>OY821518.1:181949372-181986872 GCA_963682025.1 Cordilura impudica
TTATTATTATTATTATTTTATTATTATTATTATTATTATTATTATTATTATTATTTATTATTATTATTATTATTATTATTATTATTATTATTATTATTATTATTATTATTATTATTATTATTATTATTATTATTATTATTATTATTATTATTATTATTATTATTATTATTATTATTATTATTATTATTATTATTATTATTATTATTATTATTATTATTATTATTATTATTATATTATTATTATTATTATTATTATTATTATTATTATTATTATTATTATTATTATTATTATTTTATTATTATTATTATTATTATTATTATTATTATTATTATTATTATTATTATTATTATTATTATTATTATTATTATTATTATTATTATTATTATTATTATTATTATTATTATTATTATTATTATTATTATTATTATTTTATTATTATTATTATTATTATTATTATTATTATTATTATTATTATTATTATTATTATTATTATTATTATTATTATTATTATTATTATTATTATTATTATTATTATTATTATTATTATTATTATTATTATTATTATTATTATTATTATTATTATTATTATTATTATTATTATTATTATTATTATTATTATTATTATTATTATTATTATTATTATTTATTATTATTATTATTATTATTATTATTATTATTATTATTATTATTATTATTATTATTATTATTATTATTATTATTATTATTATTATTATTATTATTATTATTATTATTATTATTATTATTATTATTATTATTATTATTATTATTATTATTATTATTATTATTATTATTATTATTATATTATTATTATTATTATTATTATTATTATTATTATTATTATTATTATTATTATTATTATTATTATTATTATTATTATTATTTATTATTATTATTATTATTATTATTATTATTATTATTATTATTATTATTATTATTATTATTATTATTATTATTATTATTATTATTATTATTATTATTATTATTATTATTATTATTATTATTATTATTATTATTATTATTTATTATTATTATTATTATTATTATTATTATTATTATTATTATTATTATTATTATTATTATTATTTATATTATTATTATTATTATTATTATTATTATTATTATTATTATTATTATTATTATTATTATTATTATTATTATTATTATTATTATTATTATTATTATTATTATTATTATTATTATTATTATTATTATTATTATTATTATTATTATTATTATTATTATTATTATTATTATTATTATTATTATTATTATTATTATTATTATTATTATTATTATTATTATTATTATTATTATTATTATTATTATTATTATTATTATTATTATTATTATTATTATTATTATTATTATTATTATTATTATTATTATTATTATTATTATTATTATTATTATTATTATTATTATTATTATTATTATTATTATTATTATTATTATTATTATTATTATTATTATTATTATTATTATTATTATTATATTATTATTATTATTATTATTATTATTATTATTATTATTATTATTATTATTATTATTATTATTATTATATTATTATTATTATTATTATTATTATTATTATTATTATTATTATTATTATTATTATTATTATTATTATTATTATTATTATTATTATTATTATTATTATTATTATTATTATTATTATTATTATTATTATTATTATTATTATTATTATTATTATTATTATTATTATTATTATTATTATTATTATTATTATTATTATTATTATTATTATTATTATTATTATTATTATTATTATTATTATTATTATTATTATTATTATTATTATTATTATTATTTATTATTATTATTATTATTATTATTATTATTATTATTATTATTATTATTATTATTATTATTATTATTATTATTATTATTATTATTATTATTATTATTATTATTATTATTATTATTATTATTATTATTATTATTATTATTATTATTATTATTATTATTATTATTATTATTATTATTATTATTATTATTATTATTATTATTATTATTATTATTATTATTATTATTATTATTATTATTATTATTATTATTATTATTATTATTATTATTATTATTATTATTATTATTATTATTATTATTATTATTATTATTATTATTATTATTATTATTATTATTATTATTTATTATTATTATTATTATTATTATTATTATTATTATTATTATTATTATTATTATTATTATTATTATTATTATTATTATTATTATTATTATTATTATTATTATTATTATTATTATTATTATTATTATTATTATTATTATTATTATTATTATTATTATTATTATTATTATTATTATTATTATTATTATTATTATTATTATTATTATTATTATTATTATTATTATTATTATTATTATTATTATTATTATTATTATTATTATTATTATTATTATTATTATTATTATTATTATTATTATTATTATTATTATTATTATTATTATTATTATTATTATTATTATTATTATTATATTATTATTTATTATTATTATTATTATTATTATTATTATTATTATTATTATTATTATTATTATTATTATTATTATTATTATTATTATTATTATTATTATTATATTATTATTATTATTATTATTATTATTATTATTATTATTATTATTATTATTATTATTATTATTATTATTATTATTATTATTATTATTATTATTATTATTATTATATTATTATTATTATTATTATTATTATTATTATTATTATTATTATTATTATTATTATTATTATTATTATTATTATTATTATTATTATTATTATTATTTATTATTATTATTATTATTATTATTATTATTTATTATTATTATTATTATTATTATTATTATTATTTATTATTATTATTATTATTATTATTATTATTATTATTATTATTATTATTATTATTATTATTATTATTATTATTATTATTATTATTATTATTATTATTATTATTATTATTATTATTATTATTATTATTATTATTATTATTATTATTATTATTATTATTATTATTATTATTATTATTATTATTATTATTATTATTATTATTATTAGTATTATTATTATTATTATTATTATTATTATTATTATTATTATTATTATTATTATTATTATTATTATTATTATTATTATTATTATTATTATTATTATTATTATTATTATTATTATTATTATTATTATTATTATTATTATTATTATTATTATTATTATTATTATTATTATTATTATTATTATTATTATTATTATTATTATTATTATTATTATTATTATTATTATTATTATTATTATTATTATTATTATTATTATTATTATTATTATTATTATTATATTATTATTATTATTATTATTATTATTATTATTATTATTATTATTATTATTATTTATTATTATTATTATTATTATTATTATTATTATTATTATTATTATTATTATTATTATTATTATTATTATTATTATTATTATTATTATTATTATTATTATTATTATTATTATTATTATTATTATTATTATTATTATTATTATTATTATTATTATTATTATTATTATTATTATTTATTATTATTATTATTATTATTATTATTATTATTATTATTATTATTATTATTATTATTATTATTATTATTATTATTATTATTATTATTATTATTATTATTATTATTATTATTATTATTATTATTTTATTATTATTATTATTATTATTATTATTATTATTATTATTATTATTATTATTATTATTATTATTATTATTATTATTATTATTATTATTATTATTATTATTATTATTATTATTATTATTATTATTATTATTATTATTATTATTATTATTATTATTATTATTATTATTATTATTATTATTATTATTATTATTATTATTATTATTATTATTATTATTATTATTATTATTATTATTATTTATTATTATTATTATTATTATTATTATTATTATTATTATTATTATTATTATTATTATTATTATTATTATTATTATTATTATTATTATTATTATTATTATTATTATTATTATTATTATTATTATTATTATTATTATTATATTATTATTATTATTATTATTATTATTATTATTATTATTATTATTATTATTATTATTATTATTATTATTATTATTATTATTATTATTATTATTATTATTATTATTATTATTATTATTATTATTATTATTATTATTATTATTATTATTATTATTATTATTATTAGTATTATTATTATTATTATTATTATTATTATTATTATTATTATTATTATTATTATTATTATTATTATTATTATTATTATTATTATTATTATTATTATTATTATTATTATTATTATTATTATTATTATTATTATTATTATTATTATTTTATTATTATTATTATTATTATTATTATTATTATTATTATTATTATTATTATTATTATTATTATTATTATTATTATTATTATTATTATTATTATTATTATTATTATTATTATTATTATTATTATTATTATTATTATTATTATTATTATTATTATTATTATTATTATTATTATTATTATTATTATTATTATTATTATTATTATTATTATTATTATTATTATTATTATTATTATTATTATTATTATTATTATTATTATTATTATTATTATTATTATTATTATTATTATTATTATTATTATTATTATTATTATTATTATTATTATTATTATTATTATTATTATTATTATTATTATTATTATTATTATTATTATTATTATTATTATTATTATTATTTTATTATTATTATTATTATTATTATTATTATTATTATTATTATTATTATTATTATTATTATTATTATTATTATTATTATTATTATTATTATTATTATTATTATTATTATTATTATTATTATTATTATTATTATTATTATTATTATTATTATTATTATTATTATTATTATTATTATTATTATTATTATTATTATTATTATTATTATTATTATTATTATTATTATTATTATTATTATTATTATTATTATTATTATTATTATTATTATTATTATTATTATTATTATTATTATTATTATTATTATTATTATTATTATTATTATTATTATTATTATTATTATTATTATTATTATTATTATTATTATTATTATTATTATTATTATTATTATTATTATTATTATTATTATTATTATTATTATTATTATTATTATTATTATTATTATTATTATTATTATTATTATTATTATTATTATTATTATTATTATTATTATTATTATTATTATTATTATTATTATTATTATTATTATTATTATTATTATATTATTATTATTATTATTATTATTATTATTATTATTATTATTATTATTATTATTATTATTATTATTATATTATTATTATTATTATTATTATTATTATTATTATTATTATTATTATTATTATTATTATTATTATTATTATTATTATTATTATTATTATTATTATTATATTATTATTATTATTATTATTATTATTATTATTATTATTATTATTATTATTATTATTATTATTATTATTATTATTATTATTATTATTATTATTATTATTATTATTATTATTATTATTATTATTATTATTATTATTATTATTATTATTATTATTATTATTATTATTATTATTATTATTATTATTATTATTATTATTATTATTATTATTATTATTATTATTATATTATTATTATTATTATTATTATTATTATTATTATTATTATTATTATTATTATTATTATTATTATTATTATTATTATTATTATTATTATTATTATTATTATTATTATTATTATTATTATTAATTATTATTATTATTATTATTATTATTATTATTATTATTATTATTATTATTATTATTATTATTATTATTATTATTATTATTATTATTATTATTATTATTATTATTATTATTATTATTATTATTATTATTATTATTATTATTATTATTATTATTATTATTATTATTTATTATTATTATTATTATTATTATTATTATTATTATTATTATTATTATTATTATATTATTATTATTATTATTATTATTATTATTATTATTATTATTATTATTATTATTATTATTATTATTTTATTATTATTTATTATTATTATTATTATTATTATTATTATTATTATTATTATTATTATTATTATTATTATTATTATTATTTTATTATTATTATTATTATTATTATATTATTATTATTATTATTATTATTATTATTATTATTATTATTATTATTATTATTATTATTATTATTATTATTATTATTATTATTATTATTATTATATTATTATTATTATTATTATTATTATTATTATTATTATTATTATTATTATTATTATTATTATTATTATTATTATTATTATTATTATTATTATTATTATTATTATTATTATTATTATTATTATTATTATTATTATTATTATTATTATTATTATTATTATTATTATTATTATTATTATTATTATTATTATTATTATTATTATTATTATTATTATTATTATTATTATTATTATTATTATTATTATTATTATTATTATTATTATTATTATTATTATTATTATTATTATTATTATTATTATTATTATTATTATTATTATTATTATTATTATTATTATTATTATTATTATTATTATTATTATATTATTATTATTATTATTATTATTATTATTATTATTATTATTATTATTATTATTATTATTATTATTATTATTATTATTATTATTATTATTATTATTATTATTATTATTATTATTATTATTATTATTATTATTATTATTATTATTATTATTATTATTATTATTATTATTTTATTATTATTATTATTATTATTATTATTATTATTATTATTATTATTATTATTATTATTATTATTATTATTATTATTATTATTATTATTATTATTATTATTATTATTATTATTATTATTATTATTATTATTATTATTATTATTATTATTATTTATTATTATTATTATTATTATTATTATTATTATTATTATTATTATTATTATTATTATTATTATTATTATTATTATTATTATTATTATTATTATTATTATTATTATTATTATTATTATTATTATTATTATTATTATTATTATTATTATTATTATTATTATTATTATTATTATTATTATTATTATTATTATTATTATTATTATTATATTATTATTATTATTATTATTATTATTATTATTATTATTATTATTATTATTATTATTATTATTATTATTATTATTATTATTATATTATTATTATTATTATTATTATTATTATTATTATTATTATTATTTATTATTATTATTATTATTATTATTATTATTATTATTTTATTATTATTATTATTATTATTATTATTATTATTATTATTATTATTATTATTATTATTATTATTATTATTATTATTATTATTATTATTATTATTATTATTATTATTATTATTATTATTATTATTATTATTATTATTATTATTATTATTATTATTATTATTATTATTATTATTATTATTATTATTATTATTATTATTATTATTATTATTATTATTATTATTATTATTATTTATTATTATTATTATTATTATTATTATTATTATTATTATTATATTATTATTATTATTATTATTATTATTATTATTATTATTATTATTATTATTATTATTATTATTATTATTATTATTATTATTATTATTATTATTATTATTATTATTATTATTATTATTATTATTATTATTATTATTATTATTATATTATTATTATTATTATTATTTTATTATTAATTATTATTATTATTATTATTATTATTATTATTATATTATTATTATTATTATTATTATTATTATTATTATTATTAATATTATTATTATTATTAATATATTATTATTATATTATAATAATAATAATAATATTATTATTATTAATAATATAATATTATTATTATATTTTTTATTATTATTTATTATATAATAAATAATTAATAATAATAATAATAATAATAATAATAATAATAATAATAATAATAATAATAATAATAATAATAATAATAATAATAATAATAATAATAATAATAATAATATAATAATAATAATAATAATAATAATAATAATAATAATAATAATAATAATAATAATAATAATAATAATAATAATAATAATAATAATAATAATAATAATAATAATAATAATAATAATAATAATAATAATAATAATAATAATAATAATAATAATAATAATAATAATAATAATAATAATAATAATAATATAATAATAATAATAATAATAATAATAATAATAATAATAATAATAATAATAATAATAATAATAATAATAATAATAATAATAATAATAATAATAATAATAATAATAATAATAATAATAATAATAATAATAATAATAATAATAATAATAATAATAATAATAATAATAATAATAATAATAATAATAATAATAATAATAATAATAATAATAATAATAATAATAATAAATATAATAATAATAATAATAATAATAATAATAATAATAATAATAATAATAATAATAATAATAATAATAATAATAATAATAATAATAATAATAATAATAATAATAATAATAATAATAATAATAATAATAATAATAATAATAATAATAATAATAATAATAATAATAATAATAATAATAATAATAATAATAATAATAATAATAATAATAATAATAATAATAATAATAATAATAATAATAATAATAATAATAATAATAATAATAATAATAATAATAATAATAATAATAATAATAATAATAATAATAATAATAATAATAATAATAATAATAATAATAATAATAATAATAATAATAATAATAATAATAATAATAATAATAATAATAATAATAATAATAATAATAATAATAATAATAATAATAATAATAATAATAATAATAATAATAATAATAATAATAATAATAATAATAATAATAATAATAATAATAATAAATAATAATAATAATAATAATAATAATAATAATAATAATAATAATAATAATAATAATAATAATAATAATAATAATAATAATAATAATAATAATAATAATAATAATAATAATAATAATAATAATAATAATAATAATAATAATAATAATAATAATAATAATAATAATAATAATAATAATAATAATAATAATAATAATAATAATAATAATAATAATAATAATAATAATAATAATAATAATAATAATAATAATAATAATAATAATAATAATAATAATAATAATAATAATAATAATAATAATAATAATAATAATAATAATAATAATAATAATAATAATAATAATAATAATAATAATAATAATAATAATAATAATAATAATAATAATAATAATAATAATAATAATAATAATAATAATAATAATAAAATAATAATAATAATAATAATAATAATAATAATAATAATAATAATAATAATAATAATAATAATAATAATAATAATAATAATAATAATATAATAATAATAATAATAATAATAATAATAATAATAATAATAATAATAATAATAATAATAATAATAATAATAATAATAATAATAATAATAATAATAATAATAATAATAATAATAATAATAATAATAATAATAATAATAATAATAATAATAATAATAATAATAATAATAATAATAATAATAAATAATAATAATAATAATAATAATAATAATAATAATAATAATAATAATAATAATAATAATAATAATAATAATAATAATAATAATAATAATAATAATAATAATATAAAATAATAATAATAATAATAATAATAATAATAATAATAATAATAATAATAATAATAATAATAATAATAATAATAATAATAATAATAATAATAATAATAATAATAATAATAATAATAATAATAATAATATTAATAATAATAATAATAATAATAATAATAATAATAATAATAATAATAATAATAATAATAATAATAATAATAATAATAATAATAATAATAATAATAATAATAATAATAATAATAATAATAATAATAATAATAATAATAATAATAATAATAATAATAATAATAATAATAATAATAATAATAATAATAATAATAATAATAATAATAATAATAATAATAATAATAATAATAATAATAATAATAATAATAATAATAATAATAATAATAATAATAATAATAATAATAATAATAATAATAATAATAATAATAATAATAATAATAATAATAATAATAATAATAATAATAATAATAATAATAATAATAATAATAATAATAATAATAATAATAATAATAATAATAATAATAATAATAATAATAATAATAATAATAATAATAATAATAATAATAATAATAATAATAATAATAATAATAATATAATAATAATAATAATAATAATAATAATAATAATAATAATAATAATAATAATAATAATAATAATAATAATAATATAATAATAATAATAATAATAATAATAATAATAATAATAATAATAATAATAATAATAATAATAATAATAATAATAATAATAATAATAATAATAATAATAATAATAATAATAATAATAATAATAATAATAATAATAATAATAATAATAATAATAATAATAATAATAATAATAATAATAATAATAATAATAATAATAATAATAATAATAATAATAATAATAATAATAATATAATAATAATAATAATAATAATAATAATAATAATAATAATAATAATAATAATAATAATAATAATAATAATAATAATAATAATAATAATAATAATAATAATAATAATAATAATAATAATAATAATAATAATAATAATAATAATAATAATAATAATATAATAATAATAATAATAATAATAATAATAATAATAATAATAATAATAATAATAATAAAATAATAATAATAATAATAATAATAATAATAATAATAATAATAATAATAATAATAATAATAATAATAATAATAATAATAATAATAATAATAATAATAATAATAATAATAATAATAATAATAATAATAATAATAATAATAATAATAATAATAATAATAATAATAATAATAATAATAATAATAATAATAATAATAATAATAATAATAATAATAAAAATAATAATAATAATAATAATAATAATAATAATAATAATAATAATAATAATAATAATAATAATAATAATAATAATAATAATAATAATAAATAATAATAATAATAATAATAATAATAATAATAATAATAATAATAATAATAATAATAATAATAATAATAATAATAATAATAATAATAATAATAATAATAATAATAATAATAATAATAATAATAATAATAATAATAATAATAATAATAATAATAATAATAATAATAATAATAATAATAATAATAATAATAATAATAATAATAAAATAATAATAATAATAATAATAATAATAATAATAATAATAATAATAATAATAATAATAATAATAATAATAATAATAATAATTATAATAATAATAATAATAATAATAATAATAATAATAATAATAATAATAATAATAATAATAATAATAATAATAATAATAATAATAATAATAATAATAATAATAATAATAATAATAATAATAATAATAATAATAATAATAATAATAATAATAATAATATAATAATAATAATAATAATAATAATAATAATAATAATAATAATAATAATAATAATAATAATAATAATAATAATAATAATAATAATAATAATAATAATAATAATAATAATAATAATAATAATAATAATAATAATAATAATAATAATAATAATAATAATAATAATAATAATAATAATAATAATAATAATAATAATAATAATAATAATAATAATAATAATAATAATAAATAATAATAATAATAATAATAATAATAATAATAATAATAATAATAATAATAATAATAATAATAATAATAATAATAATAATAATAATAATAATAATAATAATAATAATAATAATAATAATAATATAATAATAATAATAATAATAATAATAATAATAATAATAATAATAATAATAATAATAATAATAATAATAATAATAATAATAATAATAATAATAATAATAATAATAATAATAATAATAATAATAATAATAATAATAATAAAATAATAATAATAATAATAATAATAATAATAATAATAATAATAATAATAATAATAATAATAATAATAATAATAATAATAATAATAATAATAATAATAATAATAATAATAATAATAATAATAATAATAATAATAATAATAATAATAATAATAATAATAATAATAATAATAATAATAATAATAATAATAATAATAATAATAATAATAATAAAATAATAATAATAATAATAATAATAATAATAATAATAATAATAATAATAATAATAATAATAATAATAATAATAATAATAATAATAATAATAATAATAATAATAATAATAATAATAATAATAATAATAATAATAATAATAATAATAATAATAATAATAATAATAATAAATAATAATAATAATAATAATAATAATAATAATAATAATAATAATAATAATAATAATAATAATAATAATAATAATAATAATAATAATAATAATAATAATAATAATAATAATAATAATAATAATAATTAATAATAATAATAATAATAATAATAATAATAATAATAATAATAATAATAATAATAATAATAATAATAATAATAATAATAATAATAATAATAATAATAATAATAATAATAATAATAATAATAATAATAATAATAATAATAATAATAATAATAATAATAATAATAATAATAATAATAATAATAATAATAATAATAATAATAATAATAATAATAATAATAATAATAATAATAATAATAATAATAATAATAATAATAATAATAATAATAATAATAATAATAATAATAATAATAATAATAATAATAATAATAATAATAATAATAATAATAATAATAATAATAATAATAATAATAATAATAATAATAATAATAATAATAATAATAATAATAATAATAATAATAATAATAATAATAATAATAATAATAATAATATAATAATAATAATAATAATAATAATAATAATAATAATAATAATAATAATAATAATAATAATAATAATAATAATAATAATAATAATAATAATAATAATAATAATAATAATAATAATAAATAATAATAATAATAATAATAATAATAATAATAATAATAATAATAATATAATAATAATAATAATAATAATAATAATAATAATAATAATAATAATAATAATAATAATAATAATAATAATAATAATAATAATAATAATAATAATAATAATAATAATAATAATAATAATAATAATAATAATAATAATAATAATAATAATAATAATAATAATAATAATAATAATAATAATAATAATAATAATAATAATAATAATAATAATAATAATAATAATAATAATAATAATAATAATAATAATAATAATAATAATAATAATAATAATAATAATAATAATAATAATAATAATAATAATAATAATAATAATAATAATAATAATAATAATAATAATAATAATAATAATAATAATAATAATAATAATAATAATAATAATAATAATAATAATAATAATAATAATAATAATAATAATAATAATAATAATAATAATAATAATAATAATAATAATAATAATAATAATAATAATAATAATAATAATAATAATAATAATAATAATAATAATAATAATAATAATAATAATAATAATAATAATAATAATAATAATAATAATAATAATAATAATAATAATAATAATAATAATAATAATAATAATAATAATAATAATAATAATAATAATAATAATAATAATAATAATAATAATAATAATAATAATAATAATAATAATAATAATAATAATAATAATAATAATAATAATAATAATAATAATAATAATAATAATAATAATAATAATAATAATAATAATAATAATAATAATAATAATAATAATAATAATAATAATAATAATAATAATAATAATAATAATAATAATAATAATAATAATAATAATAATAATAATAATAATAATAATAATAATAATAATAATAATAATAATAATAATAATAATAATAATAATAATAATAATAATAATAATAATAATAATAATAATAATAATAATAATAATAATAATAATAATAATAATAATAATAATAATAATAATAATAATAATAATAATAATAATAATAATAATAATAATAATAATAATAATAATAATATAATAATAATAATAATAATAATAATAATAATAATAATAATAATAATAATAATAATAATAATAATAATAATAATAATAATAATAATAATAATAATAATAATAATAATAATAATAATAATAATAATAATAATAATAATAATAATAATAATAATAATAATAATAATAATAATAATAATAATAATAATAATAATAATAATAATAATAATAATAATAATAATAATAATAATAATAATAATAATATAATAATAATAATAATAATAATAATAATAATAATAATAATAATAATAATAATAATAATAATAATAATAATAATATAATAATAATAATAATAATAATAATAATAATAATAATAATAATAATAATAATAATAATAATAATAATAATAATAATAATAATAAAATAATAATAATAATAATAATAATAATAATAATAATAATAATAATAATAATAATAATAATAATAATAATAATAATAATAATAATAATAATAATAATAATAATAATAATAATAATAATAATAATAATAATAATAATAATAATAATAATAATAATAATATAATAATAATAATAATAATAATAATAATAATAATAAAATAATAATAATAATAATAATAATAATAATAATAATAATAATAATAATAATAATAATAATAATAATAATAATAATAATAATAATAATAATAATAATAATAATAATAATAATAATAATAATAATAATAATAATAATAATAATAATAATAATAATAATAATAATAATAATAATAATAATAATAATAATAATAATAATAATAATAATAATAATAATAATAATAATAATAATAATAATAATAATAATAATAATAATAATAATAATAATAATAATAATAATAATAATAATAATAATAATAATAATAATAATAATAATAATAATAATAATAATAATAATAATAATAATAATAATAATAATAATAATAATAATAATAATAATAATAATAATAATAATAATAATAATAATAATAATAATAATAATAATAATAATAATAATAATAATAATAATAATAATAATAATAATAATAATAATAATAATAATAATAATAATAATAATAATAATAATAATAATAATAATAATAATAATAATAATAATAATAATAATAATAATAATAATAATAATAATAATAATAATAATAATAATAATAATAATAATAATAATAATAATAATAATAATAATAATAATAATAATAATAATAATAATAATAATAATAATAATAATAATAATAATAATAATAATAATAATAATAATAATAATAATAATAATAATAATAATAATAATAATAATAATAATAATAATAATAATAATAATAATAATAATAATAATAATAATAATAATAATAATAATAATAATAATAATAATAATAATAATAATAATAATAATAATAATAATAATAATAATAAAATAATAATAATAATAATAATAATAATAATAATAATAATAATAATAATAATAATAATAATAATAATAATAATAATAATAATAATAATAATAATAATAATAATAATAATAATAATAATAATAATAATAATAATAATAATAATAATAATAATAATAATAATAATAATAATAATAATAATAATAATAATAATAATAATAATAATAATAATAATAATAATAATAATAATAATAATAATAATAATAATAATAATAATAATAATAATAATAATAATAATAATAATAATAATAATAATAATAATAATAATAATAATAATAATAATAATAATAATAATAATAATAATAATAATAATAATAATAATAATAATAATAATAATAATAATAATAATAATAATAATAATAATAATAATAATAATAATAATAATAATAATAATAATAATAATAATAATAATAATAATAATAATAATAATAATAATAATAATAATAATAATAATAATAATAATAATAATAATAATAATAATAATAATAATAATAATAATAATAATAATAATAATAATAATAATAATAATAATAATAATAATAATAATAATAATAATAATAATAATAATAATAATAATAATAATAATAATAATAATAATAATAATAATAATAATAATAATAATAATAATAATAATAATAATAATAATAATAATAATAATAATAATAATAATAATAATAATAATAATAATAATAATAATAATAATAATAATAATAATAATAATAATAATAATAATAATAATAATAATAATAATAATAATAATAATAATAATAATAATAATAATAATAATAATAATAATAATAATAATAATAATAATAATAATAATAATAATAATAATAATAATAATAATAATAATAATAATAATAATAATAATAATAATAATAATAATAATAATAATAATAATAATAATAATAATAATAATAATAATAATAATAATAATAATAATAATAATAATAATAATAATAATAATAATAATAATAATAATAATAATAATAATAATAATAATAATAATAATAATAATAATAATAATAATAATAATAATAATAATAATAATAATAATAATAATAATAATAATAATAATAATAATAATAATAATAATAATAATAATAATAATAATAATAATAATAATAATAATAATAATAATAATAATAATAATAATAATAATAATAATAATAATAATAATAATAATAATAATAATAATAATAATAATAATAATAATAATAATAATAATAATAATAATAATAATAATAATAATAATAATAATAATAATAATAATAATAATAATAATAATAATAATAATAATAATAATAATAATAATAATAATAATAATAATAATAATAATAATAATAATAATAATAATAATAATAATAATAATAATAATAAATAATAATAATAATAATAATAATAATAATAATAATAATAATAATAATAATAATAATAATAATAATAATAATAATAATAATAATAATAATAATAATAATAATAATAATAATAATAATAATAATAATAATAATAATAATAATAATAATAATAATAATAATAATAATAATAATAATAATAATAATAATAATAATAATAATAATAATAATAATAATAATAATAATAATAATAATAATAATAATAATAATAATAATAATAATAATAATAATAATAATAATAATAATAATAATAATAATAATAATAATAATAATAATAATAATAATAATAATAATAATAATAATAATAATAATAATAATAATAATAATAATAATAATAATAATAATAATAATAATAATAATAATAATAATAATAATAATAATAATAATAATAATAATAATAATAATAATAATAATAATAATAATAATAATAATAATAATAATAATAATAATAATAATAATAATAATAATAATAATAATAATAATAATAATAATAATAATAATAATAATAATAATAATAATAATAATAATAATAATAATAATAATAATAATAATAATAAATAATAATAATAATAATAATAATAATAATAATAATAATAATAATAATAATAATAATAATAATAATAATAATAATAATAATAATAATAATAATAATAATAATAATAATAATAATAATAATAATAATAATAATAATAATAATAATAATAATAATAATAATAATAATAATAATAATAATAATAATAATAATAATAATAATAATAATAATAATAATAATAATAATAATAATAATAATAATAATAATAATAATAATAATAATAATAATAATAATAATAATAATAATAATAATAATAATAATAATAATAATAATAATAATAATAATAATAATAATAATAATAATAATAATAATAATAATAATAATAATAATAATAATAATAATAATAATAATAATAATAATAATAATAATAATAATAATAATAATAATAATAATAATAATAATAATAATAATAATAATAATAATAATAATAATAATAATAATAATAATAATAATAATAATAATAATAATAATAATAATAATAATAATAATAATAATAATAATAATAATAATAATAATAATAATAATAATAATAATAATAATAATAATAATAATAATAATAATAATAATAATAATAATAATAATAATAATAATAATAATAATAATAATAATAATAATAATAATAATAATAATAATAATAATAATAATAATAATAATAATAATAATAATAATAATAATAATAATAATAATAATAATAATAATAATAATAATAATAATAATAATAATAATAATAATAATAATAATAATAATAATAATAATAATAATAATAATAATAATAATAATAATAATAATAATAATAATAATAATAATAATAATAATAATAATAATAATAATAATAATAATAATAATAATAATAATAATAATAATAATAATAATAATAATAATAATAATAATAATAATAATAATAATAATAATAATAATAATAATAATAATAATAATAATAATAATAATAATAATAATAATAATAATAATAATAATAATAATAATAATAATAATAATAATAATAATAATAATAATAATAATAATAATAATAATAATAATAATAATAATAATAATAATAATAATAATAATAATAATAATAATAATAATAATAATAATAATAATAATAATAATAATAATAATAATAATAATAATAATAATAATAATAATAATAATAATAATAATAATAATAATAATAATAATAATAATAATAATAATAATAATAATAATAATAATAATAATAATAATAATAATAATAATAATAATAATAATAATAATAATAATAATAATAATAATAATAATAATAATAATAATAATAATAATAATAATAATAATAATAATAATAATAATAATAATAATAATAATAATAATAATAATAATAATAATAATAATAATAATAATAATAATAATAATAATAATAATAATAATAATAATAATAATAATAATAATAATAATAATAATAATAATAATAATAATAATAATAATAATAATAATAATAATAATAATAATAATAATAATAATAATAATAATAATAATAATAATAATAATAATAATAATAATAATAATAATAATAATAATAATAATAATAATAATAATAATAATAATAATAATAATAATAATAATAATAATAATAATAATAATAATAATAATAATAATAATAATAATAATAATAATAATAATAATAATAATAATAATAATAATAATAATAATAATAATAATAATAATAATAATAATAATAATAATAATAATAATAATAATAATAATAATAATAATAATAATAATAATAATAATAATAATAATAATAATAATAATAATAATAATAATAATAATAATAATAATAATAATAATAATAATAATAATAATAATAATAATAATAATAATAATAATAATAATAATAATAATAATAATAATAATAATAATAATAATAATAATAATAATAATAATAATAATAATAATAATAATAATAATAATAATAATAATAATAATAATAATAATAATAATAATAATAATAATAATAATAATAATAATAATAATAATAATAATAATAATAATAATAATAATAATAATAATAATAATAATAATAATAATAATAATAATAATAATAATAATAATAATAATAATAATAATAATAATAATAATAATAATAATAATAATAATAATAATAATAATAATAATAATAATAATAATAATAATAATAATAATAATAATAATAATAATAATAATAATAATAATAATAATAATAATAATAATAATAATAATAATAATAATAATAATAATAATAATAATAATAATAATAATAATAATAATAATAATAATAATAATAATAATAATAATAATAATAATAATAATAATAATAATAATAATAATAATAATAATAATAATAATAATAATAATAATAATAATAATAATAATAATAATAATAATAATAATAATAATAATAATAATAATAATAATAATAATAATAATAATAATAATAATAATAATAATAATAATAATAATAATAATAATAATAATAATAATAATAATAATAATAATAATAATAATAATAATAATAATAATAATAATAATAATAATAATAATAATAATAATAATAATAATAATAATAATAATAATAATAATAATAATAATAATAATAATAATAATAATAATAATAATAATAATAATAATAATAATAATAATAATAATAATAATAATAATAATAATAATAATAATAATAATAATAATAATAATAATAATAAAATAATAATAATAATAATAATAATAATAATAATAATAATAATAATAATAATAATAATAATAATAATAATAATAATAATAATAATAATAATAATAATAATAATAATAATAATAATAATAATAATAATAATAATAATAATAATAATAATAATAATAATAATAATAATAATAATAATAATAATAATAATAATAATAATAATAATAATAATAATAATAATAATAATAATAATAATAATAATAATAATAATAATAATAATAATAATAATAATAATAATAATAATAATAATAATAATAATAATAATAATAATAATAATAATAATAATAATAATAATAATAATAGTAATAATAACTTAATAATAATAATAATAATAATAGTAATAATAATAATAGTAATAATAATAATAATAATAATAATAATAATAATAATAACGACATGAATAAAAAAGATATGATAAATTTTATATCATTAAATAATAACAATTCACTGATAAAAATGCTAAGCTATAAAAACAAAAAATAAATTCATATTTCATTACTATATACTAAGAATTAATCGGTGGAACACAAAATTTTACCAAATATTTTGTTGTTGTTTTTCCACCATAGCATTACGTCGAAATCCTCTGTAAACCGTACTTCATGCCTTCCTGTTTCAAGTGCAGCCACTGATGCATTTGTTAGACTGGTAAAAAAGAAACTTAATTTTCTAGTATCTGACTCCGGGGTAGATAAAGACGAGCTGCTTGCCAATATTATTGGGGAAAGTGGTTGCAGTACTTGTATGATTTTCTGTTAGTCTTCCAATGCAAAATTATTTTATATCGTTTATTTCATTTCACTGCAAAAATATTGCAGGAGGATATAAGAACAATGCAGCTTTATGCAAAATAGTTAAATTTGAACTCCATTTCTCCAAGTGCGACAAAATATTCATCTTTAGAGCCGCAATATCAGCTTCTTCATTATTTTGAATAACGCAAATCATTTTAATTCTATTAATGGAATAACGAAACATAATGTAGGAGACACACTGGCTTGAAGTTTAACATACTCCGTCTTTGAACATTATCCGCAAGAACTTCATTGACCTTTGTGTAATTGTCAAAAATTGACTTAAACATTGCGAAGTTCGAATTCCACCTTGTCGGACAATGGCTTTTCAAAGTTGTTTCCAGCATATGCTGTTTATTGGCCTTTTTAAAGTACTTCACAATTTTTTTTACAAGCTTTTGTAATTCCTTTTAATTCGATTATAGATTCGAAAGCATCATTTAGGACATTAGACAAAAGATGGGTCGAACAGTTAAATCTTGTAAAATCTTTCAGTGCACTTACAATATTACTTCCGCGATCAATAACGAAGACCACATTTGATATATCAGTCACACCGAATTCATTAAAAAGGCTGCTTAGTTTTTCTCTTATATTGACTGCTGTATTAGACATAAAATCCATGGATTTTATTCCTAAGGTAATTCTACAATTTCGAAATTCACTTGGAAGTGTAAAGTGGCACACAAGAAATTTCTTTTAATAAAATCGTCGGTCCACATCTCAATAGTAGCCGCAGCCTCACCATTATCAATGATGTTCTGTATGTGCGGTTTAATTTCTTGTTTTTTTCTCTGTGGCCATCAATTGACTTTTTCGTGATAATGTCCTTGCATTGGGAATAAATTTGTCAAAATCAACATTTTCACCGTACTTACCACCAATTTGTATACACTCTGCAATCATTTTACGAAACCCGGAGCCTTCAACACTACTGAAAGGACGACAGTCTTCTATTGTAAAATCCATAAATGCTTCAAAGCAAGCGTTTTTATCTTCGGTATTTACTTGAATCGGTGTATTGTCATGTGGCCGTGAATGAACGCACTTATGTTTTATTAAATTTGACGTTTGCTTCTTTGTATATTTCAAAATCTTCCGGCACACTCGGCAGTATACTCTGTCCTGTAGAATAGACCCATCCTCCTTTTCGATTTCAAGAAAACAAGTCCATATTACACTCTTTCCTGTTTTTGTCAATAACTTGAACTCGCCTTCATTTATTTTCTTTAAAATATCATCGATATTCTCCATTTTATATAATTTAATACACTTGTGTATCGTACACTCCCAAATTTGAAATGCGTATGAAAGCGACAATTATCTAATTCGGGAGTTTCCCGTTTTTTCTTATTTTGTGTTATTTTTCTCAATAAAAGTTTTTTATGCCATTTCATACCCATTTTTGTACAAGTAGCTAAGTATAACACGCATCGATACAATATGTTGTATTAATTCACACATGTCATTTAAGTACTTATAGTACTCTAGCTGCATTTTCCATACCTATGCATACTTCATGTATGACTTGCACCCAAGTATTTATGTACACATAATCTGAAATATTTATACAAGAATGTACTTTAATTTATTTAACTTGGTTGTGTAGAGACATGTTCGGTATAGGTATGAAGTATTACCCATAACTGTAGCATCGCACTTGTGTATAATACAGTATTTTAGTTGTTGCAAGCATGGGTATACACAATAACGAAAAACATGGGTAAACTTAAGTTACTTTTTTTTGAGTACTTATTGTCATTCTCTGATAAGCACCTAAATATTTTCAGATAGTATTTGAATCTATTAAATCATATAAAGGTTTTTTCCTCCCATTTTCCTTTAAAATCATTCAAAAATAAAATAAAAACTATTTACTATCTTTAGATCCTATATATTATTTGTTGCAATATCTATATGTAAAGAAAAGATCCCATATGTAAATATCAAATTTGTTAAAATATGTAAAGGAAGAATGCATAATTGAATAATAAATATACACAGAAGGAACCCAATGTTAAAACAATATGACGCAGGATATAAAAATATTAATATATGGATAAAAATGAATAAACTAAAACTAAATGAACAGCAAACAAAAATAATAGAAATAATTATGACTAGCAATGCAAACTTTATAATAAACGGTGAAATAATAGAAAAAGTGAGACAAATAAAATACCTTGGTTTCATTATTGATAAAGATCTAAAATTCAACGATCACATAGAGCATATTTGTAAAAAAAATCGGTAAAAAATTGGTTGTTTCAAAAGAATTAAAAATAAAGTATCAACAATAACAGGAATATATACAATACTATGATAAAACCACACTTTGAATATGGTTCAACAATTATTTATACATGTTGTAGAGTAGCACAACTGGATAGACTACAAAAATTACAGAATAAGGCAATGCGGACAATTCTAAGATGCAACATATATACACCAACGGTTTTTATGTTCAATACACACTCAAGTGGCTGAGTATTAACCCAGTTGGTGCCACCGTCCTTTTAAAAGGTCCCGTTATTTTTCTTCTATTTCTTTACCAACACTTGATCTATTGATCTGCTTTTTTACAGAATACAAACAGAGCATGTAACAGTTGAGTGTGAGAGTTGCAATAGTGCGGTCAGTTGTAATTTGCGAAAAGAAAAACATAAATTTTGGAAAAAAAAAATATAATTTTGGCAACGATGGAGAACGAACGGTAAAAAAAAACAAAGCAAACAAGAAAATACATTTTGTTACTTTATTTTTAGGTTGTTTGCTTTATAATCTTTAAATTTTGTGCAATGAAAATCAAAACATTGCTTTTTTTTGCTTTTTATTTAGTAAAATTTAATGTTCTTTATAAAGGACAGTGGCAAAATACCCTACCATTAACATTCGCTTTTTATGTTAAACAGATATATTCGCAAACCGTTAACTCTGAACCAAATATTGCAAGAGGTTGAAAATTTGAGCAGCGAAGATCGCCCAGCCGAAATTTTTATATTACCACCAGAAAATTGCAATAACGACGGTACAGATGAAGATAGTGGTTGCTTTCCGAAGCTGCTGTGAATAGTGTATCCGATGAAGACTTTGATAGCGACGATGACATATGCTTAGCGGACTTTCGTAAACCAATAAAAACAACCAGCCGCATTGTCAAGGCATCACAACTAAAGAAGTATACTTAGGAAAAGAGAGATATAGAACCATCTTTGCCGATTTGGAAGGAAGTTTCAGGCTGTAAAATTGAGCTCTCTCCAATGGAAGCATTTTCGTCCTTCTTCGACGATGAAACTATAGAGCTATTCGTGAAGTACACAAATAAATACGCTACAGATCATAACCGCGAAGGGAATGTTCATGGTGACGAGATGCGTTGTTTCATCGGAATTTTGCTGTTGAGCGGCTACGTTATTGTTCCCCGGCGGGAAATGTATTGGGAAAGTTCACCAGATGTTCACCATGAACTCGTTTCAAGCGCCATGCCAAGAAGCCGTTTCCGTTTTATTATCCAAACATCCATTGCTGTGACAATCGAAACTTACAGCAAAAGGACAAGTTTGCAAAATTTCGTCCACTTTTCGACATACTTGGAAGAAACTTCTTTGAATTCACGGAAATTGAGGAACATCACTGCGTGGATGAATCGATGGTACCATATTATGGAAACCATGGCACCAAGCAATTCATCCGAGGAAAGCCAATTAGATGGGGCTATAAAATATGGATGGCGACGAACCAACTCGGATATATAGAATGGTTCGAGCCATATCAAGGAAAATCTACACCACTTCACGAAAGTTTCAGGCATCTTGGCTTAGGAGCAAGCGTTGTCCTACAGTTTGTGGATATCTTGCAAACTAGATGGCCTGATATTCCATTTGATATTTATTTTGACAACTTTTTCACTTCTACCAAATTACTAGAGGAACTGAAAGCCAGAAAATTGAAAGGAACTGGAACGGTCTGAGAAAATCGTCTTGGAAAGGCATTTCCTTTACAGAAATGACAAGAGCTAAAAACAAAGAGTAGAGGATTCTATGCCTATGTATAAAATTCTTGATAATTCGATTGTTGTTGTAAAGTGGGTTGATAACAGTATAGTGACTCTAGCTTCCAACAATAATATGGTTTTTCCAACTATAACGGCCAAAAGATATTCACAAGCAGAGAACAAAAAAATAATCGTTCAACAGCCAAATTTAATCAAAATATATAATGACAACATCGGTGGAGTTGATAGATCCGATCAAAACATTGGATTGTATAGAACTAGTATACGCGGAAAGAAATGGTATTTTCCTCTTATAAGCCACTGTCTAGACATGTCGGTGCAAAATGGTTGGCATATCTACCGTAATAGTGGCGGCAAACTGGATGGTCAAGCTTTTCGACGACAAATCGCAACAGGTCTTTTAAAAACATTCAAAAAGTCATCATCAACAGCTGCACTGAGACATGGCACAACCTTTCATTCGCACTCCCGACTTGATGGGAGAGATCATTTAATTATATATAAAGAACGGCAAACTCGTTGCATTGAATGTCACAAAAAAGCAAATTTTTCTTTTTTAAAATGTAATGTGACATTGCACCCAAAAGATTGCTTTATGTTATATCACACCAAAAAATAATTTTGAAATCCATATATATATTTTTTATTTATGCATATAATACGTACATAAAGTTTTTGTTATAATTTGAAGTAATATGAGTTGTGTTAATAAAATCAATAAAAAATAACCAATAGTAGTTTATTATGCCACCGTCCTTTTAAAAGAACGGCATTTTCCGGGGAAACGGTGAAAAACTCGAAGAAAAGTCTGAAACAAACTTTGATCAGCGATGCATTTTCAATATAAAACAAAATTACACTTTTTCCAAAAAAAAAATTCGGCGCCAAGTGGGTTAAGCAAAGATTGGAATTAAATACTTTAATGTTTATACAAAAAATAAGAAATGGTAATGTATCAGAATATTTAAGAGAGCAACTAAATTATGTAGGAGATGTACAGCCGTATAGACTAAGAAATGGTGAAAATTTTAGAATGCAACGAGTCGCCACAATGCAGCGATCACTTTTCTACAAAGGACAAATTATATAACTTTATTCCAAATAATATAAAATTAATGTGTAAAACTTGTAAGAAATAATGTATTTTTATAGAGCTAAAATTGAAAATTAAACTATTTATTAAATATGTAAACATTGTGAACATTAAAAGTAGTAAAAAATACTAATAAATAAAATTAATAAATAATTTCAAAAACATTGTTCATACAGCTTATGCTGCAACAGAGCTTATCCCGTGGTTCGCACCGTGGAAGAGTAATCTCTAGCATATCCGAACCTATGCATGGGTGGTTTTATTTCTAATAATAATAATAATAATAATAATAATAATAATAATAATAATAATAATAATAATAATAATAATAATAATAATAATAATAATAATAATAATAATAATAATAATAATAATAATAATAATAATAATAATAATAATAATAATAATAATAATAATAATAATAATAATAATAATAATAATAATAATAATAATAATAATAATAATAATAATAATAATAATAATAATAATAATAATAATAATAATAATAATAATAATAATAATAATAATAATAATAATAATAATAATAATAATAATAATAATAATAATAATAATAATAATAATAATAATAATAATAATAATAATAATAATAATAATAATAATAATAATAATAATAATAATAATAATAATAATAATAATAATAATAATAATAATAATAATAATAATAATAATAATAATAATAATAATAATAATAATAATAATAATAATAATAATAATAATAATAATAATAATAATAATAATAATAATAATAATAATAATAATAATAATAATAATAATAATAATAATAATAATAATAATAATAATAATAATAATAATAATAATAATAATAATAATAATAATAATAATAATAATAATAATAATAATAATAATAATAATAATAATAATAATAATAATAATAATAATAATAATAATAATAATAATAATAATAATAATAATAATAATAATAATAATAATAATAATAATAATAATAATAATAATAATAATAATAATAATAATAATAATAATAATAATAATAATAATAATAATAATAATAATAATAATAATAATAATAATAATAATAATAATAATAATAATAATAATAATAATAATAATAATAATAATAATAATAATAATAATAATAATAATAATAATAATAATAATAATAATAATAATAATAATAATAATAATAATAATAATAATAATAATAATAATAATAATAATAATAATAATAATAATAATAATAATAATAATAATAATAATAATAATAATAATAATAATAATAATAATAATAATAATAATAATAATAATAATAATAATAATAATAATAATAATAATAATAATAATAATAATAATAATAATAATAATAATAATAATAATAATAATAATAATAATAATAATAATAATAATAATAATAATAATAATAATAATAATAATAATAATAATAATAATAATAATAATAATAATAATAATAATAATAATAATAATAATAATAATAATAATAATAATAATAATAATAATAATAATAATAATAATAATAATAATAATAATAATAATAATAATAATAATAATAATAATAATAATAATAATAATAATAATAATAATAATAATAATAATAATAATAATAATAATAATAATAATAATAATAATAATAATAATAATAATAATAATAATAATAATAATAATAATAATAATAATAATAATAATAATAATAATAATAATAATAATAATAATAATAATAATAATAATAATAATAATAATAATAATAATAATAATAATAATAATAATAATAATAATAATAATAATAATAATAATAATAATAATAATAATAATAATAATAATAATAATAATAATAATAATAATAATAATAATAATAATAATAATAATAATAATAATAATAATAATAATAATAATAATAATAATAATAATAATAATAATAATAATAATAATAATAATAATAATAATAATAATAATAATAATAATAATAATAATAATAATAATAATAATAATAATAATAATAATAATAATAATAATAATAATAATAATAATAATAATAATAATAATAATAATAATAATAATAATAATAATAATAATAATAATAATAATAATAATAATAATAATAATAATAATAATAATAATAATAATAATAATAATAATAATAATAATAATAATAATAATAATAATAATAATAATAATAATAATAATAATAATAATAATAATAATAATAATAATAATAATAATAATAATAATAATAATAATAATAATAATAATAATAATAATAATAATAATAATAATAATAATAATAATAATAATAATAATAATAATAATAATAATAATAATAATAATAATAATAATAATAATAATAATAATAATAATAATAATAATAATAATAATAATAATAATAATAATAATAATAATAATAATAATAATAATAATAATAATAATAATAATAATAATAATAATAATAATAATAATAATAATAATAATAATAATAATAATAATAATAATAATAATAATAATAATAATAATAATAATAATAATAATAATAATAATAATAATAATAATAATAATAATAATAATAATAATAATAATAATAATAATAATAATAATAATAATAATAATAATAATAATAATAATAATAATAATAATAATAATAATAATAATAATAATAATAATAATAATAATAATAATAATAATAATAATAATAATAATAATAATAATAATAATAATAATAATAATAATAATAATAATAATAATAATAATAATAATAATAATAATAATAATAATAATAATAATAATAATAATAATAATAATAATAATAATAATAATAATAATAATAATAATAATAATAATAATAATAATAATAATAATAATAATAATAATAATAATAATAATAATAATAATAATAATAATAATAATAATAATAATAATAATAATAATAATAATAATAATAATAATAATAATAATAATAATAATAATAATAATAATAATAATAATAATAATAATAATAATAATAATAATAATAATAATAATAATAATAATAATAATAATAATAATAATAATAATAATAATAATAATAATAATAATAATAATAATAATAATAATAATAATAATAATAATAATAATAATAATAATAATAATAATAATAATAATAATAATAATAATAATAATAATAATAATAATAATAATAATAATAATAATAATAATAATAATAATAATAATAATAATAATAATAATAATAATAATAATAATAATAATAATAATAATAATAATAATAATAATAATAATAATAATAATAATAATAATAATAATAATAATAATAATAATAATAATAATAATAATAATAATAATAATAATAATAATAATAATAATAATAATAATAATAATAATAATAATAATAATAATAATAATAATAATAATAATAATAATAATAATAATAATAATAATAATAATAATAATAATAATAATAATAATAATAATAATAATAATAATAATAATAATAATAATAATAATAATAATAATAATAATAATAATAATAATAATAATAATAATAATAATAATAATAATAATAATAATAATAATAATAATAATAATAATAATAATAATAATAATAATAATAATAATAATAATAATAATAATAATAATAATAATAATAATAATAATAATAATAATAATAATAATAATAATAATAATAATAATAATAATAATAATAATAATAATAATAATAATAATAATAATAATAATAATAATAATAATAATAATAATAATAATAATAATAATAATAATAATAATAATAATAATAATAATAATAATAATAATAATAATAATAATAATAATAATAATAATAATAATAATAATAATAATAATAATAATAATAATAATAATAATAATAATAATAATAATAATAATAATAATAATAATAATAATAATAATAATAATAATAATAATAATAATAATAATAATAATAATAATAATAATAATAATAATAATAATAATAATAATAATAATAATAATAATAATAATAATAATAATAATAATAATAATAATAATAATAATAATAATAATAATAATAATAATAATAATAATAATAATAATAATAATAATAATAATAATAATAATAATAATAATAATAATAATAATAATAATAATAATAATAATAATAATAATAATAATAATAATAATAATAATAATAATAATAATAATAATAATAATAATAATAATAATAATAATAATAATAATAATAATAATAATAATAATAATAATAATAATAATAATAATAATAATAATAATAATAATAATAATAATAATAATAATAATAATAATAATAATAATAATAATAATAATAATAATAATAATAATAATAATAATAATAATAATAATAATAATAATAATAATAATAATAATAATAATAATAATAATAATAATAATAATAATAATAATAATAATAATAATAATAATAATAATAATAATAATAATAATAATAATAATAATAATAATAATAATAATAATAATAATAATAATATAATAATAATAATAATAATAATAATAATAATAATAATAATAATAATAATAATAATAATAATAATAATAATAATAATAATAATAATAATAATAATAATAATAATAATAATAATAATAATAATAATAATAATAATAATAATAATAATAATAATAATAATAATAATAATAATAATAATAATAATAATAATAATAATAATAATAATAATAATAATAATAATAATAATAATAATAATAATAATAATAATAATAATAATAATAATAATAATAATAATAATAATAATAATAATAATAATAATAATAATAATAATAATAATAATAATAATAATAATAATAATAATAATAATAATAATAATAATAATAATAATAATAATAATAATAATAATAATAATAATAATAATAATAATAATAATAATAATAATAATAATAATAATAATAATAATAATAATAATAATAATAATAATAATAATAATAATAATAATAATAATAATAATAATAATAATAATAATAATAATAATAATAATAATAATAATAATAATAATAATAATAATAATAATAATAATAATAATAATAATAATAATAATAATAATAATAATAATAATAATAATAATAATAATAATAATAATAATAATAATAATAATAATAATAATAATAATAATAATAATAATAATAATAATAATAATAATAATAATAATAATAATAATAATAATAATAATAATAATAATAATAATAATAATAATAATAATAATAATAATAATAATAATAATAATAATAATAATAATAATAATAATAATAATAATAATAATAATAATAATAATAATAATAATAATAATAATAATAATAATAATAATAATAATAATAATAATAATAATAATAATAATAATAATAATAATAATAATAATAATAATAATAATAATAATAATAATAATAATAATAATAATAATAATAATAATAATAATAATAATAATAATAATAATAATAATAATAATAATAATAATAATAATAATAATAATAATAATAATAATAATAATAATAATAATAATAATAATAATAATAATAATAATAATAATAATAATAATAATAATAATAATAATAATAATAATAATAATAATAATAATAATAATAATAATAATAATAATAATAATAATAATAATAATAATAATAATAATAATAATAATAATAATAATAATAATAATAATAATAATAATAATAATAATAATAATAATAATAATAATAATAATAATAATAATAATAATAATAATAATAATAATATAATAATAATAATAATAATAATAATAATAATAATAATAATAATAATAATAATAATAATAATAATAATAATAATAATAATAATAATAATAATAATAATAATAATAATAATAATAATAATAATAATAATAATAATAATAATAATAATAATAATAATAATAATAATAATAATAATAATAATAATAATAATAATAATAATAATAATAATAATTAATAATAATAATAATAATAATAATAATAATAATAATAATAATAATAATAATAATAATAATAATAATAATAATAATAATAATAATAATAATAATAATAATAATAATAATAATATTAATAATAATAATAATAATAATAATAATAATAATAATAATAATAATAATAATAATAATAATAATAATAATAATAATAATAATAATAATAATAATAATAATAATAATAATAATAATAATAATAATAATAATAATAATAATAATAATAATAATAATAATAATAATAATAATAATAATAATAATAATAATAATAATAATAATAATAATAATTAATAATAATAATAATAATAATAATAATAATAATAATAATAATAATAATAATAATAATAATAATAATAATAATAATAATAATAATAATAATAATAATAATAATAATAATAATAATAATAATAATAATAATAATAATAATAATAATAATAATAATAATAATAATAATAATAATAATAATAATAATAATAATAATAATAATAATAATAATAATAATAATAATAATAATAATAATAATAATAATAATAATAATAATAATAATAATAATAATAATAATAATAATAATAATAAATAATAATAATAATAATAATAATAATAATAATAATAATATAATAATAATAAATAATAATAATAATAATAATAATAATAATAATAATAATAATAATAATAATAATAATAATAATAATAATAATAATAATAATAATAATAATAATAATAATAATAATAATAATAATAATAATAATAATAATAATAATAATAATAATAATAATAATAATAATAATAATAATAATAATAATAATAATAATAATAATAATAATAATATAATAATAATAATAATAATAATAATAATAATAATAATAATAATAATAATAATAATAATAATAATAATAATAATAATAATAATAATAATAATAATAATAATAATAATAATAATAATAATAATAATAATAATAATAATAATAATAATAATAATAATAATAATAATAATAATAATAATAATAATAATAATAATAATAATAATAATAATAATAATAATAATAATAATAATAATAATAATAATAATAATAATAATAATAATAATAATAATAATAATAATAATAATAATAATAATAATAATAATAATAATAATAATAATAATAATAATAATAATAATAATAATAATAATAATAATAATAATAATAATAATAATAATAATAATAATAATAATAATAATAATAATAATAATAATAATAATAATAATAATAATAATAATAATAATAATAATAATAATAATAATAATAATAATATAATAATAATAATAATAATAATAATAATAATAATAATAATAATAATAATAATAATAATAATAATAATAATAATAATAATAATAATAATAATAATAATAATAATAATAATAATAATAATAATAATAATAATAATAATAATAATAATAATAATAATAATAATAATAATAATAATAATAATAATAATAATAATAATAATAATAATAATAATAATAATAATAATAATAATAATAATAATAATAATAATAATAATAATAATAATAATAATAATAATAATAATAATAATAATAATAATAATAATAATAATAATAATAATAATAATAATAATAATAATAATAATAATAATAATAATAATAATAATAATAATAATAATAATAATAATAATAATAATAATAATAATAATAATAATAATAATAATAATAATAATAATAATAATAATAATAATAATAATAATAATAATAATAATAATAATAATAATAATAATAATAATATAATAATAATAATAATAATAATAAAATAATAATAATAATAATAATAATAATAATAATAATAATAAATAATAATAATAATAATAATAATAATAATAATAATAATAATAATAATAATAATAATAATAATAATAATAATAATAATAATAATAATAATAATAATAATAATAATATAATAATAATAATAATAATAATAATAATAATAATAATAATAATAATAATAATAATAATAATAATAATAATAATAATATAATAATAATAATAATAATAATAATAATAATAATAATAATAATAATAATAATAATAATAATAATAATAATAATAATATAATAATAATAATAATAATAATAATAATAATAATAATAATAATAATAATAATAATAATAATAATAATAATAATAATAATAATAATAATAATAATAATAATAATAATAATAATAATAATAATATAATAATAATAATAATAATAATAATAATAATAATAATAATAATAATAATAATAATAATAATAATAATAATAATAATAATAATAATAATAATAATAATAATAATAATAATAATAATAATAATAATAATAATAATAATAATAATAATAATAATAATAATAATAATAATAATAATAATAATAATAATAATAATAATAATAATAATAATAATAATAATAATAATAATAATAATAATAATAATAATAATAATAATAATAATAATAATAATAATAATAATAATAATAATAATAAATAATAATAATAATAATAATAATAATAATAATAATAATAATAATAATAATAATAATAATAATAATAATAATAATAATAATAATAATAATAATAATAATAATAATAATAATAATAATAATAATAATAATAATAATAATAATAATAATAATAATAATAATAATAATAATAATAATAATAATAATAATAATAATAATAATAATAATAATAATAATAATAATAATAATAATAATAATAATAATAATAATAATAATAATAATAATAATAATAATAATAATAATAATAATAATAATAATAATAATAATAATAATAATAATAATAATAATAATAATAATAATAATAATAATAATAATAATAATAATAATAATAATAATAATAATAATAATAATAATAATAATAATAATAATAATAATAATAATAATAATAATAATAATAATAATAATAATAATAATAATAATAATAATAATAATAATAATAATAATAATAATAATAATAATAATAATAATAATAATAATAATAATAATAATAATAATAATAATAATAATAATAATAATAATAATAATAATAATAATAATAATAATAATAATAATAATAATAATAATAATAATAATAATAATAATAATAATAATAATAATAATAATAATATAATAATAATAATAATAATAATAATAATAATAATAATAATATAATAATAATAATAATAATAATAATAATAATAATAATAATAATAATAATAATAATAATAATAATAATAATAATAATAATAATAATAATAATAATAATAATAATAATAATAATAATAATAATAATAATAATAATAATAATAATAATAATAATAATAATAATAATAATAATAATAATAATAATAATAAAATAATAATAATAATAATAATAATAATAATAATAATAATAATAATAATAATAATAATAATAATAATAATAATAATAATAATATAATAATAATAATAATAATAATAATAATAATAATAATAATAATAATAATAATAATAATAATAATAATAATAATAATAATAATAATAATAATAATAATAATAATAATAATAATAATAATAATAATAATAATAATAATAATAATAATAATAATAATAATAATAATAATAATAATAATAATAATAATAATAATAATAATAATAATAATAATAATAATAATAATAATAATAATAATAATAATAATAATAATAATAATAATAATAATAATAATAATAATAATAATAATAATAATAATAATAATAATAATAATAATAATAATAATAATAATAATAATAATAATAATATAATAATAATAATAATAATAATAATAATAATAATAATAATAATAATAATAATAATAATAATAATAATAATAATAATAATAATAATAATAATAATAATAATAATAATAATAATAATAATAATAATAATAATAATAATAATAATAATAATAATAATATAATAATAATAATAATAATAATAATAATAATAATAATAATAATAATAATAATAATAATAATAATAATAATAATAATAATAATAATAATAATAATAATAATAATAATAATAATAATAATAATAATAATAATATAATAATAATAATAATAATAATAATAATAATAATAATAATAATAATAATAATAATAATAATAATAATAATAATAATAATAATAATAATAATAATAATAATAATAATAATAATAATAATAATAATAATAATAATAATAATAATAATAATAATAATAATAATAATAATAATAATAATAATAATAATAATAATAATAATAATAATAATAATAATAATAATAATAATTAATAATAATAATAATAAATAATAATAATAATAATAATAATAATAATAATAATAATAATAATAATAATAATAATAATAATAATAATAATAATATAATAATAATAATAATAATAATAATAATAATAATAATATAATAATAATAATAATAATAATAATAATAATAATAATAATAATAATAATAATAATAATAATAATAATAATAATAATAATAATAATAATAATAATAATAATAATAATAATAATAATAATAATAATAATAATAATAATAATAATAATAATAATAATAATAATAATAATAATAATAATAATAATAATAATAATAATAATAATAATAATAATAATAATAATAATAATAATAATAATAATAATAATAATAATAATAAAATAATAATAATAATAATAATATAATAATAATAATAATAATAATAATAATAATAATAATAATAATAATAATAATAATAATAATAATAATAATAATAATAATAATAATAATAATAATAATAATAATAATAATAATAATAATAATAATAATAATAATAATAATAATAATAATAATAATAATAATAATAATAATAATAATAATAATAATAATAATAATAATAATAATAATAATAATAATAATAATAATAATAATAATAATAATAATAATAATAATAATAATAATAATAATAATAATAATAATAATAATAATAATAATAATAATAATAATAATAATAATAATAATAATAATAATAATAATAATAATAATAATAATAATAATAATAATAATAAT
>OY821518.1:183896739-183901739 GCA_963682025.1 Cordilura impudica
ATAATATAATATAATATAATATAATATAATATAATATAATATAATATAATATAATATAATATAATATAATATAATATAATATAATATAATATAATATAATATAATATAATATAATATAATATAATATAATATAATATAATATAATATAATATAATATAATATAATATAATATAATATAATATAATATAATATAATATAATATAATATAATATAATATAATATAATATAATATAATATAATATAATATAATATAATATAATATAATATAATATAATATAATATAATATAATATAATATAATATAATATAATATAATATAATATAATATAATATAATATAATATAATATAATATAATATAATATAATATAATATAATATAATATAATATAATATAATATAATATAATATAATATAATATAATATAATATAATATAATATAATATAATATAATATAATATAATATAATATAATATAATATAATATAATATAATATAATATAATATAATATAATATAATATAATATAATATAATATAATATAATATAATATAATATAATATAATATAATATAATATAATATAATATAATATAATATAATATAATATAATATAATATAATATAATATAATATAATATAATATAATATAATATAATATAATATAATATAATATAATATAATATAATATAATATAATATAATATAATATAATATAATATAATATAATATAATATAATATAATATAATATAATATAATATAATATAATATAATATAATATAATATAATATAATATAATATAATATAATATAATATAATATAATATAATATAATATAATATAATATAATATAATATAATATAATATAATATAATATAATATAATATAATATAATATAATATAATATAATATAATATAATATAATATAATATAATATAATATAATATAATATAATATAATATAATATAATATAATATAATATAATATAATATAATATAATATAATATAATATAATATAATATAATATAATATAATATAATATAATATAATATAATATAATATAATATAATATAATATAATATAATATAATATAATATAATATAATATAATATAATATAATATAATATAATATAATATAATATAATATAATATAATATAATATAATATAATATAATATAATATAATATAATATAATATAATATAATATAATATAATATAATATAATATAATATAATATAATATAATATAATATAATATAATATAATATAATATAATATAATATAATATAATATAATATAATATAATATAATATAATATAATATAATATAATATAATATAATATAATATAATATAATATAATATAATATAATATAATATAATATAATATAATATAATATAATATAATATAATATAATATAATATAATATAATATAATATAATATAATATAATATAATATAATATAATATAATATAATATAATATAATATAATATAATATAATATAATATAATATAATATAATATAATATAATATAATATAATATAATATAATATAATATAATATAATATAATATAATATAATATAATATAATATAATATAATATAATATAATATAATATAATATAATATAATATAATATAATATAATATAATATAATATAATATAATATAATATAATATAATATAATATAATATAATATAATATAATATAATATAATATAATATAATATAATATAATATAATATAATATAATATAATATAATATAATATAATATAATATAATATAATATAATATAATATAATATAATATAATATAATATAATATAATATAATATAATATAATATAATATAATATAATATAATATAATATAATATAATATAATATAATATAATATAATATAATATAATATAATATAATATAATATAATATAATATAATATAATATAATATAATATAATATAATATAATATAATATAATATAATATAATATAATATAATATAATATAATATAATATAATATAATATAATATAATATAATATAATATAATATAATATAATATAATATAATATAATATAATATAATATAATATAATATAATATAATATAATATAATATAATATAATATAATATAATATAATATAATATAATATAATATAATATAATATAATATAATATAATATAATATAATATAATATAATATAATATAATATAATATAATATAATATAATATAATATAATATAATATAATATAATATAATATAATATAATATAATATAATATAATATAATATAATATAATATAATATAATATAATATAATATAATATAATATAATATAATATAATATAATATAATATAATATAATATAATATAATATAATATAATATAATATAATATAATATAATATAATATAATATAATATAATATAATATAATATAATATAATATAATATAATATAATATAATATAATATAATATAATATAATATAATATAATATAATATAATATAATATAATATAATATAATATAATATAATATAATATAATATAATATAATATAATATAATATAATATAATATAATATAATATAATATAATATAATATAATATAATATAATATAATATAATATAATATAATATAATATAATATAATATAATATAATATAATATAATATAATATAATATAATATAATATAATATAATATAATATAATATAATATAATATAATATAATATAATATAATATAATATAATATAATATAATATAATATAATATAATATAATATAATATAATATAATATAATATAATATAATATAATATAATATAATATAATATAATATAATATAATATAATATAATATAATATAATATAATATAATATAATATAATATAATATAATATAATATAATATAATATAATATAATATAATATAATATAATATAATATAATATAATATAATATAATATAATATAATATAATATAATATAATATAATATAATATAATATAATATAATATAATATAATATAATATAATATAATATAATATAATATAATATAATATAATATAATATAATATAATATAATATAATATAATATAATATAATATAATATAATATAATATAATATAATATAATATAATATAATATAATATAATATAATATAATATAATATAATATAATATAATATAATATAATATAATATAATATAATATAATATAATATAATATAATATAATATAATATAATATAATATAATATAATATAATATAATATAATATAATATAATATAATATAATATAATATAATATAATATAATATAATATAATATAATATAATATAATATAATATAATATAATATAATATAATATAATATAATATAATATAATATAATATAATATAATATAATATAATATAATATAATATAATATAATATAATATAATATAATATAATATAATATAATATAATATAATATAATATAATATAATATAATATAATATAATATAATATAATATAATATAATATAATATAATATAATATAATATAATATAATATAATATAATATAATATAATATAATATAATATAATATAATATAATATAATATAATATAATATAATATAATATAATATAATATAATATAATATAATATAATATAATATAATATAATATAATATAATATAATATAATATAATATAATATAATATAATATAATATAATATAATATAATATAATATAATATAATATAATATAATATAATATAATATAATATAATATAATATAATATAATATAATATAATATAATATAATATAATATAATATAATATAATATAATATAATATAATATAATATAATATAATATAATATAATATAATATAATATAATATAATATAATATAATATAATATAATATAATATAATATAATATAATATAATATAATATAATATAATATAATATAATATAATATAATATAATATAATATAATATAATATAATATAATATAATATAATATAATATAATATAATATAATATAATATAATATAATATAATATAATATAATATAATATAATATAATATAATATAATATAATATAATATAATATAATATAATATAATATAATATAATATAATATAATATAATATAATATAATATAATATAATATAATATAATATAATATAATATAATATAATATAATATAATATAATATAATATAATATAATATAATATAATATAATATAATATAATATAATATAATATAATATAATATAATATAATATAATATAATATAATATAATATAATATAATATAATATAATATAATATAATATAATATAATATAATATAATATAATATAATATAATATAATATAATATAATATAATATAATATAATATAATATAATATAATATAATATAATATAATATAATATAATATAATATAATATAATATAATATAATATAATATAATATAATATAATATAATATAATATAATATAATATAATATAATATAATATAATATAATATAATATAATATAATATAATATAATATAATATAATATAATATAATATAATATAATATAATATAATATAATATAATATAATATAATATAATATAATATAATATAATATAATATAATATAATATAATATAATATAATATAATATAATATAATATAATATAATATAATATAATATAATATAATATAATATAATATAATATAATATAATATAATATAATATAATATAATATAATATAATATAATATAATATAATATAATATAATATAATATAATATAATATAATATAATATAATATAATATAATATAATATAATATAATATAATATAATATAATATAATATAATATAATATAATATAATATAATATAATATAATATAATATAATATAATATAATATAATATAATATAATATAATATAATATAATATAATATAATATAATATAATATAATATAATATAATATAATATAATATAATATAATATAATATAATATAATATAATATAATATAAT
>OY821518.1:183906739-184256739 GCA_963682025.1 Cordilura impudica
ATATAATATAATATAATATAATATAATATAATATAATATAATATAATATAATATAATATAATATAATATAATATAATATAATAACGGGTGATTTTTTTGAGGTTAGGATTTTCATGCATTAGTATTTGACAGATCACGTGGGATTTCAGACATGGTGTCAAAGAGAAAGATGCTCAGTATGCTTTGACATTTCATCATGAATAGACTTACTAACGAGCAACGCTTGCAAATCATTGAATTTTATTACCAAAATCAGTGTTCGGTTCGAAATGTGTTTCGCGCTTTACGTCCGATTTATGGTCTACATAATCGACCAAGTGAGCAAACAATTAATGCGATTGTGACCAAGTTTCGCACTCAGTTTACTTTATTGGACATTAAACCAACCACACGAATGCGTACAGTGCGCACAGAAGAGAATATTGCGTCTGTTTCTGAGAGTGTTACTGAAGACCGTGAAATGTCGATTCGTCGCCGTTCGCAGCAATTGGGTTTGTGTTATTCGACCACATGGAAGATTTTACGCAAAGATCTTGGTGTAAAACCGTATAAAATACAGCTCGTGCAAGAACTGAAGCCGAACGATCTGCCACAACGTCTAATTTTCAGTGAATGGGCCCTAGAAAAGTTGGCAGAAAATCCGCTTTTTTATCGACAAATTTTGTTCAGCGATGAGGCTCATTTCTGGTTGAATGGCTTCGTAAATAAGCAAAATTGCCGTATTTGGAGTGAAGAGCAACCAGAAGCCGTTCAAGAACTGCCCATGCATCCCGAAAAATGCACTGTTTGGTGTGGTTTGTACGCTGGTGGAATCATTGGACCGTATTTTTTCAAAGATGCTGTTGGACGCAACGTTACGGTGAATGGCGATCGCTATCGTTCGATGCTAACAAACTTTTTGTTGCCAAAAATGGAAGAACTGAACTTGGTTGACATGTGGTTTCAACAAGATGGCGCTACATGCCACACAGCTCGCGATTCTATGGCCATTTTGAGGGAAAACTTCGGAGAACAATTCATCTCAAGAAATGGACCGGTAAGTTGGCCACCAAGATCATGCGATTTGACGCCTTTAGACTATTTTTTGTGGGGCTACGTCAAGTCTAAAGTCTACAGAAATAAGCCAGCAACTATTCCAGCTTTGGAAGACAACATTTCCGAAGAAATTCGGGCTATTCCGGCCGAAATGCTCGAAAAAGTTGCCCAAAATTGGACTTTCCGAATGGACCACCTAAGACGCAGCCGCGGTCAACATTTAAATGAAATTATCTTCAAAAAGTAAATGTCATGGACCAATCTAACGTTTCAAATAAAGAACCGATGAGATTTTGCAAATTTTATGCGTTTTTTTTTTTAAAAAGTTATCAAGCTCTTAAAAAATCACCCGTTATTTCATATTATTTGTTTTTAAACTCTAAGTTTAGTATGTTTTATAAAGGTGAATATTTTGTTATCATTGGAGATGCCTGGTTCCTTCAGGAAATCAGTGGGAGATTTGTTAAGGAATATACTTTGTCTTTTATTTGAGAATACTGGGCAGTTATTCAAAATGTGTGTGATACTCATACATCTATTGCAAGTGGGAGTAGAATTTTTCTTTAGAATTCGTTCATGGGAAAAGATGGTATGCCCCAGGCATAGTCTCGATAATACTTTTATTTTCTCCTTATCTAATTCTGTTGGATAGATCGGAATCGTTTTATTCGGGTTTATTAAAGAGAAGTGGTAGTTGTTAATCTGGTTTTCTTTAATTTTTATTTTTATGGAATTTGCAATGTGTCGACAGATATCAATTTTTTCTAAGGTTGCGTTCATGATGATTGGAGCATGTGAAGCGTATTTAGCTGCGATGTCAGCTTTTTCGTTGCCCATGATGCCGATATGACTTGGTATCCAATGAATTCTGAACTGGTCTTCGTTGCCGATAATTGCATTTCTAATTTTTGTTATGAGGTCCCAATTATTGTTAAAACAGTTTGTTATGGCCTTTAGGACTGAGAAGCTGTGTGTATATATCTGTGGCAATATGACATAACATTGAGTTTTATTATTATTAATTCTATCTGTTCTTTTTTCAAATACATTAATTATTAAAAAAAAGTTATAGCAGTTTACTTTTTAACGTTAATGTTTTTGAAAATTAATTCACACGTCATAACATCTTACCTAAACTTATATTTTTTAAAACGCAACATTGGGTTTTAAAGCCTTCAACATAAAAACTTATATCAACTTAAGTTCAATAAATACTTACAATTTGCAAATAAACTTAGTAAAAACAAACATCTTATATTGAGGCAAAATATTTCTTTTTTTAAAACATCTTAAGTATACATAGAATGTTCTGCTAAATGTCGTTGAGGCATAACGATATCTTAACTCAACATAAGTTTGTTTTTGTGTGTGCTCATTACATTTTATTTTATACATAAGCCGTTCAGTCTGATAATTTTTGCGTGAGAAAGAACGTTTACATAGAAAAATGGGTGATGGAAAAATATTTGAAGTGGGCAATTTGAATTATGTTGATTTTTCTAGTGATGATTCGTGTGTTGACTCTGACTTCAATTTAAGTTGTTCAATTGCATCCAGTGCAGATTTAGAAAATAATATTGTAAGTGTTGTAGTATTGATATTTACTTATTTAAAATGGCTGAAAATTTAGGATAATGCGAATGAAGTGGTTTTGGTTGAAAATGACGTAGTTGTTGGGGAAACCTCGAAGAGATTGGCAAAACAACTTAGAAACGAGGGGAAAAGTTACACTTCAACAGCTGGCAAACTTATTCCTGAACGTGCTGTTCGCAAGTTGAAACCTTGCAGAAAGAAATACGCTGATAAAATATCATATCAACAACAGCAAATAATACATAAGCAATACTGGGCGCATGGGTCACATAGTTTGCGTAAAGTGGTTGTTGCTGGCTTAATCGAAGTTGAAGAAACAAAAACTATAAAAAATTTAAAAGCCAAACAAATCCGAGAAAAAGAGTTCATTCTTACAATTACTTTCTGAATGTCAGTAAGGAACGAGTTTCAGTATGCCAAACATATTTTAGATATACTTTATCCGAGACAGAACAATTTATTAAATCGTTTGTGAAGGCAAAACTTGAAGGTCATAGTACCTATGAAGATTTGCGCGGAAAACATAAAAGCGCTAAAAAGGAAAATGATATTTTAAATTTTATAAAAAGTTTTCCATCATATGAATCACACTATACTCGTCGTGATACCTCTAAGCGTTATCTACCGAGTGATTTATCTGTGGCTGAGCTCCATCGTCTTTATTGTGATAAATACGAACATTCTGTGTCGCTTTCAAAATTTTCACTATTGTTGAACACACTTAATTTGAAATTTAAGAAACCGAAGCTCGACACATGTCATAAATGTGATTTACTAAAATCTAAAATACAAGTTGCAGCGCCTGAAGAACTTGATTCCCTAAAATTAGAACAAACGAAACATCACACTCTAGCACAAGAAGCTTATGAATCCAAAATAATGATAAGGGGAAATCTTTGACTGATGCTTCACTAAAAGTATATTGTTTTGATCTTCAGCAGTGTCTTCCTATACCGTTTTTGCGAACATCATTGTTGTTTTACAAAAGACCCTTGTGGACATTTAATCTTACAATTCATGACTGTGCTACTAACCAGCCAATATGCAACATGTGGCATGAAGGTATAGCTAAAAGAGGTGGAAACGAAATAGGTTCGTGTATTTTTACTCATCTATTGAATTTAGATACGAACGTATATCACGTTGTTTTCTACAGTGATTGCTGCCCAGGTCAAAACAAAAATTCGTACAAATGCAACTATGTTTGCAATTTTTATGCAATTAAATAATAATGTAAGTATTATAGATCATAAATTCATGGTCCCTGGTCCCACCCTTATGGAGTGTGATAGTGACCATTCTGAAATAGAAAAAAAGAAAAAAATACTTCAATTCATTAGAACAATAGGAACAATATAATGTATTGGATTTTGGAAATGCATCGAAAAATGTACTTGGAAAATGTACTTGGAGAAAAATTGACGACAACGGGGAAAAATACAGTTAGCATGACATTAAATGGTTGAGATTTACCAAAGAATTTGGGAGTGTATTATATAACAAATCTCTAAGACCCAGATTTTGAGATATCAGTTAAACCTAGTTTTGTTAAACCCAGAATTTATTCATCAATTCCTTTATGAATTTGGACATGTCTGAAAAAAATAATTCTCGGTTTAACTAAACTAGGTTTAACTGACATCTCAAAAACTGGGCCTAAGCGAAGAAGAGCCTTTCAAATTAATAAATATTACGAAGCGGGGAATCAATTGCGTCAAAATAAAGGATTTAAAAATTTGCTACGACTCACCAATAAAAATTAACTCTAAGAAGAAAAAGGCTTTACTGGATATGTTGCCACTTGTTGATGAAATTTATAAAGACTTATAATTGAAGAACAGAAGACATATTGGATTATCATCCAGATTTAACTGATTTTGATAAAATTATGAATAATTACTTTTATATTACAGTTCCTTTAAAATTATTTTTTTTTTGTTTTGTTAAAAAAAGTACTGAAACCGTTTATTTTAATTTTATTGTTTTTTTATGAAAATAATCAAATAAAAACATCTTATCTCCATTGACTTTCTCATTTCAATTTTAGCAAAAGCTCTTATCTCGACTTAAAAATATTAAAACTATAGTCTCCAATTCATTAGAACATCTTAAGTTTAATTAAGATTTTGGTTTTCTGCAAATTCATTTTTTTTTTAAATCTTATGTATAAAACAACAATATAGAATATTTCTGAATTTATTTCTAATAATAATAATTTTTTTTTAAATCAACCCTTTTGTCTTACTAATAGTAGCTTAAAAATATTTTATTAAATCTAAACCAAATTAATTTTACACAAAGTGTACATTATTTAAAAACAAGAATTTTCGACTTAAGATGTTATGTCATATTGCCACAGATATTATGGTTTTTATTTTGGTTGTTTTAGTTGCGAGGATAGCTCGATAAATTGCACACGATTCTGCTGTGAAGACTGAAGAGTGCTCGTGCAGTGTACCTAGGGCGAGATGTTTGCCTTCTCCGTTGACTACTGCATAAGCTGGAATGTTGCATTCGGATTTGGTGCCGTCAGTATATATAAAATACCAACCTCTGTTTACCTCTGATGTCAGTCTGTTTATTTTATTCCATATAACAGAAATGACATATTTCTGTTAATTGTTTTGGTGAAGTTCTCAAAGTTTTTTTTATACTTTGCAAGTTTTAGCTCCTTTCGGAATTTCGCATTTGTTTTTTTTATATGAGGGTAAGTTGTCCTGTGTGGGGTTAGTTAGTTAGTTAATTCATTTATTAGTATTTATTATTTGCATCGTTACATAATTCATTTATATTTCGTTTCTTTCAAAATTTATACATTCTTTATTAAAGATATTATTATTGAGTTCATTCTTAATTCTAGTTGGTAATGAGTTGAATAGTTTGAGGCCCTTGTAGAAAAGAGATCTCTGCATTGAGGATGTTGTAACCCGCTGCAGTCTAAAGTTATTGGCATTCCGTAGTGAATATGGTTGTGTCTCAACAACATATCTCGTTTGTTCACTTAAGTAGTCTGGTGCAGTCCCCTGTCGTATTTTTTGTATCAGTTTTATGGTGTTTAGTGCTAGCCGTTGTTTTATATTCAACCATTTGAGAGTATTTAGCATGGTGTTTATTAGTGTGTATCTGTTGCATTTCAAAATCGATCGCATTGCCTTATTTTGAAGTTTTTGTAATCTTTCTATAGGTGTATCAGTGCAGCATGTGTATAATATTGTGGACCCGAATTCAAAATGTGGTTTAATTATTGAATTGTAGACGTTTATTGCCGTTAAGACGTTTATTTTATTTCTTATTCTTTTAAAGAACCCGATTTTTTTCCGATTTTTTTACATACGAACGCTATATGTTCATTAAATTTTAGCTTTTTATCAATTATGAAGCCAAGGTATTTGATGTGTTCAACTTTCTCTATAATTTCTCCATTTATTTCAATATTCATTTCACTTCTCATATTTATTTCCATAGTTTTGGTTTTTTTTTCATTTAATTTTAGTTTATTCATATCTGTTGTTAAGTTGTCCCGACATTGTTCAGGGTTACATCCTTCTGTAAAAATAAGTGTATCGTCTGCGTATAAAACCATTTCGCTTTTTTTCAATACATTCGGCATATCATTTATATATACATATATAATAAACAATAATGCTCCCAATATTGATCCTTGGGGAACTCCATAGTTATTATTTTTTTCTCTGATTTTGCATCGTTAACCTTTGTAAATTGCTTTCTGTTAGATAAGTATGATTTAAACCATTTTAGTTCCGTATCTTGAATACCATACATAAATAGTTTGTTTATTAATATTTCCCTATCGGTGGTTTCAAATGCTCTTTTAAAATCCAAAAAGATTGCCATTATTTTTTTATTCTTCTCTATATTTTTCCACCGGTTGATAACATAATTCACGGTAGTCTCACATGAAAAAATTTTTCGGAAGCTTGATTGTTATTTATTTAGTATCGAACATGATTCAATGTATCTTACTAATTGTTCCTTCACGACCATCTCTTGTATTTTTTCAAAAGTTTTTAAGGCATTTATGGGCCGGAATTCATCACATTTCTTTGTCTTTGCTACCTTTTCGACCGGAGTTATCATGGTATCCTTCCAATTTTCTGGAAATATTCCAGATTTTAGTGAGTCATTTATGATTTTTAACAGTATATTGCCAGTTGGGATCCAATTATTTAGTATTATTTTTGGTGTTATTTTTTCAAAGTCTTTTATTTTTTAAGTTCTGCAAGAGTGATTACTCGGAATTTGAATCTTTTTTCGGTCATACATATATGGTTTATATAATGCACGTTATCAATCGATTCTCTTATAACATTAATACTATTAACAAAGTATTCATTAAAATGACTAGCTACTTGCTTATTTTCCTTATGTTCACCGTCACTGAATATCACAGATTTGATCACATTTTGCTCTTTCTTCATCACTAAGTTTTTTATTGTGTTCCACATTTGCTTTTGGCCTTTGGTGTCAGTTGTGTACTTAAATTTTGCGTTCTCAATTTCTACTTTATATTTATTTGTTATTTCGGTGTAGTTTTTCCATGCTTCGATTGTATTTTCATACTTGGCCTTATCATGCATTATAATTTTATTTTGCTTCATTCTATTGAGATCATCAGTAAACCATTGGTCAGAAAAAACTTGATCATTTACCGTTATTATTTTAGAGAATTTCAGCACAGTTTCCTCAAAACATCTGTCCAAATAATTGGCGTTATCATTGATGTTTTTGCCTCCATCGTATTCCAATAATGTTCTCGGTTAAAAAGCCCCGGCTTATATTTAAAAATCTCTACTTGTTTATTGCACTTTGCTTTCTTTTTATCACATTTAATCATTATGTTTATTACTTCATGGTCTGATATAATAAATGCTGAATTCATTTCCACCGATACTTTATGGCTATTTGTTATAACATAGTCAATAATTGTTTTTGATAAATTTGTGACTCTGGTGAATTGATTAACTATTTGCCTTAGATCATTGTCATGCATTGAACTTTGAATTTTCATTTTGTAAAAACTATTTTTTGACCAGTCTATGTTAAGATCACCCATTATAAAAGTATCACAGTTCTTCTCTCTTGAAACGCTACGCAAAACTCTGCTTCACTACCACTAGGAGATCTGTATATTGCACCCATTAATATATTAGCGCTATTCACTCTTGGTGTTAAATTTACAACCCTGTTATATCTACAACGATTTTATACTACAAAGCGTGAACGTCTTTTATGTTGTGTATTGTAAACTAATGAATCAGCTGTTTTTTGTTTTGTTTTTTTTTTATCAATTTGAAAATTTAAAATATCAACAAGAATTTGCAGATAAGTAAAATGGCCAAAATCAATAAAGTGGTCACTAAAACCAATTATATGACAACAGATTTTTGCAAATGCTGAGGGTTAGTCGAATTGAGTTTCATACACTGGTGTCTATGATATCTGGAGATACAGAATTTAACCAACCCCATTCATGTGAACAATTTCCAGTTGAGTACCAGTCAGCAATTGATAAATTTTTTTATTATTTTGATTCATTTACCACAAAATGAAAAATAAAAAATTAAACAATTGTTTTGGCAGCTCAGCAAACAGCTGTTTCAGTCTTGTAAATGTTTAGTCTTGTATATGTAGTATAGCTTTTACCCTTGTACTTTTAACACAGCGTAGTAAATTTCAATTTCATATATTTGTTGTTGTGGTTTTGTAAATAGTAGTAATTTTACTATATCTACAACATTTACAAGGGTTACAAGGGTACTTTACTACCAAGAGTGAAAACCCTTATTATTTTCGCATTGGGCCTCGCAACTAATATCCAATAGTTAGACTTCACAACTTTCTCATATAATTTTTTTATTGTCCATTCTTGTTTGTAACATATAATTACTCCTCCTGTTGGCGCTGAATTTGAGTAGCTAATAATTTGATTATAATTTGCTAACGAAATTTCATTGTCTTGAATATCTTCGGTCAAATGCGTTTCAGATAACACAAGGAAATCCAGATTTTCTTTGGCGATTAGTACCTCAATTTGGTTGTAGGTATTCGTTAAACCTTGAACATTTGTATACACTTATGCACTTATTGTATTTGGTTGTTATTGCGTTAACCCTAGTATTTTCTTTTTACTGGCCAATTTGTTTTGGTACACAGGACTTTTTTTTTCGTTAGTCACATGATTTTTATTTAATCCCAGATTTAATGTTCTATTTTCGCGTATACAATTTATACATTTTATCATTTGCTCATTATTACACTCGTTTGGTTTATGATTACCATGACATTTTATGCAAGTTTCCATATTTTTGCACTCATTTGCTATATGGTTATAACCTCTGCACTTATAACATTGTTTTACAGACGTACCATCAAATACTCTACATCTTTCCCAACCGATGTTGACTCTTTGTGCTCTCATAATATTTTCATATGTTTCATTGTCTATATTTAATTTAACATTGTGTATCGTTCTATTATTTCGTTTTGTTTCAAAAGTACTTATTATTTTTATGTCCTTATTACCGATCAGCGGGTTCTGCTTCCTTAATTTTGTTATTATTTCATCTTCCTTGTATTTATATGAGATATCTGTTACTATAACATCGAAATTAAAAGGGGTTGCCACTCTTATTTCACAGTTTTCACCCATTTCGACTTCTATAGCACTCTTTATTTTGTCTCTCTCCTCGTTATTTTCACTTCTAATAATTATTGTTCCATTACTTCTATTTTCCACGTTGGTAATTTTTAAATTCACTGGATCTACTTTTTTGTTTAGCTCTTCCTTTATTTTGTCAACTCCTTGTTTTTCCCTTGGTTCCACAATTAATGGCATCTGTTTGTTACTAACTCTGAGTACAGCGGTTTATTTTGGTTGACGTTTATGTCTATAATTGTTTTCTTTATTTCATTGCACATCTTCTCGTTCTCCTCTCGTAATTCACTACACAGTTTGTTGTTTTTGCTTTTCACTTCGCTTACATTTTCACACAACTTGCCAATGTCTTTAATATTACTTTCACAACTTTTTTGTACATCACCGAGTTTCTTCGTTCTCATTTCATAGCGTTTTTCAATAGTCTCCAAAAGCTTCTTCATTTCTACCGCATTACGTCTTAAGGATTCTTCAAATTCCTCTTTATAATCAATCAAGTGTTGTTTGTTTTTCTCACTTCTTCTTGAACTTCAGCTAACACCAAATCGAGGTTATGTACGTACTGGATGCTGTCATCATACATATATCTTATGAAACTATTAGCTTTAACTTCTTGCCATTTTTTCATCTTCTGGTTACGTAGGTTTGATAAGGTTGAATTCCAGCATGGTACCGTTTTAATACGGTTTGATTTATTTTTTGTTTATGGGATGTGCATGTTTGCTGCAGTCCGGATTGATTTGGTTATTGATGCTGCGTTTTTGTTACTAGATGACGTTAGTTGTCTACTGGCGATTTCTATTTCCACTTTACGAGAGTAATCTGCCCAGTTGGCTCTGTGGAACAAAAACTTATTTGCTTTAATTGGATAGAGGTTTTCTTCAGATAGTTCGATGACTATTTTAATCGAAAAATGATCGCTGTTATGTAAGTCGTTGAGGGGTGACCAAGTGCTTATATGAAGTAGATGCAACGAGCAGAATGAAATGTCAATATTGGAGAAATTATTATGTGTGGAAAGATGAATGGGCGATCCATCGTTCAATACACAAAGATCAGCATTTTGAATACTATTTTCCAGTAAAATTCCTCTTTTATTTGTTTTTGTATAACCCCATATGGTATTCCAACAGTTGAAGTCACCAACAATTAACAATGGGTTGGTAAACGATGAGATGATATTTGATAATTCATTAGTTGAAATATCTTGGCTGGGGGGGAATATAAAAAGATAATACAGTGAATTGAATGTTGAGGTTAATTTCTATAGCTACTAGTTGGTAGTCGGAGTTCACGTTAACTTGTTTTGAGCTGAATTGACAAAATAGCTACAGTAATTTTTTGGGGGAATTGGTGTAAAGGTATATGGGCAGTGCGTTTCTTGTACCGAGATAAAACAGGGGTCCAATTCCTTTATAAGCAATTGAAGTTCAATGTAAAAGCACAAAGTCCATAATAAATAGATGGAGTCAATTTTAAACTGTGATACCAAAAGAAAGAAAGTTCATCTGTGATATATTTTATTTTATTTTTATTATTTATTTTATTTATTTTTGTGTTTTATGTGGTACTTGTTGTATTGTTTAAAAACAAATTTATTTAAAATTATAATGTAAAGATTATATATTCAATAAAATTTAAATCCCTGAGGAAGTTGAAAAAATCTCAACGAAACGTCGGAGGAGTAAAATTATGAATAAATAGTCTTTTATTTTTCATTTACTGTGACCTTGAAAGCCTGACTTAGATAATTCTAAGAAAAAACAACATAATTATAGATAAGGTCGATAAAAATTATACTAAAAAGATTTTATAATAGTTTGCGTGAGTAGAATTTTATTAATATTGGATTTGGAGAAGGGTGTGAAGTAGAGATTTGAGGTGACTACGGTGAAAGATCCATTGTTGCCTCATCGATAGATTCCAATGGTATAAAATATTTATTCTCGTTGATTAGAGATTGTGTTATAGATGAGATGGGAGACGTTAAATTCATTCCGGGAGAAGTTTTTTCGTAGTTGTCAGTATTTTTCGTTTTAGATGTTTTTTCAATAAGTCAACTCAAAATTTTTCAATTTTCACTTTTTGTAAGAAAACTATACACAGTGGTCATATCTATCCACTGTAAAAAATCTTACATCGATTTTTCTAGTCTTTCGTAAAAAAAAATACAGTTGTAACCCTCTTTGTGTTATAAGAGTAGCTTCTTTAGAATCCACTAAAAAGACTTATTTTGAGTTGCACCCATAAAACTTGTTATTTTTGATGATCACTGAAAATCTCAAAAACAACTATGTTGATACATACATATGTATTATTCGCAATTCCTTACAATGAAACAACTGTTTTTCAATTTTATCGTAAATATTAAAAAAACCGTTTTTTGCCTCTACTGAAAATTTGTAAATTTTGAGTTGACTCACTTTAGAGGTACAGGTGCGATATGTATTAAATGATTTTGGTGGTGTTTTATAATTTATTTTAGTAGTTGTGATTTTTGATTTAGAAGGGGTTTCGGTTGTTATTGCTGTTTGTGTTTGAGTTGCTGGTGTGATCAGGATTGAGTTTGTGGTGTGATTATTTTTTGATGTTGAAGGTTTGATATTTATTTATTTATTTATTTATTATTATTATTAGGAGTATTTACAATACTTTTAAATTTATCTGATAATGGTATGTATATTTTACCAATTATATATAGAACTCTAGCTATAGAACTCTATTTCTAACAAATTGTGTAAACTTCTTCTACATATATTAATATTTCTCTAATTTTTTACACTATTCGGTAGCATATTGTATAACTTTAGTCCCTTGAAGAAAAGTGATCGTTGCATAGATGTTATTGTAGTACTGTGTTCTTTGTTGTGTTCGTTTCAATAGTTTTTGTTGTCTCTTTACGTTTGGTAGGAGAAGTTAAAGTTACGGATGTATATGTGCTGTTTTGATTATTTGTTATTATTGGACTGCTTTCTTTATATTTACGGCTTCACCCATGGGACAGTAGTTTTTTGTTTTAAATTCCAGGATTTCTTTCATTTGTGTGTATCTTGGATACTGTGTGTCTTTTGATGAGTGGTCACCCGAACAGTTAATGCAGAATAATCGAGTACATTTTTCTGGGTCGTGGGGAGGCAAGCTGCAGTTGGGGCAAGTGGGTTTCCCTTTGCACCGCTTTTTAGTGTGGCCTAATCTTTGGCAGTCCTTGCACCTCATCGGATTTGGGATGTAATGCTCCACTTTGCATTTATACCAGGCTACATCTATTGAAGTTGGCAAGCGATAAAGATCGAAGGTGAGGATGATTTTACCTGTTGCAATGCGGGGTTCGTCAACTTCGTTTGGTTTAGCGTTTCTTTAAGTTTTGCCTCTTCGTTTGGTTTAGTAAACTTGTATACCTCTATTACTCCTTGGTCTTTCATTTCTTTTACGATTTCAGATTCTGCGACATTTATTAAACATGGTGCATATATGACTCCTCCTCCGGAGTTAAGAGTGGCATGTAGTTTACAAGTAATTTGGCGCAAGTTTGCCAATGATTTAGCCCTCGGAATCTTTTCTGCGACACGTGCGTTGCGAGTTAGAACCAGCAAGTTGCCATCGCGTAACTGTGAGATTGAGTTGATTTCAGTACTTATTCCTTCAATGGACTTTTTTAAAGCGAATGGGCTTATGTCGAATAATCTTTTGTTATTATCGCTTGATGAAATTAACACATATTTTGGGTTGTTTTTATTATTATTGGGGGTTGTTAAATTTGGAAATCATTGAGTTTTTGTTTTTTTGATGGGTTGTCGATAAAGTCTCCAAGTATATGGAACCTGTTGTTCGAAAATTTGTCCGGCGGGCCCGGAGCCATGATTTTTGTTTATAACTTTCTTATTACTTTTAACTATTTAATATAATTTATGCAAAAAGTCATACTAAAAGAAAATTTAAACTGTCACGTGTGTGTGAATGCAATAACAAATATTAACCGAAGCTGTTATAAGCACTAGCAATATAGAGTAAAGAGAAGGTTAAAAAACAACTATACGCTTTGAATGCTAGTCGAGCAAAAATTAAATTCAAATTTAAATAGTCATGTTTCTAGCAATATAAAAACAACGACGATGCCGTCATCCGAGGTACATAGAGATCATAATAAGCAATGCAGTTTTGTGAACACCAGTGGCCCAAATATATCTTCAAGCAATTTGACCTCTCAAACACAGTTACAACTGCAAATGTTGGAGGAAGAAAAAAAACTTCAACGACACTATTTAGAAAAGAAATATAAAATTCTTTCAGAAGACGATAAAGCCAAGCTTCGAGTTCTTTTTTAAATAGTTTTTCACCGTTCCAACCAACATCGTCAGTTCGAATCTAATTCTCTTTACGAACGGTCGTGTAAATAATTAAAGCGCTTAGAGTACAACTATTTAAAATTAAAAACAAGTGTATGTTTTTGTTTTTGCAATGGCATATTCTTGATCTCATTTGAGCTCACGTGGTAGTCAATTCAGTTTAAATAAGGAATAAAAATTTCGCGATGGCCCGAGGGCCAAATCTTCATCAAAAAAATTCGACTTTTGTTAACCCGAACATCGCTTCAACTTCAAGCAACAGATTCAGCCTGCTGGCTGGCCTCAATGATATGGACGTAACTCCCGTATCAAATATAAATGATATTAAGCAACACAAAACTCCACCTATTGTTATAGAAGCTAACGCCTCATTTACAGAAATATAAAAACTACTTGGTAAGGATTGTATTTTCAAACGTCCTTCAATTGGTACCAAAATTTTTGCTCCAAGTAAAGAAATGTACGAATGCTACAAGAAAATCCTTAAAGAGAATAAGATGGAGTTTCATTCTTATGGCTCCAAAGATAATAGGTTATACACCACTTTTTTAGGTATAATATTGTTAGATATTGAAAAAGCGTTTGACACCGTTTGGCATAATGGCCTAGTATTTAAACTTATTGATGCAAATATACCAAAATATTTATGCAAACTTATTTCAGATTGCATTCACGGCAGAAGCTTGAAAGTTGCGAATAATAATGAAACATCATCTCCAAAAACCATTACCACAGGGTTACCTCAAGGATCAGTCTTGTCGCCATTGCTTTACTCGATATATACATCCGATTTTAAAGTCGCGAAGTATATGAAAATTGTTTACTACGCAGATGATACTGCGTTAATTTCTTCAAACAAACTTACAAGTGTACTCCTGAAGAAAATGGAAGTGGAAAATGCAGTAAATATTTTCACAAATGGAAAATTAAAATTAATCCAAACAAGACCCAAGCAAATCTCCCAAGAAGACAAAAAACTTACATTTAAACAACATATTATGGCTACGTGCCAACAAACTATAAAATCATTTGAAGCATTATGGCCACTACTAAATAGAAAGTCATTCCTTAATCCCAAAAACAAAAATCTACTCTTTAAAAGTTTTATAAGGCCGATATTACCATATGCGTGTCCTTTTTGGAGTGACGCTGTCACTGTCACTTAAAACGCTTACAAATTATACAAAACAAATGCCTTAAAATGATAAATAAAAAGCCGTGGAGGTATCCTACAAATCTTTTTCATGAAGGAACAGGTTATGAAAAAATTATCGATTTCATAACAAGGATTAATAACAATTACTTTGCCAAAATTGAAAATTCCTCACTGATAAGCGAATGTAGAGAAATAACGTAAAATTAAAAAGAAATCACCAAATTGAAAGTTATATGCTTATAGAGGTTTATTATTTCCAATAAACCTCCTATAAGCATATAAATATTTTCAGATAGTACTTGAATATATTAAATCATATAAAGGTTTTTTCCTCCCATTTTCCTTTAAAAATCATTAAAAAATAAAATAGAAACTATTTAATATCTTTAGATCCTATATATTATTTGTTGCAATATCTATATGTAAAGATAAGATCTCATATGTAAATATCAAATTTGTTAAAATATGTAAATAAAGGAAGAATATATAATTGAAAAAATCCAACCAACATCGTCACAAATTGCTGCTAGGCAGGTAATTCCAAAGGAGTTACCAAATTTCAATGGAAATCCAGAAGACTGGCGTTGTTTATCAGCAACTACAGAAATAGTACCGATATGGCCGGCTACAGTGACGGAGAAAATTTTTTTCGTGTACTGTCGTATCTCCGTGGTCGAGCAAAAGAGCTGATGAAAAGCAAATTACTAATTCCGGCAATGGTGAGTTAAATTATTCAAACTCTTAAAATGTGTCTTGGTCGTCCAGAACATATGCTCGACAGCATGATAGAGAAGTAAATGTTGGCCCATTTGAATAATCCTATGCTGGTGAAAACTTTGGTCGATAAATTGCCAAATAATCATAAGCTTAATTGGGCTATGGATATAAAAGGTGACAAGACTCCAATAGTGAAAGTATTTAGTGATTGGGTATATGCCATAGCAGCTGCTGCCAGACAATTCGTGTCCCCTGCAACAATTAAAAAAGGCGCATCAGTAAACACTCATCACCAAAGTAACACAAGCAAACCACTTTGTTTTTCGTGCAAAAGTCAGGCTCATAAAATCAAAAATTGTGGTGAGTTTCAATCTTTAAATTTAGACGTTAAGTGGAATGTGGTAAAGCAAAACAAATAATGCCGCCAGTGCTTAAATTTACATCGGCGTAAGTCATCTGGCATCTCTGCCACAAGATAAAAACATCGTGATTAATTGTGCTTGAAAAAGTTAATTTTATTTTCAATATAATAAGTAATAAACTACTTGATTGAGTTAATTTTACTTCTTTTGGTAATGTTTAATCAAAAAAGAAGAAAATATTGGGGCAATAGTCCCAAATTCAAGGTGCCAAAAACATCGGACGGTCCCAGTACTAGTGCCAACAGATTTCAACTTCTATCTGACGACGATGATGAAGAACCTGTTGTTGTTAAAGAAAAAATTCCACCTATAATTGTGGATTCTACTCACAGTTTTACTAATGTTATCGGAATAATTGGTGATAAGTATACTTATAAACGAATGACTATTGGAACGAAAATTTTATCCAACTCGTTATCACTGTACCAGGATGCTCTTAAGGTTCTTAAGGACAAAAAATTCAAGTTTTATACTCACGAGATAGAGCACACTAAAAGTTTTAAATTGGTTTTATTTGGATTACCAAAACTAGACACAAAGAACATCAGCGAAGAATTTGTCAGCACGCATATCAACCCGATAAGCATAAAAGAATTGGAAACAAAAAGATCTAATGTAGATGATGCACTTTACCTAATTGAATTTGATCGTCAGCAGGTAACCAAAGGAGAAATAATGAAAATTAGATATTTTAGTAATATTTCGGTATATTGGAGAAAGCCTCTTAAGGGTAACAAAGGGCCCACTCAATGCTCCAATTGTGCTATGTATGGACACGGGGCTAAAAACTGTAATCGTACCTTAGTGTGTTCAGCCTGCGGGAAACCATGATTATACTATATGCCCTCTTAAAAAAGGTTATAATGAAGGTAGCATAATATATAAGTGTTATAACTGCATAAAAAAGAATTTAAAGCACGTTAATCATAAAGCTGATGATCCAAAGTGCCCAAGCCGTCAAGAATATTTAGATATCCGGAATCGAGTAACATCTAAATCTAGGCCGATCAACAGAAGAACTAATGATTTTTATTCCAACGTGTACAATCAGGATTTTCCTCAATTACCAAGACAAGAGCGACAAAATATTCATAGTAATTTCCGTGCTAATGGTAACTTGTATTCTGAGGTAGCTAAAGACAAAAGCTACGCAAAAAAATAATGACAACGACATATCCAACGAAAGACTTTTGGAAATATTTTTTGAAGCAGTCGATGCTTTACAAAGATGTCAAAACAAGTACGACAAACAACGTGTTTTAGGCATGATGATTCAACATGCCATATAATTCAAATTTTTTACACAATGTTCATGTTATGCATTGGAATGCCCAAGGCATAACAACGGAATCATCAGCTGCGCAGCTGGAATACTTCTTACTGAAATGGAAAATTGATATTCTCCTTTTAAATGAGACTTTTTTGAAATCGCATCACAAATTTCAACTTGGTGGCTATAAAATATATAGAGAGGATCGTTCGACGCATGGCGGAGGAGTTCTTATTGCAATTAAAGGTAATAAACTTGTCGACAAGCTCGGTCATAAAATTTTTTACTCTGTACTTTTTCATAATAATCTTTAAAAATAACAGCTACTGTGATTTTTATACTTATTAAATGAAAGCTTAAACTTATAGCAAAAATATTGGAAATTAATTAGTTCAAAAAAGTTATGTATAATCATTTAATTTTTCAAAAATAAATCTAAAATCTTTAATTTTCACAAATAAAAAAATTATAAAATTACAAAACATTAAACTAAGTGAACAAAGCATAAAAAGAAAACGACAACTTCTCTTACATCACAACAATAACATATTAAGAATCAAAATAACAAGTGCATACTCCTTATTTACAATTCAACAAAGCATAGATAAAATAAAAATAATATTACAAACATTAAAAACTCAAATCATAAAAAGAAAACGAAAAAATTCTCTCACAACAACAATAACAACAAAATAAAAATCAAAATAAGTACATACTCCTTAACTGCAATAGAACAAACAAAGCGCAAAAGAAATAGTCAAATTTTCAGTATAACAATAAATACACAATAAAACAACTTTAAACATTATATATGATCTCATTTTTTGTTAAATACAATAAGTGTTACCACATTGCTAATAATAACAAGTAAGAAAATTATAGTCGGTCTAGACCGACTATACGATACCCTATACCATGTACTATCTCTTAGGCCCAACTAACTGGACATAGAAAATAAGCAAAAACCAAATTTGAGTCTGATTTTTATTAATTTTTTTGGCTGCAGATATGAAAAAGTTCATATCGGATGCTATATCTATATGGGGACTAGGTCCGAAAATGGACCGATCCTGATCATGTTTGGTAAAGTCTCTTGTATTTTGCAAAAATATATACAAACAAAATCTGAGAAGAATCAGTGCAATATTTTTGTTTTTTAATAGATTTAAGTGAAGATCGGGAAGCAGCTCTATATGAGGCCAAAGGGATCATTTTTGGACTACTCATTAATGGACGTAATGAACGCATACAAAACCCAATTTGAGTAAGATCTATATGACAATTTGGATCTTATGGCAATTTATGTCGATTTCATAGGGGTAATTTGTATGGGGGCTAGGTCTGAACATGGACCGATTCTCACCAATTTCAATAGCGTTCATCCCATGGCCGATGGAAGCTTATATACCAAATTTCATCAAAATATATTCATATTTGCGACCTGCAGTTTGATTACAAGCTTTACATGGACACACAGACGGACGGACGGACGGACGGACGGACATTGTTAAATCAACTCAGAAAGTGATTCTGATCCGATCGGTATAATTAAAGATGGGTGTGGTCAAATATTTTTGGTTGTTACAAACAGCAGCACAAAGTCATTATACCCAAACCACATAGTGGTATAGGGTATAATAATGGCTTGTTTGATGAATAATTGTACCATTAAAGGTGATGGGGAAAGAATGATCACTTGTTGGCTGTGCCATGAGCTATGTCATACTAAATGTAGTGGTCTTTCTGGACTAGTTGCTGATGCTTTTTATAATAATAAAGAGTTACATTGGTGTTGCAATAAATGCAGGAAAATCGGAGTGAATTTCTACCGTTTTTTCAATGATACACAAAAGGAATTCAATGATATCCAGGAAAAGGTAACTAAATTATCGATGTCTATATCTAGTTATGGCAAATTATTTGATGATTATAAATCATTAGATAATTTAAAATCTCCACCTCAATCTTCTCCAAAACGTCGTAAATCGTCACGAAATACAAATAAAGGTAAATCTGATAATCTTTCTGCTGTTCCTACGAGTTCAGTAACACTAACATCTGATGCCTCAGTAATTAATTGTAATGCTGATTTGCCTGTGGGCTTTGCTGAAGTGCCATTAAATCAACCTGTGCCTTCTATAAATACTTGTCCTGCGATAAATGCTGGTCAAATCGTTTCGCTGAGAGCTGTTCCTCCAAAAAAAGCTGTTTTTATCTCGCGTTTAGCGATTGAAACAAACTTCAACATATAAGTTTGTTTTTTCTCAACCTAGATCTATCACATCCTTTAAAATTACCGTTTCCTATGATCTTTTTGACCGTATTATTGATCGTAACTTTTGGCCTGAGAATACATTGGTTCGAGAATATATATTTAGACAAAATTCTAACAATATTGGCCGCCTTCCTCAAACTGACTCAAATGTTCCAAAAACCTAAAAGATCTTACTGGTGAAAATATTTATTAGTTTACAAAACGTTCGTGGTCTGAGAACTAAACTGTCAACTATATATATTGAAAGTTTCAACATAAGTCATCATATTATCGTATTTACTGAAACTTGGCTTAATCATACCTTTTTAAATACTGAAATATTTTGCAATAAATATAATATTTTTAGACGTGACCGTTGCAATAAGATGGCGTTCTTATTGCTGTCTCAAGTATCTTATCATCTGAGGTTTTATTAATTGATTCATCTTTAAACATCGAATTCGTTGCAGTTTTAATTAAATACAATCATAAAAAAATATTTGTTACTTGCTCATACATCCCTCCATCGTCTCCGCAGTCTTTATATGTTAGACATGGAGAAGCTATTAAATCTGTTCTACGTTCTGCGAATCCGGATGACTCTGTTATTGTTCTTGGAGATTTCAATTTGCCTTCAATTTCGTGGAAGTTCTTACCTGAAGAAAAATACTTTGTTCCGACTAAATCAAATGATAAATGTGATGAGCTTTTTAATATCTTTTTTGATCTACATCTTTTTCAATTAAATGGAATTCTTAATGATCATTCAAAATTATTGGATTTAATATTTGTTAATGAAGTTACTGAATGTTTTTCGAAGCGATCAAACCCTATTTCTATTTCTGAAGATGGATATCACCCTACTATTCAAGTAAATATATCCATTCCATCTGGACTTGTAGACACACCTAAAAAAAGTGTTAAGGTTTTTTGTTTCGCTCAAACGAATTACATTATGTTTAATGAACTTATAAATAATACAAACTGGCATGATTTATTATCGTTATCTACTGGTACCACTCGTGCCATTGATCAAATGACTGAAGCTTTCTATAACAAGATGTGTTCTTTTATTGAGTCATGTGTTCCTAAAAAATTTTTGAAAAACCTTTCTGGACCGCCTTGGAATACTAGGAAACTGGCTAATGTCAAGAATAAAAAAAATAAATATTACAAAAAATATAAGAAAACTGGATCTCTTGTTGATCATGGAAAATACTCCATTTGTCGTGCCGAATATAATACTCTGAATAATTCATGTTATTTAAACTATTTGAACAAAATGAAAAATAATTTTAAACGAAATCCGAAGTCATTCTACAAATTTGTTAATTCTAAGAGAAAAACTAAGGGCTATCCTGCTATTATGAAATTTCTACATAATGAATCCTGTGATGATACTATTGTATGCAATTTATTTGCTGACTTCTTCTCTACTACTTACTCCGATGCAACTTTTGATGATACTAATGTCTGCTCATATTCACTGACTGCTACTCAAATTATATTAAATTTTCCTGCAACAGTGGTCCAGATAAAATTCCGTCCTGTATTTTAATAAAATGTGCTGATGTTTTAGCTGTACCATTAACACTTATGTTTAATATCTCAATTAAATACGGTTATTTTCCCATTATGTGGAAGGATTCATTCATTATTCCGCTATTCAACAAGGCTGATATTACTAATTATCGTGGAATTGCTAAATTAAGTATTATACCTAAAATTTTTGAAAAAATTATAACGGATTATCTATGCCATCAAATAAATACGTTAATTTCTCCTTTCCAACATGGTTTCCAAAAAAGATGTTCAACCTCTACAAATCTATTACAATTTACTACAATTGTCAACCGTGGTTTTCGTGAACGCAAACAAACAGATGCAATTTATACTGACTTCAGCAAGGCTTTTGATAAAGTCAATCATAAGCTTCTTCTTAAGAAATTACATATGATGGGATTTTCAAATCTTTGCGCAAAGTGTATATATTCTTATTTAACCAATAGAACACAAAAAGTATGTTTTAAAAATGTTACTTCAAAGCCGATAGATGTAATGTCGGGAGTACCACAAGGCAGCCATCTTGGACCGCTTCTTTTTTCTTTGTTTATAAACGATCTTCCGAATGTTATTCGTTTTTCAAACATCTTGATGTATGCGGATGATGTCAAAATTCTTCTGTTATAATCAACACTCTGATCATGTTTTTCTCCAAAATGATTTGAATTCATTTTATTCTTGGTGTAATTTAAATTTAATGGAGCTAAACCTTAAAAAGTGTAAACATATGCGTTTCGTCAAAAAGAGGCCGATATCTGTCAACTATGTGCTGGGTGATTATTGTCTCGATAAAGTAGATAACTTTATAGATCTTGGTATTTTATTGGATCATAAACTGACATTTGTTCCTCATATAACAATTACTGTCAACAAAGCCAGAGGTGTACTTGGTTTCATAAAACGTTGGTCTAAAGAGTTTAATGATCCCTATGTCACCAAAACTTTATATACGTCACTTGTGAGACCTATCCTGGAATATGCTTCTATAATTTGGGACCCAATCTACCAAATTCATGCCGACAGTCTGGAATCTGTGCAGAACCAATTCCTTTTTTTTTGTCTTCGGAGTTTAAACTTCAATCCAAGTAATCTTCCATCCTATACCAACAGACTTGCCCTTATTAAGCTACCAACTTTAAAAAGCCGGAGAACTATGCTAAATGTTTCATTTCTTCTTAATATAATTAATGGTGATGTTTGTTCCGGTTTTTTGATTAACAATATATCATTCAACATTCCTCAACGACCAACACGTTACTTCTCACCTTTATCTGTACAGTTCTATAGAGCTAATTATGCAAATGCAGTTCGAATCTAATTCTCTTTCCGAACGGTCGTGTAAATAATTAAAGCGCTTAGAGTACAACATTTAAAATTAATAACAAGTGTATATTTTTGTTTTTGCAATTGCCTATTCTTGATCTCATTTGAACTCACGTGGTAGTCAATTCAGCTTAAAACAGGAATAAAAAATCTAGCGATGGCCCGAGGGGCCAAATCTTCATCAAAAAGAAAGCTCCTTGCCAACAAGAAGATGACAAAACTTCCTCCGGGTTTTAACCCGAACATCGCGTCAACTTCAAGCAACAGATTTAGCCTGCTTGCTGGCCTTAATGATATGGACGTAACTCCTGTATCAAATATTAACGAGATTAAACAACACAAACCTCCACCTATTGTTGTTGAAGCTAACGCCTCATTTACAGAAATACAAAAACTACTTGGTAAAGATTGTATTTTCAAACGTACTTCAATGGTACTAAAATTTTTGCTCCAAGTAAAGAAATGTTCGAATGCTACAAGCAAATTCTTAAAGAGAGTAAGTTGGAGTTTCACTCTTATGGCTCCAAAGATAATAGGTTATACACCACTTTTTTACACGGTTTACCCCGGATAAAAACTGAGGACATCACCGCAGAGCTAAAAAACTACAACCTGTCCTCTTCTTCTGTAGCTGAAATAGTCACCAAATTCAGTTCGAACAACAATGCAGTTTACAAAGTTCAATTTGTACGTAAAAATTTTAACCCAACTGCCTTAAGAAACGTAAGAACAATTTCAAATATAATAATTTCCTGGAAAAAATCTAGATCCAGAAATAAACCAACTCAATGCTGGAACTGCTTAATGTATGGCCATGGCGGTGAACATTGTCATCGTAGTGCTGCCTGTATGATATGTGCAGAACAACATCAGTGTGTGTCCGTTTAACACAAATGAAAAAAGACCAGCTGTTTTTACATGCTTTAATTGCAAAAAAAACAAGGAAAAGAGAGAACTGATCACTCTGCAAACGATATCAACTGTCCGTTACGTTCTCTCTATTTGGAAACTAGAACAAGAATTACTTCTAAAAGGCCGAATAAAAGCAGACAACAACAAAATAACTCATTTCAATTTAATGTGGGAGATTTCCCTAATTTAAGAAACAACAACACAAATTGTAACAATAACATCAATAATAACAGCAAAGCTACATATGCTAACCAGCTGAAAACAAACAAGGATTTATTTAGCATTGATGAGCTTTTTGATATTTTCACTACAGCTATGGATGATTAGCATAGGTGCACTTCAAAAGTACAACAAATCAAAGTTGTAATGTCAATGGTAAAATACGCCCATGGATTATACTAATAATTTAAACGAATTCAAAATGCTTCACTTGAATGCTAATGGCATTTCAAACTTTTCTAAATTAAAACAATTTGAGATACTAATTGAACGAGAAAATATTAAAATAGCGTCTTTGAATGAAACATTTTTTTCAGAAAATCATAGACCCTATTTTAAAAATTATTATTTATATAGAAGTGACAGAACAGATGCAAGAGGAGGAGGAGTAGCTCTGTTAATTCATAAATCTGTCGCTCATAAAAACCTCTTTATATCAAACACATCATCAATCGAAAACATCTCAATTGAAGTTATTATAAATAATAGACCTATTGTTGTATCTTCGTTATATTCACCAAGATATACTCATAACTTCTGTGCTGATATCTTGAACCTAACACCTTCCACCAAAGAATATATAGTTTTTGGTGACCTAAACGCCAAACATTGTTCTTGGAATTGCTGTTCAAATAATGCTGCAGGAATTGCACTCAACCTGCAGCAATCAATCAATTTTTTCATTCACTACCCTAATAGTCCAACCCTATTCCCCCATCAACACAATCGCGAAGCATCCACAGTCGATATTATTTTAAGCAATTCCGCTTTAGATATAGACGTAAAAACAATGGATTACGAAATACCATCAGACCATCGCCCCATTATATGTATACTTAAAAGATCAACGGCCTTGCAGGTTGACCTCAATTATTATGATTATAGTGCAACCAACTGGAACATTTTTATGAATTTTTTAGACAATAATATCACGTTATATTCTGATATATACAATACCAAGGTAGTTATTGATCAGGAAATCCAAAAATTTATAAATGTAGTTTTCGAAGCAAGGGATGTGTCCACACCTAAAATAACTCAACAAAATAATTACACATTACCAGAAAGTACTGTGAAATATATGAAACTAAGAAGAAGCTTTAAAAGAAAAAGCCAACGATCTTCAAATATAGCCGAGCAAACTTTTTATAATCAATGTACTAAGTTTCTAAGTAACATGATTGATAAAAGTATTAATTCGGAGCGCAATAAGAAATGGTGTCAATTATTATCCAATTTAAAACCAGGTGATAAATCATTTTGGAAAATAAGCAGGAACTTGCGAGGAAAAGGAAAAAATCAAATCGCTCACTTTAAAGTTGGAAATACAAAAATAACATCTGATAAGGACAAGGCTGAAGTCCTGGCAAATACATTTGTCCAAGCAAATAACCTCACTTCGAACTATAACCACTCGGCAGATATACTAATAAATACAACAGTTAATAATTTTAAAAAGGAAAATAATTTTAAAAAAGGAAAACCCCAGTTCTGAATCTGCAATTTTATACATCTCTTGAAGAAGTAATGAATATTGTCTCATCAATAAAACCCTCAAAATCCCCTGGTTTTGACAATGTTCCCAACCTGCTCTTAAAGAAACTACCACTCAAAGCTCTAAAATTACTGGTTATAATATTTAACAGCTGCATCAAACTCAACTATTTCCCAAACCATTTCAAAAATGCTAAGGTTATAGCCATAAACAAACCTAGTAAGCCAAAAAATATGCTATATTAAACCATTCCAAAAAATACAACGCCTCTGCTGCATAGGAATCAGCGGCGCAATACGGACTACATCAACGAGGGCTTTAGAGACGATTCTATCTATACACCCGATCGAGATTAGAATTAAATATGAGGCAGCTCTGGCCATGTTACGACTAAGAGTAACAGGGGAATACATCACCGACGATATGACCAGACACCAAACAATATTGGACCAGATACCGGAATTCAACACAGTGGATTTTAGCTGTGATAGAATCGCGGAAGTGTCGACAAACATACCCTGCAGTATAAGGATACCTGACAGGGAAAGCTGGTTGAACGAAAATTTTCTACGAAACCTTCCAGGGTCACACTACTACACAGACGGATGTAGTCTGCATGGTAGGACTGGTATAGGTTTCTATGATGAGGACCGTTCCAATGGCATAAACCTACGCATTCCGGACCACAACTCTGTCTTTCAGGCCGAAGTGGTCGCGATAACGGAATGCATAAGATCTATTGACGTACGGGCAATCCCAAGCCCCGGAGACGTGAAAATATTTTCGGACAGTCTAGCGGTTATCAGGGCGATATCCTCGGACAAAACTAGATCAAGGACTGTCCTCAGATGTAAGGAAGAAATTGCGAACTTCACTACAAGAGGCAAACTTGAAATCATTTGGATCCCAGGACACAGTGGTATAATGGGAAACGAGATTGCAGATGAACTGGCCAGGAAGGGTTCTTTCCTGGAGGGTGTCAATTTGGAAAACCCAATACCTTTCCAGGCTCTCAAATTGAAACTATCGGAGTGGGCAACTAATTCACATACTTCAATTTGGGAGGAAACTGACGTGGGTAAGGCTACGAAGATACTATGGGGCTCTCCAAACACTTCGAAGACTAAGGAAATCCTTAGTCTAAATAGAAAGGAACTGAGTAGGATTATTGGCATCCTCACTGGACACTCTGAACTGAGGGCTCATCTATACCGTATAGGACGGGCAGAATCGGCCACATGCAGAGCTTGTGGAGAGGATGATGAGACCCTAGAACACTACCTTTGTTACTGTCCTGCATTTGCCGGAACAAGGGTCAGAAATTTATCCAACGAAATCATACCAGGCCTAGCGGCTCTTGGGGGGATACACTGGAAAGCACTCAGGAGATTTGCTATCGAGACCGAACTCCTAAGTTAAATAACGAGTAGATTAACGGATGAGCACGAGGATGTAGAGCGCACAACAAGCCGACTTTCTGGCTTAAGTGTATATCCGGGTAAAACGGATATGAGCTATGTGTATACATGGCTCCTCTTTTTCAACCTAACCTAACCTAACCTAAATAACCCAAACAGCTACAGACCTATTAGTCTATTAAGTAACTTAGGTAAATTATTTGAAAAAATACTACATTCTCGTCTTAGTGAATTTGTAACGACCAATTCTATTGTTGCCAAAGAACAATTTGGATTTAAGAAAGTGCATAGCACTACGCACCAAATAAACAATCAAAAATCAAATAATCACAAATAAAAACAATAAACGTTCAACGGGTCTAATATTGTTAGATATTGAAAAAGCGTTTGACACCGTTTGGCATAATGGCCTAGTAGTTATTTAAACTTATTGATGCAAATATACCAAAATATTTATCCAAATTTTTTTCAGATTTCATTCACGGCAGAAACTTTAAAGTTGCGATCAATAATGAAACATCATCTCCAAAAACCATTACCACAGGGTTACCTCAAGGATCTGTCTTGTCGCCATTGCTTTACTCGATATATACATCCGATTTTAAAGTCCCGAAATATAAGAAAATTGCTTATTACGCAGATGATACTGCGTTAATTTCTTCAAACAAACTTACAAGCGCACTCCTGAAGAAAATGGAAAAGGGACTTGTAAATTGCAGTAAATATTTTCACAAATGGAAAATCAAAATTAATCCAAACAAGACCCAAGCAATAATTTTTCCATTCAACAAATCTCCCAAAAGACTGCCAAGACGTCATCTTCTTATTGGAAATAATACCATAAATGTACTTAACGAGGTCAAATATCTCGGAGTTGTCTTGGACAAAAAGCTTACATTTAAACAACATATTATGGCTACGTGTCAAAAAGCTATAAAATCATTTAAAGCATTATGGCCACTACTAAACAGAAGGTCATTTCTAAACCCCAAAAACAAAAATCTACTCTTCAAAAGTGTTATAAGGCCGACTGCCACCTAAAACGCTTACAAATTATACAAAACAAATGTCTTAAAATGATAAATAACAAGTAAGAGTGTTAAATTCGGCTGTGCCGAATCTTTGATACCCTCCACCTCGGTTTGAGTCTTGATAATAAATGTAAATGAAAAAGTAAACAATTTGTTAAACTTAATACCAAATTATTTCAGCAAATTCTTTGGGTTGGTTTTCTTCTTTTCTATTATTTCGGATTTATTTCGGTGTTTGCTTTTTGGTCATCGTGGTTGCTGATCGGCATGCATTTTGGTTATATACCTATATGCATGCGTTTCCGGTTATATGACATAACTTCTCGTTTAATTTAGTTTTTGCTAATTAAATAGCTCGCCCTAACCTCCATTGCAAAGGTAATGGTTGTGTAGAGTGGCTATATGCATTAAATCGTGCTAATTGGAGATGGCTGTATAGTTTCTTTTAACTGGCCAAATATTTCTTCATTGTGGCCATATAGGTCGGATGGAGTAACAAAATAATAACCAAAAAAAAAGCTCTCTCAACTTTTTTTTAAAATATTGCCATATTTTGAAAACATAGAGAATAAATTTATAATAATAAATAATCAAATTAGGGATGAAAAACGCAAAAAACGAAAAGTCCCAAACATTTTAAATAAAATAATTTAATGTTATCTTTATTTTCTGAAAAACTTCAAATTTTCATCCAAAAAAAATTGTGAAAATTTATATATAAAAAATAACATTCTCATAAAATTACGTTTACTTATGTAACAATTTTTATGTTAGCAATTCTTAAATATCATTTGAGGTTTTCTTAAATTCATTGAATTTAAATTAATATCGACAAATCTGTTTTTCTATTTATTTAAATTGTAAAGGAGTGGCATCTCTGTCAAAATAAGCGAAAAACACAAAGAATAGAAAAAAACAAATTACTTCGGGTTTGACAGGATGATTTTATGTTTATGTTTAATATCTTTATTTTTTTTTTACTAATATTTCTGTTTATTTATTTGAAAATGAAATAATGAATTGAATATGCTATTTAATTTTTTTATTTATATAAAAAAGTTTTTTAATTAAAGCAAAATATTTTCACTATTTCATGATTTTTATTTATGTATGTAACATTTCAACCTAAAAATGTAAGTTTTTATCGATTGGATAAACAACACAAAAATGGTTGTCGTTTAGATAACAACAACAGCTGACTTTAACAATAGCGAATATCGTTTCAAAATTTTACTGATAATTTTGCAATTTTCTTTTTTTTTTTACAATTCGACTATCGTTAAAAGAAGTTACTGAATCGCGGTACTGAAAAGTTATTAATATCTCCTGAATGGCAATATTTTTTTTAAATGTAAACATTTTTAAATGTAAAGATATTTCTAAATTTAAAATTATTCTTTCCGACGTTTTGATATGATTTTCTGAAACTCAATTAATATTTTCTAATTTATAATTGGAAATTTTATTTTCAGTTTTTATTATAATTGATATTTTCTTAAATTTGAATGGAAAATTTAAAAAGTGAAATTTTGTATTTATGTGAATAATAATGCTTTATTAATTATAAACAATTTTTAAAAATTAGATGTAATCGCAATCAGATATTTTATAGGTAAAGCAGAATAATAATTCTATATAACTATGTAGAACTGTTTTGTAAGCAAAAAACTCATTGACGAACTCGGTAACTCTATTTTGTAAAGACAACAAAAAGTTAACCCCCCAATATCACATCACACTGAAATTGTAAAATCGTTGTGTACGTATTATCAACGAAAAATTGTTCGAATTAGTCGAATCCATCGCCATTAAATTTTATGCTCAAACATCTGACTGCAATCTCATTTTTAAAATGTTGTCGAAGCGTAAACTTGAAAAAATTTGTATACTTCTCTCTCTTATTTTATTTTAAGTAGAGTTACCAAGTTTATTATACAGGCACATGTTTGAGGGAAAATGTTTACATTTATTATTATTAGTATTATTTTAATAATAGTTAATAATATTTATGCTCTATAATTAACAAACTTGCGTTTTTGTATGCGCATTTCAAAAAATAAATCATTATAATAGATTTAACAAGTTAAAACTTTAATTACAATTTTACAGAATCCAGTAAATTTGCATTAAATTTATAACAGGGTAACATTAATCATCGTTAGTGTCTGCCACTATTCGCACGAAAAATTTGGTGCCATTAGTGTGACCACTGCGGAAAATGTGTGTGTATTAGTAAAAAAAAATGTGAATGTATTGAGTTTTTCGAACTTGCAGTGTGATGTGAGATTGGTGGGTAATATGCCAAACTTATGTTCATATTTGTAAAAGAATAATGAAAAAACGTATGAAATAAAAGACCAACCCGTGTATACTCTTAACATTGTTCTGTATGATATCTAGTTGAAAATATTAACATTCATGTTAAAATAGAAATAACTATTGCAAAGCTAATTAGAACAAACAAAAATTATGGCGGCATCTACTGTGGCATAGTCACGCTGAGCAAAATGAAGTGACACTCTGTTAATACAAAAGAAATGTATTTTCCCCACAACAAAATACTGCAGAATTTTATGTAAATAAAATAACCGATTTATTTCTAACATGCAGTTACTATGAATATACATACATACATATATATAATATATGTACATTATTTGTATTATTTAATATGTGTATGTATGTATATTTAAATATTACACACAAAAAATACAACATCAAACGTTGTTTTTGTGTTTTTCTCTTTAAAGGTGCTATTACATGATGTGTTTTTTACATATGTACTGTCAAATTTTCCCACAACAAAAGTTGTACACATCGTGTGATACATATGAAACATTGTTTGTGTACAACACATGAGGAAAGTCACATGTACATTTTTCAATTAGAACAGGTTCTATTTTTGCATGACAAACATATGAAAATACAACACTGCTTGTGGCGAAAGAAAAACAGAGTAAATTTTAAAGATTAATATTGAAAAAAAATAAATTCTTTAGTATTAATTAACAATTAAAAAATAAATAACCTTTTTTTAACAATAAATTTTTGTAAATTCACAAATTAAATTAGCTGTTGTTTACATTTAGAGGTTATGTCAGACGGAAATACATATGCACGTGTGATAGCAAAAATTATGAATCGTATGTAAAAGACAATTTTGACAGACATGAGGAATTTCATATGGATAAAAAAGTGACAGTACATATGTAAAAAACATTTCGTGTAATAGCACCTTAAATAAATTAATACATAAATTTTTTTGCTAAATTTACATTTGGGCAATTCACAACAGGTGTTGTATATTGTATGTTGTATTGAAATACACAATACAATCATTTGTTGTGAACACTCAGTTGTATTTTCATATTGTAAAACGCTTTCTTTAGTAATTTTCGATCCAACGAGGAAAGATCGCTTCGTCGCTTCTGCTATTTTGTATAAGAGAAAACACTTGTCAGTGTTTGCTTTTTGGTCGTGAGATATACCCTGGAGTTTTAGTTACGTACCTCTTGCATTTTAATTTAAAATGAAAAAAAAAAAAATGTTAAATGTTTTGGTTGGTACTGAAAGAGAAAATACATACTAAAAATATAAACATTAATTTTTATATAAATAAACTTATCGATGTATTTGCGTTATTTGCATTATTTGCCATATTTTATTTTATAATTATTTATGCTGATAATATTCTATGTATTTGTTTTTTCTTTTTCATAAAAACTGGCATTCACTTGGAACTGATATGTTATGATACAATATACAACATTTACTAAACATAGCAAATGAAGTTGGATCGTGTATCAGATTTTTCAGTGAAAATTACCAACAACAATTTTACACTATTGTAAAGTGATACACGATACAAGAGATACAACGATACATTACCCATTGTGAATTGCCCAATTGTTTTTTTTATTAACAACTAGGTATTTTAGCATTATTTGCTTTAGATGTTGGTGAATTTTTACTCCCTTTATATTAACTCGTAGTGTCTGCTTGTCGAAAAAATTTTGGATCGATTTTAACCACTTTCCCGTGACCCAATCGATCTGAAATTTTGCAGGCAGGCTTGTTATGATCTAATATATTTTTTTAGTGATGCCAAAACAATGGAAACTTTTAAATTTTTCTACCAGAGTTGATAAAAAAATGTACAAAGGGTTTGTTTTTGTTATATTATTACCATAATGACCACAAAAACAACAAGTCCAGCTATGAAAACAATGCAACATTTAGAATAAGAACAAGAACAATATAGAAATATCATGTTTTTCATTTTTTTTTTTTACTTTTTCAGAGATTTCCCTGGACCTGTTCCACCGATTTTAATGATTTTTGAAGTAGAAATCTTTCCATGAATTTGGTGAATCATTCTCACTAAAAATGATCACTGTACTATTGAGGGCGTGATCGTGACAAGAACAACATAGAAAATTATTTTTTTTCAAGACTTTTTTAGTTCTTCATTCAAATCTCGGGCCCTAATCGACCGATTTGGACGATTTTAAATAGAAAACTTCTCAGGATGTTAGTGAATCATTTTTATGTCAACGAGTACCCTAGCTGCCGGATTGATGCCGTCATCGTGATTTCCACAGACGGACAGACGGACATCGCTATATCAACTCCGGTTGTTATAAGGATCACAAATATATAAATTTTATGGGGTCCAAATTTTTTTTTCTAATTATTACAAACGGAATGACAAACTTATATATACCCTCTGCACACTGGAGTGGAGGGTATAACAACTCTACAACAGCAACAATGACAGTCATATGTTTTTCAAATAGGAAAAAACTGTTTATGTGTTAGTTTCGGTCATTCCCCAGTATGCATTGAAATATTATTTCTACAATGTTGGAGAAAAGTTAAGTTCTTAAATTGATGTCAAATGTAATTCTCAACTTGGGTTGAACAATTTTTCTCCTTGTTTGCTTTCAACTTGACATCAAGTTGAGACTTAACATTTTTTCCAATCTTTGAGAAACATTTTTACTCTCAATTGGATATCCAACACTTTTCTCCACTTGAGACCAAACATTTTTTAAACTTGAATACGATTTGTGTTAAGTCTGAGATATTATTTAAATATGTCATAAATAATAAATTAAATTAAAAAATGCCAAAAAAGTACAAATAAATCATTGATATATTTTTAATTATTTCTGCTTTTTGTCGAATTTTTCAGAAAATGTACAACTAATTAATTCATTTATTTTTAATTATAAATTTTAAAAAATGTACATAATATGTACATTTAATGTTAAATATGTACATAGTAATGTTAAATATATAATGAAATTAAATTAAAACATTAAAAAAAGTACATTGTTTTCATTTCTAAAATTAGTATAATATTTTTTAATATGGCAATTCCGTACCTTCCATTTGATACCGATTGGAAATATTTCTTTGCTATCAAGTTGAGAATCACAAATTTCTCAATTTGATAACTATGAAAAACGCCATATAAAAAATGTGCCTTTTAAGTTGAGAAGACTATATTCGAACTATTGAGGGCATTTGAGAATTAACGTTGGAGATTTGAGAAATGTATTTGATCTCAAATGCACCTCAAGTTGATAGCAAACAAAAATGTTTATTGGGACATTTATTGTAGGCTCGTTTGCACACACACAAAAAATAGAAAATAAATTGTCAATAAGCAAAGCAAGTGGCTTCGAAATTCGATGATGCCAGTTAATCATTTTTTGTTCACGCGGAATTTATAATTGGAGGAATTTTTTTCTCGAGAAATGTATTTTCTGTGAGAAAGAAATTCCTTGAGAATATTCATAATTGGGATGAATAACTTTTAATTGGAACTTTTCAGTCAGAATAAATCATAATTCTAGTTAGATATTGGTTAATATTTAATTAGAAAAAATATTGCGGTGGCATCTACGCAATTATTGAGGCAGTCACGGAAAAATTAAATGCAAGTCTGTTTTTTTTAATATAACAAAAATGGATTTTCCCTTTAACAAAATATGGCAGAATTCTTTATAAATGAAATGCAAAATGGAAAATCAATTTTGTGCCAATTCTTAACAAAATTAATAAAATATATTTATATGTATTATTATATTTATTAATATTTGTAATTTTATTTGACACAATTTCACACACATTTTTACAGATCAACTGTTTTAATTACAAAAAATATTGTGGTGACATCTACGCAATTATTGAGGCAGTCACGGAAAAATTAAATGCAAGTCTGTTTTTTTTAATATAACAAAAATGGATTTTCCCTTTAACAAAATATGGCAGAATTCTTTATAAATGAAATGCAAAATGGAAAATCAATTTTGTGCTAATTCTTAACAAAATTAATAAAATATATATATATGTATTACTATATTTATTAATATTTGTAATTTTATTTGACACAATTTCACACAGTTTTACAGATCAACTGTTTTCAATTGATTTAGAAGTTTTCTGTTTTTGAAACAGTAGTGCCAATTTGTAACATTTTGTGATGTAATGAAAATCGCAGAATAATAAGTTAATACACAATAAAAAATATTAAATTTTTAAGTTTTATATACATATTGCAATAAAAAAAACTTTGGTAAATTTACATTGAAGATGGTCAGAAATGAATGAGAAAAAAATATATAGACATTTTAGAAAAGCACATTTAATGTTAAACTTTATGCACAAAATATATGGGTTTTTGTTGTTTCGAATTTAACTGTGGCTCTAAGTGAAAAGTTTTAGACCGACCGTATATTACATCTTGAGGATCCTCACCTAATATTTTCAAATATTTTAAATTCTTTCAAATATTTTAAATTCTTTTTAACTCATTTAACCTCATTACGAAAATAGTAAAACAGTAAATATGGAAAATCCACGCACCTCAAAAAATTGTTTTCTATGAAATAAATTAAAGACATTTCATATTATACAATTTTCTTTCAAAAATGTATCAATTATTGCAAATTTGAAATTTGACATATAGTATTTGTACATATATTTGTATAGATTTCGCAGTATGAAAAGAACTATTATTTCTTTATTTAGAATATATGTAAGTATTGCTCGCAAAAAAATGCAACATCATGAATGAAACACATAGACGACTGCTGGCAGCAGCATTTGTAGTCGTATAGTCAGCTACTTGATTTTTCTGAATACGACAGCAACATATAATACAAATGCATTTTTATTTAAATATACAATTACTTTTACTTATTTAAAATGCATTAGTACAACGTAAAAATAAATAAATTAGTTTAACGCCTTTTGATTATTAATGGAATTATAGCCTTTCATTTTGCGATTTTTTTTTTTAAACAAAATAAAATATTTCATAGCACTAACTTCTTTTACATATTTTGTTATATTGTCAACACTATTTTTGTTTAGTAGCCAACAAAACACACTTGCAGTTTTTTTTTTTCTATTTGAAGAACATATGACTGCCATTGTTGATGTTGTAGAGTTGTTTTTTTTTTTTTTTGATTTTGTTTCGTTAACTCTTTTGTATTAAAGCACCTCCAATATATGTATCCATTTTAGTTTGCAAATTCAGTATATTTATAATTTATTACTTACAGCAAAAAATAATAGAAACAATTTTATCAGTTATGCTTACGAAACTATATAAATAGACTTGAAGTTGGCTGCAAAAGCAGTAGCCTGTGTAAAGAACAAGTTAGCGACATGTAACTGTTACGTAACGTGTCAGCCTTTTTTTCACATGAAAAGTATTGGGACGTTCCGGTTACGTTCGGTAACTGTTTTAAATGATTTTCATGTAAAAAAAAACAACTGACTCGTTACGGTTACGGTTAGAAAACATTGACCTTTTATATGTATTATAATGCTATGAATGCATTTATCTTTATTTTATTTTATTTATATATTCTTTTTTTTTGTATTGTATATTATTTTTTTTTATTATTATTACTATTTCATTTAATTATTTTTTTCTTTAAATAAATTAATACATAAAAATTTGTTTTTTAAATTATTGGTGAACTTTTACTCCCTTTATTTACTGCCTTTGTATTAACTGGTAGTGTCTGCTTGTCGACAAAATTTTGGATCGATTTTTAGCCCCTTTCCCGTGAGCCAATCGATCTGAAATTTTGCATGCAGGCTCGTGGCAAGGACAGAAATGATCTAACAAATTTTTTTAGTGATGCCAAAACAATGGAAACTTTTAAAATTTTCTACCAGAGTTCACAAAAAAATGTACAAAGGGTTTGTTTTTATTAAATTATTACCACAACGACCACAAAAACAACAAGTCCAGCTATGACAACAATGCAACATTTAGAATAACAACAGGAACAATATGGAAACATCATGTTTTTCATTTTTTTTTAATTTTTCATAGATTTACCTGGACCTGTTCCACCGATTTTAATGATTTTTGAAGTAGAAATCTTCCCATGAATTTGGTGAATCATTCTCACTAAAAATTATCACCCTAGCTATCCTATTGAGGGCGTGATCGTGACAAGAGCAACATAGAAAATTATATTTTTTCAAGACTTTTTTTAGTTCTTCATTCAAATCTCGGGCCCTAATCGACCGATTTGGACGATTTTAAATAGCAAACTTTTCAGGATGTTAATGAATCATTTTTTATGCCAACGAGCACCCTAGCTGCCCGATTGATGCCGTCATCGTGATTTCCACAGACGGACAGACGGACAGACGGACATCGCTATATCAACTCGGGTTGTTATAAGGATCACAAATATATATATTTTATGGGGTCCAAATTTTTTTTTCTAATTATTACAAACGGAATGACAAACTTATATATACCCTCTGCACACTGGAGTGGAGGGTATAAAAAGCCCTGGAGGTATCCTACAAATCTTCTTCATGAAGAAAAAGGTTATGAAAAAATTATCGAAAATTCCTCTTACCCACTGATAAAAGAATGTAGAGAAATAACGTAAAATTAAAAAGAAATCACCAAATTGAAAATTATATGCTTATAGAGATCTATTATTTCTAATAAACCTTCTATAAGCACATAAATATTTTTCAGATACTATTTGAATTTATTAAATCATATTCAGGTTTTTTCCTCCCATTTTCCTTTAAAAATCATTAAAAATAATATAAAAACTATTTAATATCTCTAGATCCTATGTATTATTTGTTGCAATATCTATATGTAAAGATAAGATCTCATATGTAAATATCAAAATTTGTTAAAATATGTAAATAAAGGAAGAATATTTAATTGAAAAAAAAAAAAAATGATGCAAATGCAGACCCTCTCAGGAGAATGTGCATTCAATTTAATGAACTTTATAGATTTATTGATTTCTCATTAATTTTCAATTAAATATTCTTCCTTTATTTACATATTTTAACAAATTTTTTGATATTTACATATGAGATCTTATCTTTACATATAGATATTGCAACAAATAATACATAGGATCTAAAGATATTAAATAGTTTCTATTTTATTTTTTAATGATTTTTAAAGGAAAATGGGAGGAAAAAACCTTTATATGATTTAATATATTCAAGTACTATCTGAAAATATTTATATGCTTATAGGAGGTTTATTGGAAATAATAAACCTCTATAAGCATATAACTTTCAATTTGGTGATTTCTTTTTAATTTTACGTTATTTCACTACATTCTCTTATCAATGGGTAAGAGGAATTTTCAATTTTGGCAAAGTAATTATTATTAATCCTTGTTATGAAATCGATAATTTTTTCATAACCTGTTTCTTCATGAAGAAGATTTGTAGGATACCTCCAGGGCTTTTTATTTATCATTTTAAGACATTTGTTTTGTATAATTTGTAAGCGTTTTAGGTGGCAGTTGGCAGCGTCACTCCAAATAGGACACGCGTATGTTAATATCGGCCTTATAACACTTTTGAAGAGTAAATTTTTGTTTTTGGGGTTTAGAAATGACCTTCTATTTAGTAGTGGCCATAATGCTTTAAATGATTTTATAGCTTTTTGACACGTAGCCATAATATGTTGTTTAAAAGTAAGCTTTTTGTCCAAGACAACTCCGAGATATTTGACATGATTAAGTACATTTATGGTATTATTTCCAATATGAAGATGACGTCTTGGCAGTCTTTTGGGAGATTTGTTGAACGGAAAAATAATTGCTTGGGTCTTGTTTGGATTAATTTTGATTTTCCATTTGTGAAAATATTTACTGCAATTTACAAGTCCCTTTTCCATTTTCTTCAGGAGTGCACTTGTAAGTTTGTTTGAAGAAATTAACGCAGTATCATCTGCGTAGTAAGCAACTTTCATATACTTCGGAACTTTGAAATCGGATGTATATATCGAGTAGAGCAATGGCGACAAGACTGATCCTTGAGGTAACCCTGTGGTAATGGTTTTTGGAGATGATGTTTCATTATTAATCGCAACTTTAAAGCTTCTGCCGTGAATGAAATCTGAAATAAGTTTGCATAAATATTTTGGTATATTTGCATCAAGAAGTTTAAATACTAGGCCATTATGCCAAACGGTGTCAAACGCTTTTTCGATATCTAACAATATTAGACCCGTTGAACGTTTATTGTTTTTATTGCTGATTATTTGATTTTTAATTCTGTTTATTTGGTGAGTAGTGCTATGTCCTTTTTTAAATCCAAATTGTTCTTTAGCAACAATAGAATTGGTCGTTACAAATTCACTAAGACGAGAATGTAGAATTTTTTCAAATATTTTACCAAAGTTACTTAATAGACTGATAGGTCTGTAGCTGTTTGGGTTATTTTTTGGCTTGCTAGGTTTGTTAATAGCTATAACCTTAGCATTTTTGAAATGGTTTGGGAAATAGTTGAGTTTGATGCAGCTGTTAAATATTATAACCAGTAATTTTAGAGCTTTGAGTGGTAGTTTCTTTAAGAGCAGGTTGGGAACATTGTCAAAACGAGGGGATTTTGAGGGTTTTATTGATGAGATAATATTCATTACTTCTTCAAGAGATGTATAAATAGCAGATTCAGAACTGGGATTTTCCTTCTTAAAATTATTTACTGTTGTATTTATTAGTGTATCTGCCGAGTGGTTATAGTTCGAAGTGAGGTTATTTGCTTGGACAAATGTATTTGCCAGGACTTCAGCCTTGTCCCTATCAGATGTTATTTTTGTATTTCCAACTTTGAAGTGAGCGATTTGATTTTTTCCTTTTCCTCGCAAGTTCCTGCTTATTTTCCAAAATGATTTATCACCTGGTTTTAAATTGGATAATAATTGAGACCATTTCTTATTGCGCTCCGAATTAATACTTTTATTAATCATGTTACTTAGAAACTTAGTACATTGATTAAAAAAAGTTTGCTCGGCTATATTTGAAGATCGTTGGCTTTTTCTTTTAAAGCTTCTTCTTAGTTTTATATATTTCACAGTACTTTCTGGTAATGTGTAATTATTTTGTTGAGTTATTTTAGGTGTAGACACATCCCTTGCTTCGAAAACTACATTTATAAATTTTTGGATTTCCTGATCAATAACTGCCTTGGTATTGTATATATCGGAATATAACGTGATTTTATTGTCTAAAAAATTCATATAAATGTTCCAGTTGGTTGCACTATAATCATAATAATTGAGGTCAACCTGCAAGGCCATTGACCTTTTAAGTGTACATATAATGGGGCGATGGTCTGATGGTATTTCGTAATCCATTGTTTCTACGTCTATATTTAAAGCGGAGTTGCTTAAAATAATATCGACTGTGGATGCTTCGCGATTGTGTTGATGGGGGAATAGGGTTGGACTATTAGGATAGTGAATAAAAAAATTGCTTGATTGCTGTAGGTTGTTGAGTGCGATTCCTGCAGTATTATTTGAACGACAATTCCATGAACAATGTTTGGCATTTAGGTCACCAAAAACTATATATTCTTTGGTGGAAGGTGTTAGGTTCAAGATATCAGCACAGAAGTTATGGGTATATCTTGGTGAATATAACGAAGATACAACAATAGGTCTATTATTTATAATAACTTCAATTGAGATGTTTTCGATTGATGAAGTGTTTGATATAAAGAGGTTTTTATGAGCGACAGATTTATGAATTAACAGAGCTACTCCTCCTCCTCTAGCATCTGTTCTGTCACTTCTATATAAATAATAATTTTTAAAAAAAGGTCTATGATTTTCTGAAAAAAATGTTTCATTCAAAGACGCTATTTTAATATTTTCTCTTTCAATTAGTATTTCAAATTGTTTTAATTTAGAAAAGTTTGAAATGCCATTAGCATTCAAGTGAAGCATTTTGAATTCGTTTAAATTATTAGTATAATCCATGGGCGTATTTTACCATTGACATTACAACTTTGATTTGTTGTACTTTTGAAGTGCACCTATGCAAATCATCCATAGCTGTAGTGAAAATATCAAAAAGCTCATCAATGCTAAATAAATCGTTGTTTGTTTTCAGCTGGTTAGCATATGTAGCTTTGCTGTTATTATTGATGTTATTGTTACAATTTGTGTTGTTGTTTCTTAAATTAGGAAAATCTCCCACATTAAATTGAAATGAGTTATTTTGTAGTTGTCTGCTTTTATTCGGACTTTTAGAAGTAACTCTTGTTCTAGTTTCCAAATAGAAAGAACGTAACGGACAGTTGATATCGTTTGCAGAGTGATCAGTTCTCTCTTTTCCTTGTTTTTTGCAATTAAAGCATGTAAAAACAGCTGGCCTTTTTTCATTTGTGTTAAACGGACACACACTTGTATGATTGTTGTTCTGCACATATCATACATGCAGCACTTCGATGGCAATGTTCACCGCCATGGCCATACATCAAGCAGTTCCAGCATTGAGTTGGTTTGTTCTTGGATTTCGATCTGTATTTTTTCCAAGAAATTATAATATTAGAAATTGTTCGTACATTTTTTAAAGCAGTTGGATTAAAATTTTTACGAACAAATTGAACTTTATAAACTGCATTATTGTTTGAACTGAATTTGGTGACTATTTCAGTTACGGAAGAGGGGGATAGGTTGTAGTTTTTTAGCTCCTTGGAGATTTGCTCAGAGTTTATGCGGGGTAAACCGTGTAAAAAGGTAGTGTATAACCTATTTTCTTTGGAGCCATAAGAATGAAACTCCATCTTATTCTCTTTAAGTATTTGCTTGTAGCATTCGTACATTTTATTACTATGAGCAAAAATTTTTGGTACCAATTGAAGTACGTTTGAAAATGCAATCCTTACCAAGCAGCTTTTGTATTTCTGTAAATGAAGCGTTAGCTTCTACAACAATGGGTGGAGGTTTGTGTTCCTTAACATCGTTAATATTTGATACGGGAGTTACGTCCATATCATTGAGGCCAGCTAGCAGGCTAAATCTGTTGCTTGAAGTTGACGCCATGTTCGGGTTAACAAAACCCGGAGGAAGTTTTGTCATCTTATTCACAAGTTTTCTTTTTGTTGAAGATTTGGCCCCTCGGGCCATCGCAAAATTTTTATTCCTGTTTTAAGCTGGATTGTCTACCACGTGAGTTCAAATGAGATCAAGAATAGGCAATTGCAAAAACAAAAATATACACTTGTTTTTAATTTTAATAGTTGTACTCTAAGCGCTTTGATTTTTTACACAACCGTTCGTAAAGAGAGTTAGATTCGAACTGATGGTTGCCAAGTCTGGTTCTACAAAGCTGCTAAAACTCATACAAGAAAATTACAGATAATTCAAAATAAAAATCTAAAAATAATTCACAACCTACACCCCAGATATTCTACTAACGAACTGCATAGTAACTTTAACCACACAATGTTTAATTCATTTGCTAGAAAACTGACTGTCATTTAAAGAAAAATGCAGAACGTCCACTTATGACATAATAAGAAATTTGCTAAAGAACCACTAATATACTCTTTTGTTCTTAAAGAGGATAAATTGGTGTTTGTTTTTAAAATTTCTTATAACGCCAAGTAGATACAAGGTTTTTTCTTAACAACTTTTCCTTAATACTGTGATATTAATAGTTTATTTAATTTATAAGATGTTAATTGTTGTAATACTTTTAAGTAAATTCTCATAACATGTAAATAACTATTTTATAAGGTTTCAATAAAAAATAAAAATAATAAAAAAAAAAAAAAAAATAACATCGGCGTAACTGCTTTTCGAATAAGCAGTGTAGAATCAGCGGCTGTATAGCAAAGCATCACCCTTTGTTACACAAATATACTACAACGATTAGTCCAAATTCAAAGTAGCAACGCCAGAAAGTAATGGAAGTGTAAAAGCACATAATTATGGTGAAAAAGAAAGGCTGTGTTTTCGAATTTTACCAATTCCTATTTATAGCAATGATAGCCCTGTAGACACGTTTGCGTTCTTATGAAGGTTCTTCAGCAACTCTAATGGAGCCAAAGTTTTTTTGAAAAATTGTGTCTAAAAGGTACGAAGGAACCTTTACAACTGAGCTGGACTGGTGAAAGGTATGCAGTAAAAATCACAAAATATACATCGTGCTTGAACATTTTTGACAACCCCGAAAAAGAAATACAATTTTTCATAACAATTTTTACTGACCTTTTCGACTAAGGCCTTTTTAATATCTGCAACGAAGTTGTAGCACTAATTGTACATACTTTTTAACTCTATTTTGTTTTTAAATTTAATATATTGTGAAAGAAATAAAGCAACTTTATGTTTACATTACTTTTGCTTTTCTTCTGCTAAATATTGTATGTGTAACAGATATCAGCAGTGAGTGGCGCGTCTTGTGAATCCATTCACTGCTTTTTTGAACTCATACAGATTAACATACAGGAGTGAGTGACTCGTGAGTGACTTGACTGAGTGACTTGACCATTGTTTTTTGGCGACTTTTCAAAAAAAATGTCTTTTTTTTAAAAGTGCACTTTTGATATAAAAAAAGCGCCTTTTCCAAATGTAGACTTTTCGTACATCCTACTTAGGCTATGTTTGAGAGTAACCAAACTTGACATTCGTTTTTTAGGAAGTGATTCACTATAGCTTTTGAGCCACGTGCTACTACTGATTTGTGAGGTATGAAATTGTTTCAACACATAAATAGTTTAAATTTCTGGAAAGGTTTTTAGCAAACTGATGTTCCATATGTTGATGTTAATATACACAACTAGGTAGTATAGTATATAACGATTTTAGGTAAAAAGAATGCTTTGAAAGAGTTGTTCTTATAAATAATTGATATTCCTTAATTGATTTAAGATAATTTTAACAATTTAGAATCCACACAATCGAATAAATGATGAAAATAAAATAAATGTGGTTTAATGTAATTAAAAGTATTTTGCTGCGATTTATTAACTCACCCGAAGAAGCCATGTGAGTATACTTTCTCTATACGGCACAAATGTCGAAGAACCAGAAACGCCGTTTTTTTCTTCCGACAAGGCGGATATTACCTTACCCAATGTCAGAAGGCTTTTATTTATGTGAACACCCTCTCGAATTCGCTCACCATTTGAACCACTTATGCGTTCACTACCCGCCAAGTCCACTAGACTTATTTTACTACGACGGGATTGATGAAATATAGAATTTTGATCACAATTAGCTGGTGATGATGTTAAAAAAGTTATTTTTAGCATAATGTTAAATATTGAATGTGACCGAGAACTTTTATCGTTCAAACCAGTCGCAGCTGTAGCGCGCTGAGAATTGCCTACAATCAACCAATTTCGCAGGGCCTCAAATGAATCTACTGGATGTACACTAAGATCCACTACATAAGGACCCCATATAGGGTGTTCCCTAACTTTGAGAGCCGTTCGGTTCACTCTAACTGGAGTCCCATATGAAGTCGTTTTATTGCTGCAGGTTTCAATATCTTGACCAACGGATAACAAATCATGTATTTTCTCATTATAAATTTCGAAATAACTAACTTCAATTTCGGCTTGAAACTTTTCTTTGCCATTTTGTATGTATTGAAATAGCTCACGACAAAATCTTGGAATAATTCCTGCATCGGGACTTAAAATACATTTATCAGTAAGTATGCTGTGAGAGTTTTCATGCTCAATTGTTTCTATGCCCATCATACTATATGACTTTCCAGATCCAGTTTGTCCGTAGGCAAATAAACATGCATTATAGCCTTCAAAAGCTCTTACAATTAGAGGATGTGCCGTTTTTAAAAATACATCCTGCTGAGTGGCGTAATACTCGGACTCTGGATCACTGCTGGAGAAAACGTGATCATAAACAAATAAATGACTGACACCGGATGATGCATCAGCACTAGCACCGACAAGCACGCTCAATTCATTGCCGTTAACTCGTATTACGTTGGTAACCAAAGGGCGGCGCAAGCACTCCTTTGCATTTAATGGTCTAACTCTTACTGCTACGGTTAAACGATCTTCAGCATCCTGAGTTGATTTTTCGGAATTAGATATACATTGTTTTAATTCTTTCAATACTTTCTTTTTACAGAGAGTCGATGCAGCATTTACACTACGAAACAATGATGATGGAGTGTAACAAGCATTAACAATTGGTGTTTTTCCTCTATAGCGAGGAGTACATGGAGCAGATTTAGGTGATGATAGTGATAATGATGACCCTTTAGTAAACTGCCTTGCGTTTGTATATTCCATATTGTAATTTTATTTGCCTTTATTCAGATTTTTTCAGAACAAGACGTAGGTTTTGCTTGCTATCGATTAAATAATTTATACTATAGTTTTGAAGGAACCGATATGGTGAGTTATGATTTGAAATATTCAGTAGCGCGCAATAAAAAATTTGTGAAAAAAAAATTATACACAACCACTTGGAACCGCGCTAGTTTTAAAATTTTACTTTGAATATTTGAATATGACTATCAAAGATCTTCGTAAAAATGTCATCTCTATAAATTTTTAGAATTTGTTTTTAGAGTTGCCAACTCAAGTTAGTCAGAAAGTATCCCCTTAACAAAGGACATATTTATGGTATTAAAAATTTGGAAAAATGATAAAGTTTTGTTAGTGTATGTTTACACATAAAAGTTATTATTCTGGCGCAACAAATTCTAGTTATTAAAAAAATATAAACGCCGTCAATTACATACTTATTTCAGTGACTATGGCAAAAGATACCGGATGGTAAGATAATTGTTGTTTGTTTAATACAAAACGTATTAATATAGAAACTGGAAAAAAGAGGCCAAGCTTTTAGATGAATCAGGAAAAAACGAAGATTATCAATCAAAAGAAGACGAGCTTATCAGTTACACAGGATGCTCAGGATGCTGTTGCAGTATAACGTCTTGAGTTTATTGGTGAGACGGGAGAGAAGAATGGCAGGGGGTACATACTTTCATGGACTCTGAAATTTTTTTTTTTTTCAATTATACATTCTTCCTTTATTTACATATTTTAACAAATTTGATATTTACATATGAGATCTTATCTTTATATAGATATTGCAACAAATAATATATAGGATCTAAAGACATTAAATAGTTTTTATTTTATTTTTTAATGATTTTTAAAGGAAAATGGGAGGAAAAAAACCTTTATATGATTTAATAAATTCAAATACTATCTGAAAATATTTATATGCTTATAGAAGGTTTATTAGAAATAATAGGCCTCTATAAGCATATAATTTTCAATTTGGTGATTTCTTTTTAATTTTAATTTTTAATTTTACGTTATTTCTCTACATTCTCTTATCAGTGGGTAAGAGGAATTTTCAATTTTGGCAAAGTAATTATTGTTAATCCTTGTTATGAAATCGATAATTTTTTCATAACCTGTTTCTTCATGAAGAAGATTTGTAGGATACCTCCAGGGCTTCTTATTTATAATTTTAAGACATTTGTTTTGTATAATTTGTAAGCGTTTTAGGTGGCAGTTGGCAGCGTCACTCCAAATGGGACACGCGTATGTTAATATCGGCCTTATAACACTTTTGAAGAGTAGATTTTTGTTTTTGGGGTTTAGAAATGACCTTCTATTTAGTAGTGGCCATAATGCTTTAAATGATTTTATAGCTTTTTGACACGTAGCCATAATATGTTGTTTAAAAGTAAGCTTTTTGTCCAAGACAACTCCGAGATATTTGACATGATTAAGTACATCTATGGTATTATTTCCCATATGAAGATGACGTCTTGGCAGTCTTTTGGGAGATTTGTTGAACGGAAAAATAATTGCTTGGGTCTTGTTTGGATTAATTTTGATTTTCCATTTGTGAAAATATTTACTGCAATTAACAAGTCCCTTTTCCATTTTCTTCAGGAGTGCACTTGTAAGTTTGTTTGAAGAAATTAACGCAGTATCATCTGCGTAGTAAGCAACTTTCATATATTTCGGAACTTTGAAATCGGATGTATATATCGAGTAAAGCAATGGCGACAAGACTGATCCTTGAGGTAACCCTGTGGTAATGGTTTTTGGAGATGATGTTTCATTATTAATCGCAACTTTAAAGCTTCTGCCGTGAATGAAATCTGAAATAAGTTTGCATAAATATTTTGGTATATTTGCATCAAGAAGTTTAAATACTAGGCCATTATGCCAAACGGTGTCAAACGCTTTTTCAATATCTAACAATATTAGACCCGTTGAACGTTTATTGTTTTTATTTGTGATTATTTGATTTTTAATTCTGTTTATTTGGTGAGTAGTGCTATGCCCTTTTTTAAATCCAAATTGTTCTTTAGCAACAATAGAATTGGTCGTTACAGATTCACTAAGACGAGAATGTAGTATTTTTTCAAATATTTTACCTAAGTTACTTAATAAACTAATAGGTCTATAGCTATTTGGGTTATTTTTTGGCTTACTAGGTTTGTTGATAGCTATAACCTTAGCGTTTTTGAAATGGTTTGGGAAATAGTTGAGTTTGATGCAGCTGTTAAATATTATAACCAGTAATTTTAGAGCTTTGAGTGGTAGTTTCTTTAAGAGCAGGTTGGGAACATTGTCAAAACCAGGGGATTTTGAGGGTTTTATTGATGAGACAATATTCATTACTTCTTCAAGAGATGTATAAATTGCAGATTCAGAACAGGGGTTTTCTTTCTTAAAATTATTTACTGTCGTATTTATTAGTGTATCTGCCGAGTGGTTATAGTTCGAAGTGAGGTTATTTGCTTGGACAAATGTATTTGCCAGGACTTCAGCCTTGTCCCTATCAGATGTTATTTTTGTATTTCCAACTTTGAAGTGAGCGATTTGATTTTTTCCTTTTCCTCGCAAGTTCCTGCTTATTTTCCAAAATGATTTATCACCTGGTTTTAAATTGGATAATAATTGAGACCATTTCTTATTGCGCTCCGAATTAATACTTTTATCAATCATGTTACTTAGAAACTTAGTACATTGATTATAAAAAGTTTGCTCGGCTATATTTGAAGATCGTTGGCTTTTTCTTTTAAAGCTTCTTCTTAGTTTTATATATTTCACAGTACTTTCTGGTAATGTGTAATTATTTTGTTGAGTTATTTTAGGTGTAGACGCATCCCTTGCTTCAAAAACTACATTTATAAATTTTTGTATTTCCTGATCAATTATTACCTTGGTATTGTATATATCCGAATTTAACGTGATTTTATTTTCTAAAAAATTCATATAAATGTTCCAGTTGGTTGCACTATAATCATAATAGTTGAGGTCAACCTGCGAGGCCACTGATCTTTTAAGTGTACACATAATTGGGCGATGGTCTGATGGTATTTCGTAATCCATTGTCTTTACGTCTATATACAAAGCGGTATTGCTTAAAATAATATCGACTGTAGATGCTTCGCGATTGTGTTGATGGGGGAATAGGGTTGGACTATTAGGATAGTGTATAAAAAAATTGCTTGATTGCTGTAGATTGTTCAGTGCGATTCCTGCAGTATTATTTGAACGGCAATTCCAAGAGCAATGTTTGGCATTTAGGTCACCAAAAACTATGTATTCTTTGGTGGAAGGTGTTAGGTTCAAGATATCAGCACAGAAGTTATGGGTATATCTTGGTGAATATAATGAAGATACAACAATAGGTCTATTATTTATAATAACTTCAATTGAGATGTTTTCGATTGATGAAGTGTTTGATATAAAGAGGTTTTTATGAGCGACAGATTTATGAATTAACAGAGCTACTCCTCCTCCTCTTGCATCTGTTCTGTCACTTCTATATAAATAATAATTTTTAAAATAGGGTCTATGATTTTCTGAAAAAAATGTTTCATTCAAAGACGCTATTTTAATATTTTCTCGTTCAATTAGTATCTCAAATTGTTTTAATTTAGAAAAGTTTGAAATGCCATTAGCATTCAAGTGAAGCATTTTGAATTCGTTTAAATTATTAGTATAATCCATGGGCGTATTTTACCATTGACATTACAACTTTGATTTGTTGTACTTTTGAAGTGCACCTATGCAAATCATCCATAGCTGTAGTGAAAATATCAAAAAGCTCATCAATGCTAAATAAATCGTTGTTTGTTTTCAGCTGGTTAGCATATGTAGCTTTGCTGTTATTGTTGATGTTATTGTTACAATTTGTGTTGTTGTTTCTTAAGTTAGGAAAATCTCCCACATTAAATTGAAATGAGTTATTTTGTTGTTGTCTGCTTTTATTCGGACTTTTAGAAGTAACTCTTGTTCTAGTTTCCAAATAGAGAGAACGTAACGGACAGTTGATATCGTTTGCAGAGTGATCAGTTCTCTCTTTTCCTTGTTTTTTGCAATTAAAGCATGTAAAAACAGCTGGTCTTTTTTCATTTGTGTTAAACGGACACACACTTGTATGATGTTGTTCTGCACATATCATACATGCAGCACTTCGATGGCAATGTTCACCGCCATGGCCATACATCAAGCAGTTACAGCATTGTGTTGGTTTGTTCTTGGATTTCGATTTATATTTTTTCCAAGAAATTATAATATTAGAAATTGTTCGTACATTTTTTAAAGCAGTTGGATTAAAATTTTTACGAACAAATTGAACTTTATAAACTGCATTATTGTTTGAACTGAATTTGGTGGTTATTTCAGTTACGGAAGAGGGGGATAGGTTGTAGTTTTTTAGCTCCTTGGAGATTTCCTCAGAGCTTATGCGGGGTAAACCGTGTAAAAAGGTGGTGTATAACCTATTTTCTTTGGAGCCATAAGAATGAAACTCCATCTTATTCTCTTTAAGTATTTGCTTGTAGCATTCGTACATTTTATTACTAGGAGCAAAAATTTTGGTACCAATTGAAGTACGTTTGAAAATGCAATCCTTACCAAGCAGCTTTTGTATTTCTGTAAATGAAGCGTTAGCTTCTACAACAATGGGTGGAGGTTTGTGTTCCTTAACATCGTTAATATTTGATACGGGAGTTACGTCCATATCATTGAGGCCAGCAAGCAGGCTAAATCTGTTGCTTGAAGTTGACGCCATGTTCGGGTTAACAAAACCCGGAGGAAGTTTTGTCATCTTGTTCACAAGCTTTCTTTTTGATGAAGATTTGGCCCCTCGGGTCATCGCAAAATTTTTATTCCTGTTTTAAAGCTGGATTGTCTACCACGTGAGTTCAAATGAGATCAAGAATAGGCAATTGCAAAAACAAAAATAAACACTTGTTTTTAATTTTAAATAGTTGTACTCTAAGCGCTTTGATTTTTTACACAACCGTTCGTAAAGAGAGTTAGATTCGAACTGGACTCTGAAATTCCCTTTTGTTTCTTGCACCGAAATTTTAAAAGTGAAGTTATTTAACGTTTCTTTTTTTATTTTTATGTTCGTTTGTGTTGAAAGACAATAATTTGAAATAAAGTTAATTTTAATGACATAAAATGGTAAAATAAATAGATAAAATGATAAACTAAACACGAACAAATCTTGAATTTCAATACAAAATTTCAGTGTGTAGACACGCATGAAAGTTTAAAAGAGAATTTCAGAAAGAAAAATTTCATGTGTAAACCGGGACTTAGATATGTAATTCTGTTTTCCTGATATTATTTATTTCCTCAGAAATGTCAACCACAACCAAAAAATTCAAAGTCTATAAAAGTATGTTGTTTTAACATATTTTTATAGGGAATCTATCAAATTTTACTAATGTAAACAAATTTTACATGATTCATAATCACTTGTATGCTAATGGCATTTCAAACTTTTCTAAATTAAAACAATTTGAGATACTAATTGAACGAGAAAATACTAAAATAGCGTCTTTGAATGAAACATTTTTTTCAGAAAATCATAGACCCTATTTTAAAAATTATTCTTTTTATATAGAAGTGACAGAACAGATGCAAGAGGAGGTGGAGTAGCTCTGTTAATTCATAAATCTGTCGCACATAAAAACCTCTTTATATCAAACACCTCATCAATTGAAAACATCTCAATTGAAGTTATTATAAATAATAGACCTATTGTTGTATCTTCGTTATATTCACCAAGATATACCCATAACTTCTATAGTTTTTGGTGACCTAAATGCCAAACATTGTTCTTGGAATTGCCGTTCAGATAATATTGCAGGTATTGCACTCAACAACCTACAGCAATCAATTTTTTCATTCACTATCCTAATAGTCCAACCCTATTCCCCCATCAACACAATCGCGAAGCATCCACAGTCGATATTATCTTAAGCAATTCCGCTTTAAATATAGACGTAAAAACAATGGATTACGAAATACCATCAGACCATCGCCCCATTATATGTACACTTAAAAGATCAATGAACTTGCAGGTTGACTCCAATTATAATGATTATAGTGCAACCAACTGGAACATTTTTATGAATTTTTTAGACAATAAAATCACGCTATATTCGGATATATACAATACCAAGGTAGTAATTGATCAGGAAATCCAAAAATTTATAAATGTAGTTTTCGAAGCAAGGGATGTGTATACACCTACAATAACTCAACAAAATAATTACACATTACCAGAAAGTATTGTGAAATATATTAAACTAAGAAGCTTTAAAAGAAAAAGCCAACGATCTCCAAATATAGCCGAGCTAACCTTTTATAATCAATGTACTAAATTTCTAAGTAACGTGATTGATAAAATTATTAATTCGGAGCGCAATAAGAAATGGTGTCAATTATTATCCAATTTAAAACCAGGTGATTTTTTTTTTTATTTTATTTATTATTATTAAAGCCAATAAATCATAATACAATATATATATTTTTAAATTTCAAAAAACCCACGAAGCCAATAGGCTTGTCTGTAGGTATTGTGGAATATTAACAAAAATATAGTAAATTGACATTCATTGTGCATTTATGAAGTGATCTTTAATTTGTTTTTTTCTTTTAAATTTATTTAATATTAAATTGTTTTATGACCAGTTATCTTGAGATTATGTTACTTCTTTTTGGCTATGATGGTAAGCTTATAAGTTTTAAATAAAATAAATTAAAACAAAATTTATTTCATCTCCACTCTACGTTTCGTTGACGGTTTTTCAACTTCATCAGGAGTGTATAAAAATTTTTTTTTATTATTATTAATTTCTGGCGACAAAAAATTAAAATAAAACAACATATCAACACATTTTTTTTTTTTTTTTCAATTATATATTCTTCCTTTATTTACATATTTTAACAAATTTGATATTTACATATGAGATCTTATCTTTACATAGATATTTCAACAAATAATATATAGGATCTAAAGACATTAAATAGTTTTTATTTTATTTTTTAATGATTTTTAAAGGAAAATGGGAGGGAAAAACCTTTATATGATTTAATAAATTCAAATACTATCTGAAAATATTTATATGCTTATAGAAGGTTTATTAGAAATAATATATCTCTATAAGCATATAATTTTCAATTTGGTGATTTCTTTTTAATTTTACGTTATTTCACTACATTCTCTTATCAATGGGTAAGAGGAATTTTCAATTTTGGCAAAGTAATTATTGTTAATCCTTGTTATGAAATCGATAATTTTTTCATAACCTGTTTCTTCATGAAGGACATTTGTAGGATACCTCCAGGGCTTTTTATTTATCATTTTAAGACATTTGTTTTGTATAATTTGTAAGCGTTTTAGCTGGCAGTTGGCAGCGTCACTCCAAATAGGACACGCGTATGTTAATATCGGCCTTATAACACTTTTGAAGAGTAGATTTTTGTTTTTGGGGTTTAGAAATGACCTTCTATTTAGTAGTGGCCATAATGCTTTAAATGATTTTATAGCTTTTTGACACGTAGCCATAATATGTTTTTTAAAAGTAAGCTTTTTGTCCAAGACAACTCCGAGATATTTGACATGATTAAGTACATTTATGGTATTATTTCCAATATGAAGATGACGTCTTGGCAGTCTTTTGGGAGATTTGTTGAACGGAAAAATAATTGCTTGGGTCTTGTTTGGATTAATTTTGATTTTCCATTTGTGAAAATATTTACTGCAATTAACAAGTCCCTTTTCCATTTTCTTCAGCAGTGCACTTGTAAGTTTGTTTGAAGAAATTAACGCAGTATCATCTGCGTAGTAAGCAACTTTCATATATTTCGGAACTTTGAAATCGGATGTATATATCGAGTAAAGCAATGGCGACAAGACTGATCCTTGAGGTAACCCTGTGGTAATGGTTTTTGGAGATGATGTTTCATTATTAATCGCAACTTTAAAGCTTCTGCCGTGAATGAAATCTGAAATAAGTTTGCATAAATATTTTGGTATATTTGTATCAAGAAGTTTAAATACTAGGCCATTATGCCAAACGGTGTCAAACGCTTTTTCGATATCCAACAATATTAGACCCGTTGAACGTTTATTGTTTTTATTGCTCATTATTTGATTTTTAATTCTGTTTATTTGGTGAGTAGTGCTATGCCCTTTTTTAAATCCAAATTGTTCTTTAGCAACAATAGAATTGGTCGTTACAAATTCACTAAGTCGAGAATGTAGTATTTTTTCAAATATTTTACCTAAGTGACTTAATAAACTAATAGGTCTATAGCTATTTGGGTTATTTTTTGGCTTACTAGGTTTGTTGATATCTATAACCTTAGCGTTTTTGAAATGGTTGGGGAAATAGTTGAATTTGATGCAGCTGTTAAATATTATAACCAGTAATTTTAGAGCTTTGAGTGGTAGTTTCTTTAAGAGCAGGTTGGGAACATTGTCAAAACCAGGAGATTTTGATGGTTTTATTGATGAGATAATATTCATTACTTCTTCAAGAGATGTATAAATAGCAGATTCAGAACTGGGATTTTCCTTCTTAAAATTATTTACTGTTGTATTTATTAGTGTATCTGCCGAGTGGTTATAGTTCGAAGTGAGGTTATTTGCTTGGACAAATGTATTTGCCAGGACTTCAGCCTTGTCCCTATCAGATGTTATTTTTGTATTTCCAACTTTGAAGTGAGCGATTTGATTTTTTCCTTTTCCTCGCAAGTTCCTGCTTATTTTCCAAAATGATTTATCACCTGGTTTTAAATTGGATAATAATTGAGACCATTTCTTATTGCGCTCCGAATTAATACTTTTATTAATCATGTTACTTAGAAACTTAGTACATTGATTAAAAAAAGTTTGCTCGGCTATATTTGAAGATCGTTGGCTTTTTCTTTTAAAGCTTCTTCTTAGTTTTATATATTTCACAGTACTTTCTGGTAATGTGTAATTATTTTGTTGAGTTATTTTAGGTGTAGACACATCCCTTGCTTCGAAAACTACATTTATAAATTTTTGGATTTCCTGATCAATAACTGCCTTGGTATTGTATATATCGGAATATAACGTGATTTTATTGTCTAAAAAATTCATATAAATGTTCCAGTTGGTTGCACTATAATCATAATAATTGAGGTCAACCTGCAAGGCCATTGACCTTTTAAGTGTGCATATAATGGGGCGATGGTCTGATGGTATTTCGTAATCCATTGTTTCTACGTCTATATTTAAAGCGGAGTTGCTTAAAATAATATCGACTGTGGATGCTTCGCGATTGTGTTGATGGGGGAATAGGGTTGGACTATTAGGATAGTGAATAAAAAAATTGCTTGATTGCTGTAGGTTGTTGAGTGCGATTCCTGCAGTATTATTTGAACGACAATTCCATGAACAATGTTTGGCATTTAGGTCACCAAAAACTATATATTCTTTGGTGGAAGGTGTTAGGTTCAAGATATCAGCACAGAAGTTATGGGTATATCTTGGTGAATATAACGAGGATACAACAATAGGTCTATTATTTATAATAACTTCAATTGAGATGTTTTCGATTGATGAAGTGTTTGATATAAAGAGGTTTTTATGAGCGACAGATTTATGAATTAACAGAGCTACTCCTCCTCCTCTAGCATCTGTTCTGTCACTTCTATATAAATAATAATTTTTAAAAAAAGGTCTATGATTTTCTGAAAAAAATGTTTCATTCAAAGACGCTATTTTAATATTTTCTCTTTCAATTAGTATTTCAAATTGTTTTAATTTAGAAAAGTTTGAAATGCCATTAGCATTCAAGTGAAGCATTTTGAATTCGTTTAAATTATTAGTATAATCCATGGGCGTATTTTACCATTGACATTACAACTTTGATTTGTTGTACTTTTGAAGTGCACCTATGCAAATCATCCATAGCTGTAGTGAAAATATCAAAAAGCTCATCAATGCTAAATAAATCGTTGTTTGTTTTCAGCTGGTTAGCATATGTAGCTTTGCTGTTATTATTGATGTTATTGTTACAATTTGTGTTGTTGTTTCTTAAATTAGGAAAATCTCCCACATTAAATTGAAATGAGTTATTTTGTAGTTGTCTGCTTTTATTCGGACTTTTAGAAGTAACTCTTGTTCTAGTTTCCAAATAGAAAGAACGTAACGGACAGTTGATATCGTTTGCAGAGTGATCAGTTCTCTCTTTTCCTTGTTTTTTGCAATTAAAGCATGTAAAAACAGCTGGCCTTTTTTCATTTGTGTTAAACGGACACACACTTGTATGATTGTTGTTCTGCACATATCATACATGCAGCACTTCGATGGCAATGTTCACCGCCATGGCCATACATCAAGCAGTTCCAGCATTGAGTTGGTTTGTTCTTGGATTTCGATCTGTATTTTTTCCAAGAAATTATAATATTAGAAATTGTTCGTACATTTTTTAAAGCAGTTGGATTAAAATTTTTACGAACAAATTGAACTTTATAAACTGCATTATTGTTTGAACTGAATTTGGTGACTATTTCAGTTACGGAAGAGGGGGATAGGTTGTAGTTTTTTAGCTCCTTGGAGATTTGCTCAGAGTTTATGCGGGGTAAACCGTGTAAAAAGGTAGTGTATAACCTATTTTCTTTGGAGCCATAAGAATGAAACTCCATCTTATTCTCTTTAAGTATTTGCTTGTAGCATTCGTACATTTTATTACTATGAGCAAAAATTTTTGGTACCAATTGAAGTACGTTTGAAAATGCAATCCTTACCAAGCAGCTTTTGTATTTCTGTAAATGAAGCGTTAGCTTCTACAACAATGGGTGGAGGTTTGTGTTCCTTAACATCGTTAATATTTGATACGGGAGTTACGTCCATATCATTGAGGCCAGCAAGCAGGCTAAATCTGTTGCTTGAAGTTGACGCCATGTTCGGGTTAACAAAACCCGGAGGAAGTTTTGTCATCTTCTTGTTCACAAGCTTTCTTTTTGATGAAGATTTGGCCCCTCGGGTCATCGCAAAATTTTTATTCCTGTTTTAAAGCTGGATTGTCTACCACTTGAGTTCAAATGAGATCAAGAATAGGCAATTGCAAAAACAAAAATAAACACTTGTTTTTAATTTTAAATAGTTGTACTCTAAGCGCTTTGATTTTTTACACAACCGTTCGTAAAGAGAGTTAGATTCGAACTGGACTCTGAAATTCCCTTTTGTTTCTTGCACCGAAATTTTAAAAGTGAAGTTATTTAACGTTTCTTTTTTTATTTTTATGTTCGTTTGTGTTGAAAGACAATAATTTGAAATAAAGTTAATTTTAATGAAATAAAATGGTAAAATAAATAGATAAAATGATAAACTAAACACGAACAAATCTTGAATTTCAATACAAAATTTCAGTGTGTAGACACGCATGAAAGTTTAAAAGAGAATTTCAGAAAGAAAAATTTCATGTGTAAACCGGGACTTAGATATGTAATTCTGTTTTCCTGATATTATTTATTTCCTCAGAAATGTCAACCACAACCAAAAAATTCAAAGTCTATAAAAGTATGTTGTTTTAACATATTTTTATAGGGAATCTATCAAATTTTACTAATGTAAACAAATTTTACATGATTCATAATCACTTGTATGCTAATGGCATTTCAAACTTTTCTAAATTAAAACAATTTGAGATACTAATTGAACGAGAAAATACTAAAATAGCGTCTTTGAATGAAACATTTTTTTCAGAAAATCATAGACCCTATTTTAAAAATTATTCTTTTTATATAGAAGTGACAGAACAGATGCAAGAGGAGGTGGAGTAGCTCTGTTAATTCATAAATCTGTCGCACATAAAAACCTCTTTATATCAAACACCTCATCAATTGAAAACATCTCAATTGAAGTTATTATAAATAATAGACCTATTGTTGTATCTTCGTTATATTCACCAAGATATACCCATAACTTCTATAGTTTTTGGTGACCTAAATGCCAAACATTGTTCTTGGAATTGCCGTTCAGATAATATTGCAGGTATTGCACTCAACAACCTACAGCAATCAATTTTTTCATTCACTATCCTAATAGTCCAACCCTATTCCCCCATCAACACAATCGCGAAGCATCCACAGTCGATATTATCTTAAGCAATTCCGCTTTAAATATAGACGTAAAAACAATGGATTACGAAATACCATCAGACCATCGCCCCATTATATGTACACTTAAAAGATCAATGAACTTGCAGGTTGACTCCAATTATAATGATTATAGTGCAACCAACTGGAACATTTTTATGAATTTTTTAGACAATAAAATCACGCTATATTCGGATATATACAATACCAAGGTAGTAATTGATCAGGAAATCCAAAAATTTATAAATGTAGTTTTCGAAGCAAGGGATGTGTATACACCTACAATAACTCAACAAAATAATTACACATTACCAGAAAGTATTGTGAAATATATTAAACTAAGAAGCTTTAAAAGAAAAAGCCAACGATCTCCAAATATAGCCGAGCTAACCTTTTATAATCAATGTACTAAATTTCTAAGTAACGTGATTGATAAAATTATTAATTCGGAGCGCAATAAGAAATGGTGTCAATTATTATCCAATTTAAAACCAGGTGATTTTTTTTTTATTTTATTTATTATTATTAAAGCCAATAAATCATAATACAATATATATATTTTTAAATTTCAAAAAACCCACGAAGCCAATAGGCTTGTCTGTAGGTATTGTGGAATATTAACAAAAATATAGTAAATTGACATTCATTGTGCATTTATGAAGTGATCTTTAATTTGTTTTTTTCTTTTAAATTTATTTAATATTAAATTGTTTTATGACCAGTTATCTTGAGATTATGTTACTTCTTTTTGGCTATGATGGTAAGCTTATAAGTTTTAAATAAAATAAATTAAAACAAAATTTATTTCATCTCCACTCTACGTTTCGTTGACGGTTTTTCAACTTCATCAGGAGTGTATAAAAATTTTTTTTTATTATTATTAATTTCTGGCGACAAAAAATTAAAATAAAACAACATATCAACACATTTTTTTTTTTTTTTTTCAATTATATATTCTTCCTTTATTTACATATTTTAACAAATTTGATATTTACATATGAGATCTTATCTTTACATAGATATTTCAACAAATAATATATAGGATCTAAAGACATTAAATAGTTTTTATTTTATTTTTTAATGATTTTTAAAGGAAAATGGGAGGGAAAAACCTTTATATGATTTAATAAATTCAAATACTATCTGAAAATATTTATATGCTTATAGAAGGTTTATTAGAAATAATATATCTCTATAAGCATATAATTTTCAATTTGGTGATTTCTTTTTAATTTTACGTTATTTCACTACATTCTCTTATCAATGGGTAAGAGGAATTTTCAATTTTGGCAAAGTAATTATTGTTAATCCTTGTTATGAAATCGATAATTTTTTCATAACCTGTTTCTTCATGAAGGACATTTGTAGGATACCTCCAGGGCTTTTTATTTATCATTTTAAGACATTTGTTTTGTATAATTTGTAAGCGTTTTAGCTGGCAGTTGGCAGCGTCACTCCAAATAGGACACGCGTATGTTAATATCGGCCTTATAACACTTTTGAAGAGTAGATTTTTGTTTTTGGGGTTTAGAAATGACCTTCTATTTAGTAGTGGCCATAATGCTTTAAATGATTTTATAGCTTTTTGACACGTAGCCATAATATGTTTTTTAAAAGTAAGCTTTTTGTCCAAGACAACTCCGAGATATTTGACATGATTAAGTACATTTATGGTATTATTTCCAATATGAAGATGACGTCTTGGCAGTCTTTTGGGAGATTTGTTGAACGGAAAAAAAATTGCTTGGGTCTTGTTTGGATTAATTTTGATTTTCCATTTGTGAAAATATTTACTGCAATTAACAAGTCCCTTTTCCATTTTCTTCAGCAGTGCACTTGTAAGTTTGTTTGAAGAAATTAACGCAGTATCATCTGCGTAGTAAGCAACTTTCATATATTTCGGAACTTTGAAATCGGATGTATATATCGAGTAAAGCAATGGCGACAAGACTGATCCTTGAGGTAACCCTGTGGTAATGGTTTTTGGAGATGATGTTTCATTATTAATCGCAACTTTAAAGCTTCTGCCGTGAATGAAATCTGAAATAAGTTTGCATAAATATTTTGGTATATTTGCATCAAGAAGTTTAAATACTAGGCCATTATGCCAAACGGTGTCAAACGCTTTTTCAATATCTAACAATATTAGACCCGTTGAACGTTTATTGTTTTTATTTGTGATTATTTGATTTTTAATTCTGTTTATTTGGTGAGTAGTGCTATGCCCTTTTTTAAATCCAAATTGTTCTTTAGCAACAATAGAATTGGTCGTTACAGATTCACTAAGACGAGAATGTAGTATTTTTTCAAATATTTTACCTAAGTGACTTAATAAACTAATAGGTCTATAGCTATTTGGGTTATTTTTTGGCTTACTAGGTTTGTTGATATCTATAACCTTAGCGTTTTTGAAATGGTTGGGGAAATAGTTGAATTTGATGCAGCTGTTAAATATTATAACCAGTAATTTTAGAGCTTTGAGTGGTAGTTTCTTTAAGAGCAGGTTGGGAACATTGTCAAAACCAGGAGATTTTGATGGTTTTATTGATGAGATAATATTCATTACTTCTTCAAGAGATGTATAAATAGCAGATTCAGAACTGGGATTTTCCTTCTTAAAATTATTTACTGTTGTATTTATTAGTGTATCTGCCGAGTGGTTATAGTTCGAAGTGAGGTTATTTGCTTGGACAAATGTATTTGCCAGGACTTCAGCCTTGTCCCTATCAGATGTTATTTTTGTATTTCCAACTTTGAAGTGAGCGATTTGATTTTTTCCTTTTCCTCGCAAGTTCCTGCTTATTTTCCAAAATGATTTATCACCTGGTTTTAAATTGGATAATAATTGAGACCATTTCTTATTGCGCTCCGAATTAATACTTTTATTAATCATGTTACTTAGAAACTTAGTACATTGATTAAAAAAAGTTTGCTCGGCTATATTTGAAGATCGTTGGCTTTTTCTTTTAAAGCTTCTTCTTAGTTTTATATATTTCACAGTACTTTCTGGTAATGTGTAATTATTTTGTTGAGTTATTTTAGGTGTAGACACATCCCTTGCTTCGAAAACTACATTTATAAATTTTTGGATTTCCTGATCAATAACTGCCTTGGTATTGTATATATCGGAATATAACGTGATTTTATTGTCTAAAAAATTCATATAAATGTTCCAGTTGGTTGCACTATAATCATAATAATTGAGGTCAACCTGCAAGGCCATTGACCTTTTAAGTGTGCATATAATGGGGCGATGGTCTGATGGTATTTCGTAATCCATTGTTTCTACGTCTATATTTAAAGCGGAGTTGCTTAAAATAATATCGACTGTGGATGCTTCGCGATTGTGTTGATGGGGGAATAGGGTTGGACTATTAGGATAGTGAATAAAAAAATTGCTTGATTGCTGTAGGTTGTTGAGTGCGATTCCTGCAGTATTATTTGAACGACAATTCCATGAACAATGTTTGGCATTTAGGTCACCAAAAACTATATATTCTTTGGTGGAAGGTGTTAGGTTCAAGATATCAGCACAGAAGTTATGGGTATATCTTGGTGAATATAACGAGGATACAACAATAGGTCTATTATTTATAATAACTTCAATTGAGATGTTTTCGATTGATGAAGTGTTTGATATAAAGAGGTTTTTATGAGCGACAGATTTATGAATTAACAGAGCTACTCCTCCTCCTCTAGCATCTGTTCTGTCACTTCTATATAAATAATAATTTTTAAAAAAAGGTCTATGATTTTCTGAAAAAAATGTTTCATTCAAAGACGCTATTTTAATATTTTCTCTTTCAATTAGTATTTCAAATTGTTTTAATTTAGAAAAGTTTGAAATGCCATTAGCATTCAAGTGAAGCATTTTGAATTCGTTTAAATTATTAGTATAATCCATGGGCGTATTTTACCATTGACATTACAACTTTGATTTGTTGTACTTTTGAAGTGCACCTATGCAAATCATCCATAGCTGTAGTGAAAATATCAAAAAGCTCATCAATGCTAAATAAATCGTTGTTTGTTTTCAGCTGGTTAGCATATGTAGCTTTGCTGTTATTATTGATGTTATTGTTACAATTTGTGTTGTTGTTTCTTAAATTAGGAAAATCTCCCACATTAAATTGAAATGAGTTATTTTGTAGTTGTCTGCTTTTATTCGGACTTTTAGAAGTAACTCTTGTTCTAGTTTCCAAATAGAAAGAACGTAACGGACAGTTGATATCGTTTGCAGAGTGATCAGTTCTCTCTTTTCCTTGTTTTTTGCAATTAAAGCATGTAAAAACAGCTGGCCTTTTTTCATTTGTGTTAAACGGACACACACTTGTATGATTGTTGTTCTGCACATATCATACATGCAGCACTTCGATGGCAATGTTCACCGCCATGGCCATACATCAAGCAGTTCCAGCATTGAGTTGGTTTGTTCTTGGATTTCGATCTGTATTTTTTCCAAGAAATTATAATATTAGAAATTGTTCGTACATTTTTTAAAGCAGTTGGATTAAAATTTTTACGAACAAATTGAACTTTATAAACTGCATTATTGTTTGAACTGAATTTGGTGACTATTTCAGTTACGGAAGAGGGGGATAGGTTGTAGTTTTTTAGCTCCTTGGAGATTTGCTCAGAGTTTATGCGGGGTAAACCGTGTAAAAAGGTAGTGTATAACCTATTTTCTTTGGAGCCATAAGAATGAAACTCCATCTTATTCTCTTTAAGTATTTGCTTGTAGCATTCGTACATTTTATTACTATGAGCAAAAATTTTTGGTACCAATTGAAGTACGTTTGAAAATGCAATCCTTACCAAGCAGCTTTTGTATTTCTGTAAATGAAGCGTTAGCTTCTACAACAATGGGTGGAGGTTTGTGTTCCTTAACATCGTTAATATTTGATACGGGAGTTACGTCCATATCATTGAGGCCAGCTAGCAGGCTAAATCTGTTGCTTGAAGTTGACGCCATGTTCGGGTTAACAAAACCCGGAGGAAGTTTTGTCATCTTATTCACAAGTTTTCTTTTTGTTGAAGATTTGGCCCCTCGGGCCATCGCAAAATTTTTATTCCTGTTTTAAGCTGGATTGTCTACCACGTGAGTTCAAATGAGATCAAGAATAGGCAATTGCAAAAACAAAAATATACACTTGTTTTTAATTTTAATAGTTGTACTCTAAGCGCTTTGATTTTTTACACAACCGTTCGTAAAGAGAGTTAGATTCGAACTGATGGTTGCCAAGTCTGGTTCTACAAAGCTGCTAAAACTCATACAAGAAAATTACAGATAATTCAAAATAAAAATCTAAAAATAATTCACAACCTACACCCCAGATATTCTACTAACGAACTGCATAGTAACTTTAACCACACAATGTTTAATTCATTTGCTAGAAAACTGACTGTCATTTAAAGAAAAATGCAGAACGTCCACTTATGACATAATAAGAAATTTGCTAAAGAACCACTAATATACTCTTTTGTTCTTAAAGAGGATAAATTGGTGTTTGTTTTTAAAATTTCTTATAACGCCAAGTAGATACAAGGTTTTTTCTTAACAACTTTTCCTTAATACTGTGATATTAATAGTTTATTTAATTTATAAGATGTTAATTGTTGTAATACTTTTAAGTAAATTCTCATAACATGTAAATAACTATTTTATAAGGTTTCAATAAAAAATAAAAATAATAAAAAAAAAAAAAAAAATAACATCGGCGTAACTGCTTTTCGAATAAGCAGTGTAGAATCAGCGGCTGTATAGCAAAGCATCACCCTTTGTTACACAAATATACTACAACGATTAGTCCAAGTTCAAAGTAGCAACGCCAGAAAGTAATGGAAGTGTAAAAGCACATAATTATGGTGAAAAAGAAAGGCTGTGTTTTCGAATTTTACCAATTCCTATTTATAGCAATGATAGCCCTGTAGACACGTTTGCGTTCTTATGAAGGTTCTTCAGCAACTCTAATGGAGCCAAAGTTTTTTTGAAAAATTGTGTCTAAAAGGTACGAAGGAACCTTTACAACTGAGCTGGACTGGTGAAAGGTATGCAGTAAAAATCACAAAATATACATCGTGCTTGAACATTTTTGACAACCCCGAAAAAGAAATACACTAACTAAGGCCTTTTTAATATCTGCAACGAAGTTGTAGCACTAATTGTACATACTTTTTAACTCTATTTTGTTTTTAAATTTAATATATTGTGAAAGAAATAAAGCAACTTTATGTTTACATTACTTTTGCTTTTCTTCTGCTAAATATTGTATGTGTAACAGATATCAGCAGTGAGTGGCGCGTCTTGTGAATCCATTCACTGCTTTTTTGAACTCATACAGATTAACATACAGGAGTGAGTGACTCGTGAGTGACTTGACTGAGTGACTTGACCATTGTTTTTTGGCGACTTTTCAAAAAAAATGTCTTTTTTTTAAAAGTGCACTTTTGATATAAAAAAAGCGCCTTTTCCAAATGTAGACTTTTCGTACATCCTACTTAGGCTATGTTTGAGAGTAACCAAACTTGACATTCGTTTTTTAGGAAGTGATTCACTATAGCTTTTGAGCCACGTGCTACTACTGATTTGTGAGGTATGAAATTGTTTCAACACATAAATAGTTTAAATTTCTGGAAAGGTTTTTAGCAAACTGATGTTCCATATGTTGATGTTAATATACACAACTAGGTAGTATATTATATAACGATTTTAGGTAAAAAGAATGCTTTGAAAGAGTTGTTCTTATAAATAATTGATATTCCTTAATTGATTTAAGATAATTTTAACAATTTAGAATCCACACAATCGAATAAATGATGAAAATAAAATAAATGTGGTTTAATGTAATTAAAAGTATTTTGCTGCGATTTATTAACTCACCCGAAGAAGCCATGTGAGTATACTTTCTCTATACGGCACAAATGTCGAAGAACCAGAAACGCCGTTTTTTTCTTCCGACAAGGCGGATATTACCTTACCCAATGTCAGAAGGCTTTTATTTATGTGAACACCCTCTCGAATTCGCTCACCATTTGAACCACTTATGCGTTCACTACCCGCCAAGTCCACTAGACTTATTTTACTACGACGGGATTGATGAAATATAGAATTTTGATCACAATTAGCTGGTGATGATGTTAAAAAAGTTATTTTTAGCATAATGTTAAATATTGAATGTGACCGAGAACTTTTATCGTTCAAACCAGTCGCAGCTGTAGCGCGCTGAGAATTGCCTACAATCAACCAATTTCGCAGGGCCTCAAATGAATCTACTGGATGTACACTAAGATCCACTACATAAGGACCCCATATAGGGTGTTCCCTAACTTTGAGAGCCGTTCGGTTCACTCTAACTGGAGTCCCATATGAAGTCGTTTTATTGCTGCAGGTTTCAATATCTTGACCAACGGATAACAAATCATGTATTTTCTCATTATAAATTTCGAAATAACTAACTTCAATTTCGGCTTGAAACTTTTCTTTGCCATTTTGTATGTATTGAAATAGCTCACGACAAAATCTTGGAATAATTCCTGCATCGGGACTTAAAATACATTTATCAGTAAGTATGCTGTGAGAGTTTTCATGCTCAATTGTTTCTATGCCCATCATACTATATGACTTTCCAGATCCAGTTTGTCCGTAGGCAAATAAACATGCATTATAGCCTTTAAAAGCTCTTACAATTAGAGGATGTGCCGTTTTTAAAAATACATCCTGCTGAGTGGCGTAATACTCGGACTCTGGATCACTGCTGGAGAAAACGTGATCATAAACAAATAAATGACTGACACCGGATGATGCATCAGCACTAGCACCGACAAGCACGCTCAATTCATTGCCGTTAACTCGTATTACGTTGGTAACCAAAGGGCGGCGCAAGCACTCCTTTGCATTTAATGGTCTAACTCTTACTGCTACGGTTAAACGATCTTCAGCATCCTGAGTTGATTTTTCGGAATTAGATATACATTGTTTTAATTCTTTCAATACTTTCTTTTTACAGAGAGTCGATGCAGCATTTACACTACGAAACAATGATGATGGAGTGTAACAAGCATTAACAATTGGTGTTTTTCCTCTATAGCGAGGAGTACATGGAGCAGATTTAGGTGATGATAGTGATAATGATGACCCTTTAGTAAACTGCCTTGCGTTTGTATATTCCATATTGTAATTTTATTTGCCTTTATTCAGATTTTTTCAGAACAAGACGTAGGTTTTGCTTGCTATCGATTAAATAATTTATACTATAGTTTTGAAGGAACCGATATGGTGAGTTATGATTTGAAATATTCAGTAGCGCGCAATAAAAAATTTGTGAAAAAAAAATTATACACAACCACTTGGAACCGCGCTAGTTTTAAAATTTTACTTTGAATATTTGAATATGACTATCAAAGATCTTCGTAAAAATGTCATCTCTATAAATTTTTAGAATTTGTTTTTAGAGTTGCCAACTCAAGTTAGTCAGAAAGTATCCCCTTAACAAAGGACATATTTATGGTATTAAAAATTTGGAAAAATGATAAAGTTTTGTTAGTGTATGTTTACACATAAAAGTTATTATTCTGGCGCAACAAATTCTAGTTATTAAAAAAATATAAACGCCGTCAATTACATACTTATTTCAGTGACTATGGCAAAAGATACCGGATGGTAAGATAATTGTTGTTTGTTTAATACAAAACGTATTAATATAGAAACTGGAAAAAAGAGGCCAAGCTTTTAGATGAATCAGGAAAAAACGAAGATTATCAATCAAAAGAAGACGAGCTTATCAGTTACACAGGATGCTCAGGATGCTGTTGCAGTATAACGTCTTGAGTTTATTGGTGAGACGGGAGAGAAGAATGGCAGGGGGTACATACTTTCATGGACTCTGAAATTTTTTTTTTTTTCAATTATACATTCTTCCTTTATTTACATATTTTAACAAATTTGATATTTACATATGAGATCTTATCTTTATATAGATATTGCAACAAATAATATATAGGATCTAAAGACATTAAATAGTTTTTATTTTATTTTTTAATGATTTTTAAAGGAAAATGGGAGGAAAAAAACCTTTATATGATTTAATAAATTCAAATACTATCTGAAAATATTTATATGCTTATAGAAGGTTTATTAGAAATAATAGGCCTCTATAAGCATATAATTTTCAATTTGGTGATTTCTTTTTAATTTTAATTTTTAATTTTACGTTATTTCTCTACATTCTCTTATCAGTGGGTAAGAGGAATTTTCAATTTTGGCAAAGTAATTATTGTTAATCCTTGTTATGAAATCGATAATTTTTTCATAACCTGTTTCTTCATGAAGAAGATTTGTAGGATACCTCCAGGGCTTCTTATTTATAATTTTAAGACATTTGTTTTGTATAATTTGTAAGCGTTTTAGGTGGCAGTTGGCAGCGTCACTCCAAATGGGACACGCGTATGTTAATATCGGCCTTATAACACTTTTGAAGAGTAGATTTTTGTTTTTGGGGTTTAGAAATGACCTTCTATTTAGTAGTGGCCATAATGCTTTAAATGATTTTATAGCTTTTTGACACGTAGCCATAATATGTTGTTTAAAAGTAAGCTTTTTGTCCAAGACAACTCCGAGATATTTGACATGATTAAGTACATCTATGGTATTATTTCCCATATGAAGATGACGTCTTGGCAGTCTTTTGGGAGATTTGTTGAACGGAAAAATAATTGCTTGGGTCTTGTTTGGATTAATTTTGATTTTCCATTTGTGAAAATATTTACTGCAATTAACAAGTCCCTTTTCCATTTTCTTCAGGAGTGCACTTGTAAGTTTGTTTGAAGAAATTAACGCAGTATCATCTGCGTAGTAAGCAACTTTCATATATTTCGGAACTTTGAAATCGGATGTATATATCGAGTAAAGCAATGGCGACAAGACTGATCCTTGAGGTAACCCTGTGGTAATGGTTTTTGGAGATGATGTTTCATTATTAATCGCAACTTTAAAGCTTCTGCCGTGAATGAAATCTGAAATAAGTTTGCATAAATATTTTGGTATATTTGCATCAAGAAGTTTAAATACTAGGCCATTATGCCAAACGGTGTCAAACGCTTTTTCAATATCTAACAATATTAGACCCGTTGAACGTTTATTGTTTTTATTTGTGATTATTTGATTTTTAATTCTGTTTATTTGGTGAGTAGTGCTATGCCCTTTTTTAAATCCAAATTGTTCTTTAGCAACAATAGAATTGGTCGTTACAGATTCACTAAGACGAGAATGTAGTATTTTTTCAAATATTTTACCTAAGTTACTTAATAAACTAATAGGTCTATAGCTATTTGGGTTATTTTTTGGCTTACTAGGTTTGTTGATAGCTATAACCTTAGCGTTTTTGAAATGGTTTGGGAAATAGTTGAGTTTGATGCAGCTGTTAAATATTATAACCAGTAATTTTAGAGCTTTGAGTGGTAGTTTCTTTAAGAGCAGGTTGGGAACATTGTCAAAACCAGGGGATTTTGAGGGTTTTATTGATGAGACAATATTCATTACTTCTTCAAGAGATGTATAAATTGCAGATTCAGAACAGGGGTTTTCTTTCTTAAAATTATTTACTGTCGTATTTATTAGTGTATCTGCCGAGTGGTTATAGTTCGAAGTGAGGTTATTTGCTTGGACAAATGTATTTGCCAGGACTTCAGCCTTGTCCCTATCAGATGTTATTTTTGTATTTCCAACTTTGAAGTGAGCGATTTGATTTTTTCCTTTTCCTCGCAAGTTCCTGCTTATTTTCCAAAATGATTTATCACCTGGTTTTAAATTGGATAATAATTGAGACCATTTCTTATTGCGCTCCGAATTAATACTTTTATCAATCATGTTACTTAGAAACTTAGTACATTGATTATAAAAAGTTTGCTCGGCTATATTTGAAGATCGTTGGCTTTTTCTTTTAAAGCTTCTTCTTAGTTTTATATATTTCACAGTACTTTCTGGTAATGTGTAATTATTTTGTTGAGTTATTTTAGGTGTAGACGCATCCCTTGCTTCAAAAACTACATTTATAAATTTTTGTATTTCCTGATCAATTATTACCTTGGTATTGTATATATCCGAATTTAACGTGATTTTATTTTCTAAAAAATTCATATAAATGTTCCAGTTGGTTGCACTATAATCATAATAGTTGAGGTCAACCTGCGAGGCCACTGATCTTTTAAGTGTACACATAATTGGGCGATGGTCTGATGGTATTTCGTAATCCATTGTCTTTACGTCTATATACAAAGCGGTATTGCTTAAAATAATATCGACTGTAGATGCTTCGCGATTGTGTTGATGGGGGAATAGGGTTGGACTATTAGGATAGTGTATAAAAAAATTGCTTGATTGCTGTAGATTGTTCAGTGCGATTCCTGCAGTATTATTTGAACGGCAATTCCAAGAGCAATGTTTGGCATTTAGGTCACCAAAAACTATGTATTCTTTGGTGGAAGGTGTTAGGTTCAAGATATCAGCACAGAAGTTATGGGTATATCTTGGTGAATATAATGAAGATACAACAATAGGTCTATTATTTATAATAACTTCAATTGAGATGTTTTCGATTGATGAAGTGTTTGATATAAAGAGGTTTTTATGAGCGACAGATTTATGAATTAACAGAGCTACTCCTCCTCCTCTTGCATCTGTTCTGTCACTTCTATATAAATAATAATTTTTAAAATAGGGTCTATGATTTTCTGAAAAAAATGTTTCATTCAAAGACGCTATTTTAATATTTTCTCGTTCAATTAGTATCTCAAATTGTTTTAATTTAGAAAAGTTTGAAATGCCATTAGCATTCAAGTGAAGCATTTTGAATTCGTTTAAATTATTAGTATAATCCATGGGCGTATTTTACCATTGACATTACAACTTTGATTTGTTGTACTTTTGAAGTGCACCTATGCAAATCATCCATAGCTGTAGTGAAAATATCAAAAAGCTCATCAATGCTAAATAAATCGTTGTTTGTTTTCAGCTGGTTAGCATATGTAGCTTTGCTGTTATTGTTGATGTTATTGTTACAATTTGTGTTGTTGTTTCTTAAGTTAGGAAAATCTCCCACATTAAATTGAAATGAGTTATTTTGTTGTTGTCTGCTTTTATTCGGACTTTTAGAAGTAACTCTTGTTCTAGTTTCCAAATAGAGAGAACGTAACGGACAGTTGATATCGTTTGCAGAGTGATCAGTTCTCTCTTTTCCTTGTTTTTTGCAATTAAAGCATGTAAAAACAGCTGGTCTTTTTTCATTTGTGTTAAACGGACACACACTTGTATGATGTTGTTCTGCACATATCATACATGCAGCACTTCGATGGCAATGTTCACCGCCATGGCCATACATCAAGCAGTTCCAGCATTGTGTTGGTTTGTTCTTGGATTTCGATTTATATTTTTTCCAAGAAATTATAATATTAGAAATTGTTCGTACATTTTTTAAAGCAGTTGGATTAAAATTTTTACGAACAAATTGAACTTTATAAACTGCATTATTGTTTGAACTGAATTTGGTGGTTATTTCAGTTACGGAAGAGGGGGATAGGTTGTAGTTTTTTAGCTCCTTGGAGATTTCCTCAGAGCTTATGCGGGGTAAACCGTGTAAAAAGGTGGTGTATAACCTATTTTCTTTGGAGCCATAAGAATGAAACTCCATCTTATTCTCTTTAAGTATTTGCTTGTAGCATTCGTACATTTTATTACTAGGAGCAAAAATTTTGGTACCAATTGAAGTACGTTTGAAAATGCAATCCTTACCAAGCAGCTTTTGTATTTCTGTAAATGAAGCGTTAGCTTCTACAACAATGGGTGGAGGTTTGTGTTCCTTAACATCGTTAATATTTGATACGGGAGTTACGTCCATATCATTGAGGCCAGCAAGCAGGCTAAATCTGTTGCTTGAAGTTGACGCCATGTTCGGGTTAACAAAACCCGGAGGAAGTTTTGTCATCTTCTTGTTCACAAGCTTTCTTTTTGATGAAGATTTGGCCCCTCGGGTCATCGCAAAATTTTTATTCCTGTTTTAAAGCTGGATTGTCTACCACGTGAGTTCAAATGAGATCAAGAATAGGCAATTGCAAAAACAAAAATAAACACTTGTTTTTAATTTTAAATAGTTGTACTCTAAGCGCTTTGATTTTTTACACAACCGTTCGTAAAGAGAGTTAGATTCGAACTGGACTCTGAAATTCCCTTTTGTTTCTTGCACCGAAATTTTAAAAGTGAAGTTATTTAACGTTTCTTTTTTTATTTTTATGTTCGTTTGTGTTGAAAGACAATAATTTGAAATAAAGTTAATTTTAATGACATAAAATGGTAAAATAAATAGATAAAATGATAAACTAAACACGAACAAATCTTGAATTTCAATACAAAATTTCAGTGTGTAGACACGCATGAAAGTTTAAAAGAGAATTTCAGAAAGAAAAATTTCATGTGTAAACCGGGACTTAGATATGTAATTCTGTTTTCCTGATATTATTTATTTCCTCAGAAATGTCAACCACAACCAAAAAATTCAAAGTCTATAAAAGTATGTTGTTTTAACATATTTTTATAGGGAATCTATCAAATTTTACTAATGTAAACAAATTTTACATGATTCATAATCACTTGTATGCTAATGGCATTTCAAACTTTTCTAAATTAAAACAATTTGAGATACTAATTGAACGAGAAAATACTAAAATAGCGTCTTTGAATGAAACATTTTTTTCAGAAAATCATAGACCCTATTTTAAAAATTATTCTTTTTATATAGAAGTGACAGAACAGATGCAAGAGGAGGTGGAGTAGCTCTGTTAATTCATAAATCTGTCGCACATAAAAACCTCTTTATATCAAACACCTCATCAATTGAAAACATCTCAATTGAAGTTATTATAAATAATAGACCTATTGTTGTATCTTCGTTATATTCACCAAGATATACCCATAACTTCTATAGTTTTTGGTGACCTAAATGCCAAACATTGTTCTTGGAATTGCCGTTCAGATAATATTGCAGGTATTGCACTCAACAACCTACAGCAATCAATTTTTTCATTCACTATCCTAATAGTCCAACCCTATTCCCCCATCAACACAATCGCGAAGCATCCACAGTCGATATTATCTTAAGCAATTCCGCTTTAAATATAGACGTAAAAACAATGGATTACGAAATACCATCAGACCATCGCCCCATTATATGTACACTTAAAAGATCAATGAACTTGCAGGTTGACTCCAATTATAATGATTATAGTGCAACCAACTGGAACATTTTTATGAATTTTTTAGACAATAAAATCACGCTATATTCGGATATATACAATACCAAGGTAGTAATTGATCAGGAAATCCAAAAATTTATAAATGTAGTTTTCGAAGCAAGGGATGTGTATACACCTACAATAACTCAACAAAATAATTACACATTACCAGAAAGTATTGTGAAATATATTAAACTAAGAAGCTTTAAAAGAAAAAGCCAACGATCTCCAAATATAGCCGAGCTAACCTTTTATAATCAATGTACTAAATTTCTAAGTAACGTGATTGATAAAATTATTAATTCGGAGCGCAATAAGAAATGGTGTCAATTATTATCCAATTTAAAACCAGGTGATTTTTTTTTTATTTTATTTATTATTATTAAAGCCAATAAATCATAATACAATATATATATTTTTAAATTTCAAAAAACCCACGAAGCCAATAGGCTTGTCTGTAGGTATTGTGGAATATTAACAAAAATATAGTAAATTGACATTCATTGTGCATTTATGAAGTGATCTTTAATTTGTTTTTTTCTTTTAAATTTATTTAATATTAAATTGTTTTATGACCAGTTATCTTGAGATTATGTTACTTCTTTTTGGCTATGATGGTAAGCTTATAAGTTTTAAATAAAATAAATTAAAACAAAATTTATTTCATCTCCACTCTACGTTTCGTTGACGGTTTTTCAACTTCATCAGGAGTGTATAAAAATTTTTTTTTATTATTATTAATTTCTGGCGACAAAAAATTAAAATAAAACAACATATCAACACATTTTTTTTTTTTTTTTTCAATTATATATTCTTCCTTTATTTACATATTTTAACAAATTTGATATTTACATATGAGATCTTATCTTTACATAGATATTTCAACAAATAATATATAGGATCTAAAGACATTAAATAGTTTTTATTTTATTTTTTAATGATTTTTAAAGGAAAATGGGAGGGAAAAACCTTTATATGATTTAATAAATTCAAATACTATCTGAAAATATTTATATGCTTATAGAAGGTTTATTAGAAATAATATATCTCTATAAGCATATAATTTTCAATTTGGTGATTTCTTTTTAATTTTACGTTATTTCACTACATTCTCTTATCAATGGGTAAGAGGAATTTTCAATTTTGGCAAAGTAATTATTGTTAATCCTTGTTATGAAATCGATAATTTTTTCATAACCTGTTTCTTCATGAAGGACATTTGTAGGATACCTCCAGGGCTTTTTATTTATCATTTTAAGACATTTGTTTTGTATAATTTGTAAGCGTTTTAGCTGGCAGTTGGCAGCGTCACTCCAAATAGGACACGCGTATGTTAATATCGGCCTTATAACACTTTTGAAGAGTAGATTTTTGTTTTTGGGGTTTAGAAATGACCTTCTATTTAGTAGTGGCCATAATGCTTTAAATGATTTTATAGCTTTTTGACACGTAGCCATAATATGTTTTTTAAAAGTAAGCTTTTTGTCCAAGACAACTCCGAGATATTTGACATGATTAAGTACATTTATGGTATTATTTCCAATATGAAGATGACGTCTTGGCAGTCTTTTGGGAGATTTGTTGAACGGAAAAATAATTGCTTGGGTCTTGTTTGGATTAATTTTGATTTTCCATTTGTGAAAATATTTACTGCAATTAACAAGTCCCTTTTCCATTTTCTTCAGCAGTGCACTTGTAAGTTTGTTTGAAGAAATTAACGCAGTATCATCTGCGTAGTAAGCAACTTTCATATATTTCGGAACTTTGAAATCGGATGTATATATCGAGTAAAGCAATGGCGACAAGACTGATCCTTGAGGTAACCCTGTGGTAATGGTTTTTGGAGATGATGTTTCATTATTAATCGCAACTTTAAAGCTTCTGCCGTGAATGAAATCTGAAATAAGTTTGCATAAATATTTTGGTATATTTGTATCAAGAAGTTTAAATACTAGGCCATTATGCCAAACGGTGTCAAACGCTTTTTCGATATCCAACAATATTAGACCCGTTGAACGTTTATTGTTTTTATTGCTCATTATTTGATTTTTAATTCTGTTTATTTGGTGAGTAGTGCTATGCCCTTTTTTAAATCCAAATTGTTCTTTAGCAACAATAGAATTGGTCGTTACAAATTCACTAAGTCGAGAATGTAGTATTTTTTCAAATATTTTACCTAAGTGACTTAATAAACTAATAGGTCTATAGCTATTTGGGTTATTTTTTGGCTTACTAGGTTTGTTGATATCTATAACCTTAGCGTTTTTGAAATGGTTGGGGAAATAGTTGAATTTGATGCAGCTGTTAAATATTATAACCAGTAATTTTAGAGCTTTGAGTGGTAGTTTCTTTAAGAGCAGGTTGGGAACATTGTCAAAACCAGGAGATTTTGATGGTTTTATTGATGAGACAATATTCATTACTTCTTCTAGAAATGTATAAATTGCTGACTCAGAACTGGGATTTTCCTTCTTAAAATTATTTACTGTTGTATTTATTACTATATCAGCTGAGTGGTTGTAATTCGAAGTGAGGTTATTTGCTTTGACTTGTCCTTATCAGATGTTATCCTTGTATTTCCAACCTCAAGGTGAGGGATTTGATTTTTTCCTTTTCCTCGCAAGTTCCTGCTTATTCTCCAAAATGATTTATCACCTGGTTTTAAATTGGATAATAATTGACACCATTTCTTATTGCGTTCCGAATTAATACTTTTATCAATCATGTTACTTAGAAACTTAGTACATTGATTATAAAAAGTGTGCTCGGCTATATTTGAAGATCGTTGGCTTTTTCTTTTAAAGCTTCGTCTTAGTTTAATATATTTCATAGTACTTTCTGGTAATGTGAAATTATTTTGTTGAGTTATTTTAGGTGTAGACGCATCCCTTGCTTCAAAAACTACATTTATAAATTTTTGTATTTCCTGATCAATTATTACCTTGGTATTGTATATATCCGAATTTAACGTGATTTTATTTTCTAAAAAATTCATATAAATGTTCCAGTTGGTTGCACTATAATCATAATAGTTGAGGTCAACCTGCGAGGCCACTGATCTTTTAAGTGTACACATAATGGGGCGATGGTCTGATGGTATTTCGTAATCCATTGTCTTTACGTCTATATTCAAAGCGGTATTGCTTAAAATAATATCGACTGTAGATGCTTCGCGATTGTGTTGATGAGGGAATAGGGTTGGACTATTAGGATAGTGTATAAAAAAATTGCTTGATTGCTGTAGATTGTTCAGTGCGATTCCTGCAGTATTATTTGAACGGCAATTCCAAGAGCAATGTTTGGCATTTAGGTCACCAAAAACTATGTATTCTTTGGTGGAAGGTGTTAGGTTCAAGATATCAGCACAGAAGTTATGGGTATATCTTGGTGAATATAACGAAGATACAACAATAGGTCTATTATTTATAATAACTTCAATTGAGATGTTTTCGATTGATGAAGTGTGTGATATAAAGAGGTTTTTATGAGCGACAGATTTATGAATTAACAGAGCTACTCCTCCTCCTCTAGCATCTGTTCTGTCACTTCTATATAAATAATAATTTTTAAAAAAGGGTCTATGATTTTCTGAAAAAAATGTTTCATTCAAAGACGCAATTTTAATATTTTCTCTTTCAATTAGTATTTCAAATTGTTTTAATTTAGAAAAGTTTGAAATGCCATTAGCATTCAAGTGAAGCATTTTGAATTCGTTTAAATTATTAGTATAATCCATGGGCGTATTTTACCATTGACATAACAACTTTAATTTGTTGTACTTTTGAAGTGCACCTATGCAAATCATCCATAGCTGTAGTGAAAATATCAAAAAGCTCATCAATGCTAAATAAATCGTTGTTTGTTTTCAGCTGGTTAGCATATGTAGCTTTGCTGTTATTATTGATGTTATTGTTACAATTTGTGTTGTTGTTTCTTAAGTTAGGAAAATCTCCCACATTAAATTGAAACGAGTTATTTTGTTGTTGTCTGCTTTTATTCGGACTTTTAGAAGTAACTCTTGTTCTAGTTTCCAAATAGAGAGAACGTAACGGACAGTTGATATCGTTTGCAGAGTGATCAGTTCTCTCTTTTCCTTGTTTTTTGCAATTAAAGCATGTAAAAACAGCTGGTCTTTTTTCATTTGTGTTAAACGGACAGACACTTGTATGATGTTGTTCTGCACATATCATACATGCAGCACTTCGATGGCAATGTTCACCGCCATGGCCATACATCAAGCAGTTCCAGCATTGTGTTGGTTTGTTCTTGGATTTCGATTTATATTTTTTCCAAGAAATTATAATATTAGAAATTGTTCGTACATTTTTTAAAGCAGTTGGATTAAAATTTTTACGAACAAATTGAACTTTATAAACTGCATTATTGTTTGAACTGAATTTGGTGGTTATTTCAGTTACGGAAGAGGGGGATAGGTTGTAGTTTTTTAGCTCCTTGGAGATTTCCTCAGAGCTTATGCGTGTAAAAAGGTGGTGTATAACCTATTTTCTTTGGAGCCATAAGAATGAAACTCCATCTTATTCTCTTTAAGTATTTGCTTGTAGCATTCGTACATTTTATTATTGGAGCAAAAATTTTGGTACCAATTGAAGTACGTTTGAAAATGCAATCCTTACCAAGCAGCTTTTGTATTTCTGTAAATGAAGCGTTAGCTTCTACAACAATGGGTGGAGGTTTGTGTTCCTTAACATCGTTAATATTTGATACGGGAGTTACGTCCATATCATTAAGGCCAGCAAGCAGGCTAAATCTGTTGCTTGAAGTTGACGCCATGTTCGGGTTAACAAAACCCGGAGGAAGTTTTGTCATCTTATTCACAAGTTTTCTTTTTGTTGAAGATTTGGCCCCTCGGGCCATCGCAAAATTTTTATTCCTGTTTTAAAGCTGGATTGTCTACCACGTGAGTTCAAATGAGATCAAGAATAGGCAATTGCAAAAACAAAAATAAACACTTGTTTTTAATTTTAATAGTTGTACTCTAAGCGCTTTGATTGTTTACACAACCGTTCGTAAAGAGAGTTAGATTCGAACTGAACATATCAACATAATGTTATATTAGTCACAATAGTTTAACTTACGATTAATCCAAACTTATATTGTCAGGTTATTATTATTTAATAAATTTAAAGATAAAAAAAAAATGGACATCACGACACAAATTTAATAAAATTAAATAAATTAATAAAAATAATCAAAATAAATAAAAAAAAAAAAAAAATAATAAAAAATCACAATTTTAAACTTAACGACTAATATCACAGAACTAATATTTAAGTAATTGCAATTGAATATTGCAGCTTAGTGTTATTTTTGTCTTCTTTGTTGTTTATTGTTTTGTGTATTTTTTTGTTGTATTCTTAAACTTTCCAATGTATATATTTTGTTTTCATTTCTCTCTTTATCTAAAATCTTAACTATTTTTAAATCGACGTTATATCCGCTCTCTTTTGCATGTTGAGATAATGCTGTCGATTCCTTGTGTTTTTTTTTATGTCTGCTTGATGTTCCGCAATTCTTACTCCTTACATTCTTTTTGTCTTCCTATGTAGACTTTATTACACACCTCCCTTTCATTACCATCGCATTTTATCTCGTAAACTACGTTGTTAATTTTTAATATATCTGTAGCTATGTTCTGTAACTCTCACATCGGAAAGTTTTCACATGGAACGTATAAAAATGAAACAAAAACGTTGCGAACTGACACAAAATATTGTTTCTCGCATTCGACTGGTTCTGTAACTTTATTTTGTGAGAACTATCTGTCACGTAACGGGTTTTCTCACATTTATTGGAAAAATGAGAAAAAAGTGTTTCTGTAAAGTACGCATGTGAAAAGATTTGAAATTGAAATGTCAAATTCACTCACAACTGAAATCTAGCCGAGATAAGTTTTTAAATTCAGTTGCTTTAAAAAAAATATATATAAGATGACATCGAATATTGGAGAAAAGGTAAAAAATATATTAATTTTTTATTTTTATTTTACTTTTAGTATTTACATTTAAATTTTTTTTTTTTCAATTATTCAGAAAGTGCATCGAATTTCCCAAATTAAAAAAAAAACTTGTGGACATGTCTTCCAATTTGGAATTTGCCAGAGGACATTTTGTATGATTCAACGGATCACACTTAAACTGATCCTTTTTAAGGCTGATTCTTGATCTTTTCCTAACAGATAATAAAAGCAAAACAGATAAAGCGCATGTGTAGTAAAAGTTTTGTTACAATCACAAATTTTATTGTATCAATTTTGAAAATATGTATGTATTTTTTAGTTGTTCGAATGATTTTGTAGTAAATGTTGTATAATTTTAATAATAAAAAAATAGTAATTCAAGAACTAAAAAAAAATCGTAAAAGTAGTAATTAATTTAAGGCAGAAGTAAGCCTTTTCTCTTTTACTACATTTCTACTACAAAAAGCTGAAAAAATAAATAAAATCTGTTTAAAAAAAAATATTTAGTGAATAAATTTATTAATAAAATGATAAATTGTTTAAATAAATGATTAATTTTAGTATTTAATATTATTAATAAATTTATGTATTTATTTATTTCATTAATAAGCTAATTTTGTAAATTCACGTATACGTAAAAGTTTAAACAAAACTGTATAAACTGTATAATATAGTATATTATATTAGTATATTATACTATAAAAATATAATTTCATAAATCCATTGTTTGATAAAGTTAAAAATTATTTCTATGTGATCCATAGGTTCTTTACGCGGGGTAAAATTGATTAACATGTTTTCTTAATATATAATTTAATTTTTGAATTATTGAAAATATAATGATTTTAATTAATCTTTATTTCATAAATAGATTATTATTTAAATTAAATTATTAAATTTATAATAAAACTCAATTTTTTAATTAATTTTTTTTTAAAATTAAATTGCTTTTTTAATTAAACAATCAATTGATTATTTGAATCAATAAAGTTATTTTTTTAAATAGTATAACAGCCATTCTGGGAGGGGAGAACTTTTTTGGAGGATTTTCTATACTGACTTAGTACTTTTACACCACCACCATGAGTAACAATCTTGTCGCGATGCGGTGGCTTAAGTGCACTGCGGCTCCTTACTTGATGTTAGTAATGGAAGAGGTTTTACTGTATCAGTACCACTTCCTGAACCTGTGTCAAGTTCGGAACCTTGAAGGTGCACGACTAAAGGTTACTCACCTCTAATCCGGAGTGTCACGCGACCCGTGCTTATCGGATGGTTTGCAGTCAGGGGTAACCGACTGTATTTTAACGGAGCCTCACTGATACCTGGGCACCTCAGTGAGTAGGTAGAGGCAGTGGGCCGCCCTTGCTGCGTTACTGGGGGCTATGACGCGGTACCATAATTTTTCCCCTGCACTCGTGGGAACCAAAATGAATTCTTGTAAAACAAACAAAAACAAAAATCGAGGCTCTGCCTCACAGTCCGCTGCTAGTTCATCTAGCAGTTGTCCGAAGGCTAAGACCTAGGAGCCTGGCCATTTAGAAAACGCTGCGACCTCTGGTCAAAGCTCTAGCGGGTTGGGGTCCGTTGTCAGTCCGACTACAATCTCCATCACTGGCAGCAAACCCATGAAGGCTATGGACGAATCCGGTCACATTGGGAATGCAGCAAGGAGGGGTCCAAGTCTGGTAAGACTGGGGTCAATCACGTCCGTCCGTCAAAGGCGAAATATAATCAGAGGAGACTATGCCTTAAGATTATCGATAGGCTAGACAAACTCGACCAAGCGAAGCTGTCTGATAGACAGAGAGAGTCGCTCACATGGGCTAAGAAGGTCACTGAAGAACAGGACCTCTCAGCTAATACTAGTGTACCTGATAAACAGGTTGCTAGTACCTCGAAGGCGGGTAAAAGGCTGCACTCGCCAGATGAGAAACCATTACCTAAACGTACTAAAGCCGGCAACGCTGTGCCGAAGTCGTTTAGTCAGGTTGTCAAAGACAACCTTGTAATGGCTATCATTAACAGGGGAGATGAAGATGGCACTATCCCCAAGGACAAGTGGAGTTATGTGGAGGCTAAATTAGCCGAAGTATTCTTCACTGTCCTTGAGGGTATGCCAGGTCCACCTCCAACCTGCCGCGACGCAGGCTGGCACCAAGGCCGTGCTAAGCTGGTGGCTTTTGCTGACCAACGCTCATTATCCCATTACAGGGCTGCCGTCAGCAAACTAGGAGAGCTCTGGCTGGGAGCAAAACTGGATGTTGTGCAAAGCATGACATCCCGTCCCGACCCAGAGCACATGCTTGGCTTCCGGCAACTCCTGGGGATGCGGAATCTGTGCTAAAGATGCTGAAGGTCTGCAATCCTGATCTTCCAACGCACAATTGGAAGATTGGTAGATTTGGTGATACAGAGGGGGCACGTCGGCAGCTAACACTGTTACTTAATGCCGAATCCCTCCCGCGTTTAACCGAGACAAACAGCATCATTTCCTACGGATTTGGGCAGATTATGATCAAGGTCTATAAAAGCGATCAGGGACCAATCCCAGAGATCGTCAAGCCAGTAGAGAAGTCTGCTGGGGAGGGGACCTCTGGTGAAGCTCAAGCTGAGGTGGGTTCCCACACAGCTATGGAGGAAGATGGGTACTTAACATCTGATTCTCAGCTGTTAGGGGATGCTACTGGCTTATTCTACGAAGACCTCTTTGAAAGCAAGGAGGACGAAGCCGAAATCACGGTGGTGAAGATGGATGTGCAGGCAGTTGCAAATGATGAGGCTCCTACAGATAAATCTTCACCACTGTAAAGCAGCAACGGCTGCATTGCTGGTTCGCCTGACGACAGGCGGAGTAGACATAGTCTTCATCCAAGAGCCCTGGGTTTGTGGTGGCAGGGTTTGCGGATTGAAGACTCCTAATTATAAGCTGCTCGTCGCTAAGGATGAAGGTACACCAAGGACCTGCATTTTGGCGAGGAACAGTTTTAATATTTTCTTGTTATCTAATTTCAGTGACAGAGATGTAACAGCGGCTAGCCTGGAGTTAGATGGTAAAACAATCTGTCTCGCCTCCGCCTATTTTTGCGATCCTGGGCCTATTCCCCCGGACAGCGTGGCAAATCTGATCCGGAAGGCCGAAGGGACTGCACACCAACTGGTGCTGTGCTGTGACGTCAATGCGCATCATCCGATCTGGGGAAAGTACAGACATAAACGAAAGAGGTGAGTTGCTTTTTGAGTTTTTACTTAGTACTAACCTGTATATATGTAACAAGGGAAATGAACCGACCTTTGTGACTAGTATTAGAAGGGAGGTTCTTGACGCTACCTTTGTATCAGATACACTATTTGATAAAATTGATGGTTGGAGGGTGTTGGATGACCACTCCTTTTCTGACCATCGCTATATCGAATTCTTACTTAGAGAAAAGGACCCAACGGAGTGTCCCCAGGAATCTGAAGAGGACAGATTGGGTTAAGTATAGGAAAACCTTTGCTGGGTTATTGGAAACAATACCCTTAACCGAACCGCGTAATTCTGTGGACATTGATTGTCTTGTAGATCATATTACGACGGTTTTTAACAAGTCTTTAGATTCTTCTTGCCCAGTGACAAGGCCTAAGGGCAAGAAGAAACCACCATGGTGGTCTAGCGAGCTGCAGCAGGGTAGAGACTCCTGCAGAAAACTCTTTAACAAGGCAAAGTCTTCAAGAACGGACGAGGATTGGTCGGCGTACAAGCTGCAGCTTAGGACCTATAAGAAGAAGATTAGAACGGCAAAATGCGATTCTTGGGAAAAAATTCTGTGATACCATAGAGAACGTTTCCGAGGCATCCAGGTTGCGAAAGGTTCTGGCTTCTACCCCTCACACATTAGGCTATTTGAAGGATCAAGTGGGGGTGTGGACCACCTCCAGTAGAGAATCACTTAGCTTGCTACTGGACACCCATTTTCCGGGCAATTCTCATACGTCACTACAGGCGTTGCAATACTCTGACGCTAGCACGGCGGACATTGCTTCGGAGATAGTTAATGTACCAACATTGACCTGGGCGATTAAAAGCTGCAAACCTTACAAATCTCCGGGACCTGACGGTATCATTTCAGCTGAATTGCAGCATGTGTCGGACTACATTTCCCCTTGACTATGCAGTCTTTTCACTTGCTGCATAAACACAGCGTATATTCCTTTGAAATGGAGGGAGACAAGAGTGGTGTTCATTCCAAAAGCTGGAAAGAGCTCACACACTGTCCCAAAGGATTTCAGACCACTAAGCCTATCATCGTTCCTATTGAAGACAATGGAGCGTATGATAGACTCTTACTTACGTAGAATTATTGACCCTAAACTGATATCGACGAGGCAACATGCCTACAGCAAGGGAAGGTCAACTGAAACAGCTCTACACGAGCTTGTAGGTACCATCGAGAAATCGCTCTCGGCAGGAGAATACACTATGACAGCCTTTTTGGATATAGAAAGGGCTTTTAACATCACACCGGACTCAATAATAGCGGCACTATCTAGTCTAGGAGTGAATTCTGTGATCATCTCATTGATTGGAAATCTGCTTGTCAACAGGCGGATAACGTCTAAACTGGGAACGTCGGAAATATCCCGATTTGTGAACAGGGGAACGCCACAAGGTGGCGTTCTATCACCACTTCTCTGGAACTTGGCGCTAAACCCAGTGCTAGTATCGTTGGAGGGGCAAGGCTGCAGCATAGTCGCATATGCTGACGACGTGGCCATGGCCGTAAATGGGAAGTTTCTATCTACAATTAGAGATATCCTGCAACGGGCTCTCACAGAGCTATCTATCTGGGCAAGGGGTTGCGGTCTGGGGGTTAATCCGACCAAAACGGAACTTGTTATTTTCACTAGGAAGTATAAGATCCCTACCTTCGATCCCATTTCTCTCAATGGCACTGAAATCGTCTTCTCTGATGGAGCCAAGTATCTTGGCGTATTCCTGGACAGGAAGCTGAACTTCAGACGGAATTTGGAGGAGCGGGTGAAGAAGGCGACTATAGCTTTATACACCTGTAAGAAGGCCATTGGTAAGCGATGGGGCTTTAGTCCGAAAATTGCTCACTGGATCTATACAGCGGTGGTCCGTCCAATACTCCTGTACGGAGTCATCGTCTGGTGGCCTGCTTTGGAGAAGGCCACCAATAACAACCTTCTCGCAAGGGTACGGAGAATGGCATCCATGTGCATCACTGGAGCCCTTCGTACTACACCTTCGGATGCATTGAACATCCTATTACACCTTATACCACTGGACATATTAGGGAAGCAGTCGGCGGCCTCATCGGCCATTCGATTAAGAAGCACACTACAATGGCGGGGCTACAATTGTGGCCACGGGGCGATCCTGAATGACAGGAACTTGCCATTGAACGTGGATTACACTACTCCAAGGAGCATATTTGAACGTCACTACTGTACACTAATACCGACCAGGGAATCTTGGTCAGGAAGGACACCAGGCAGTTGGCGTTCCGTAAATTTCTATACTGACGGATCGAAATTGTGCGGTCAGTTTGGTTTTGGAGTCCATTCGGGGGAGCTTGGACTAAATCTGGCCCGAAGGTTACCAGACCACTGCAGTGTATATCAGGCAGAGGTACTGGCAGTAAAGGAGGTTGCTGACTGGTTGGGTCGGAATATTCTGTCTACGACCGCAGTCAACATCTATTCTGATTGTCAAGCCACGGTAAAATCCATGCGATCAATGTTCCTGAAAACGAGAACCGCCCTTAGCTGCCGCACGTCCTTAAATGAGATGGCCAAGCAGTTCGACATCAGGCTCAGATGGGTCCCAGGGCACAGGAACATACCGGGAAACTGCAAAGCGGATGAGCTGGCAAGACAGGGTACTACCTTACAGGTTCCAGCGGATTTGGAATGTACACCCCTGGAATCGTGCAAGCTTGAACTTCGGCTTCGCACCGCTGGCATAACGAATAACAGATGGGCTAATGGATTAACGTGTAGTATCACAAGGCAAATCTGGCCTGCTCTGAATCGAAAGCGTACAAATGCGCTATTATCACCCCCCGTGGGGAGATCTCAACGGTAGTTGCTGTTGTTACTGGGCACTGCCTTATAGGGAGACACGCTGAGCGCCTTAAGGTCTCGCCAAATGATTTCTGTCGTAGCTGCTTGGATGTGTAGGAGGTAGAGAGCGTAGAACACTTCCTCTGCCACTGCCCGGCGCTATCCAGAACAAGACTACGGACATTGGGATCGCCATTTCTTCACAATCTCTCTGACCTCTCGAACGTGGAAATTTGACATCTTAGGGGCTTCATTAGAAGCTCGAACTGGTTCGTCGGTGGGGACTGAGGGGAACACCCATTCGTCCCGTGGTATCACAACGGACCCCAGAGTCTAAGTGTGCTGGTCCTTGGATCAGCAGCCACTTCCAACCTAACCTAAACCTAACCTAACCTAGTACTTTTACAATGCCCACGAACATGTTCGACAGTATAATAAAGGAATAAATTAATTTATTAATCAGATAATCAGTTGATTAATTAATACATTAATTTATAAATCAGATAATCAGTTGATTAATTAATAAAAAAAATCAACTAAAATTCAGTGGGGGCCTTTTGGGCTCAAATGACTTAAAAATGGTTGATTTTAAATTAATTGTTTATTAAATCATTTAATTAAGTTCTTATTATTTAATTAAAAGTATAAATTTATTAACTTATTTAATTATTTGTATTTTAATTAATCGAATTAATATTTAATGAATAAATTAATTTTTTAATAAATCAATCATTATAATTTAACTCTAATGGCTTTTTAATTATAAATTGTTTGGTTTTTTAATTAACCAATTAATTGTTTTATCAATTAATAAAATGTTTTTTTAACTAATCAATTTTTTTAAGTTAAACAATTGCATTATTAATTTAACATTTAATTGATGTTTTTATTAATCAATCAACTGACTATTTGAAGCGATTAATAGCTTAAATACCATAGCGTTGATACCACCACACACCTTAAACTTGAATGATACTGAAACTGTAACAATATCGGACTATGATGATAAGGATAAAGAAAAATCATTCTGAGACAATATTCACTTATATAGGCACTTCTTAAGTACTTACATATGCACTTTTTAAGTACTTATATATGCACTTTTTAGGCACTTATATATGTACTTTTTAAGTGCTTATATGCACTTTTTAAATAATTTTATTAAAGTTTCAGACAGCTTCATAACGAGCTCTTGCGTCTTCTGGATTTTCACATTTGATCTAAATCAGGTGGCAAATTTTGTTCCAATACCGCCACTATAGCTTCTTCAGAGATGAAAGCCATCTAATAAAACCAGTGACCAATCCAATATCATAGCAATTTCTAACTCAACATCTCTCTTCGCAGGGTTTTTAGTGTTGTTTTTTTTAACCTTTTCTTTCAGCTCAATTTTAGGATCCGTTTTGATGGTCTTAGCATTCGTATCAATAATTACTTGATGTATTATTAGATTTTGTAAATCATTTATGGTTTCCATCGTAGCATTTTTATAACCTTGTACTATAACGTTGGCTTTAATAGAATCTCTAGAAAACAAATATATTTAGATATGAGTTTTTAAAATTTATAATGCATACTCACAAATAACTGCAAGCTCGCTTTAAAATTTCTATATCTAAGCCCACGGAATATTGACGTTCATAATCGACCACAAAAGTTTGCTCCGACAAACATTCGGTTAACAAGGCAATGTATTCTTCGGAAGGTATTAAAATTTAATTCTCTATAAGATAACATGTTTCTTAAAAGTTTTTCGAAACTTTTAGCAAAGTACTTACGGTTTTGATAAGACCGTTTCGATATATCAGTAGGCAATACTACGAAACGCTTCCAAAAACTGCAAACGACCATAATTTAACCATAGTAAACTTTTAGCCCCCTCATTAAAAATATTCTTGCACAAAAAAGGCAGCGTGTTATCATTCAGTTATCATATCATCATTATCGTATCAGTTAATAGAAATATATTCAACATTTTTCACAAATTTAAATTAAAATTATTTCAAGTTCTTAAATTTTTATACACATAATTTTATGTTTACTTTTATTTGCTTTGTTTGTTTTTATTTTTTGACAGCTGACTTGGAATATTTCAAAAACAACGTAACCAGTGTTGTAACTTTTCACATTAAGATACAGACACAGTTTTTACTCACAGATCGAGAAACAGTGGAATTTTTTGTTTGATACTTTTTCGATGTGAGAACTTTTCACATAAAATACAGAACACGGGTACTGGTTTTGTTTTTTTGTGTGTAAAAAAGGGATCTAAGTGTTTCATTTGATCTGAGTGCTATTGTTACACTCTTGTCATTTATTATTCTATTGAGATTTTTGCTCTCCGTTAATTTTGGTATGTATGGTACACTGTAAAAATTAGTTTCTATTGTTTTTTGTTTCTTATTTTGCTGCTTTTTGTTGAATATATTGTTGAAAAGATTGTTAATAATGTATATTGGATAATTATTTTTTAAAAAGTTTCCTTTATTTTATTGATATTGTTACCTTTATATCGTTTATCGCTAATTTGTATTACTTTTTGGATGAAATTGTTAGCTGTATTAAGTTTTATTTTCCATGGTTGTGTAGAGTGGTAATTTATCATTCGTCCTGATGCTGTCGCCTTCGTGTACCAATTAGTAATTAGCTTTTCATTGTCCTTAATTATTTTTATATCCAAGTAAGGAATTTCTTTGTTGTGTTCTCGTTCTATTGTAAATTTGAGTTTATTATGATATGAGTTCAATGAACTCATTATCGTTGCTTCGGCCTTCTTATTGATTACAGCGAAAAGATCATCGACATATTTAGATATGAACTTAATTTTTACATTTTTTGTTTTTAATTCAGATATTACTTCGTCCAAGAGATTGTCTAGTATTATATCTGCAATAGTAGGGGATAAAGGGTTACCCATTGGCATACCATATGTTTGATGGAAAAACTTTTTGTCGTAAGTAAAATAGTTGTTATCGACTAATCAAAACTGAAGTATTATTAGAAATTGTTGTTTTGATATTGTCTTTTAGTCTTTTAGTCTTTTAGTGTTGCCCACTTATGAAGAATATTTTTTATGGCTAGATGTGTCGATATGTTGGTAAATAGTGATACTACGTCAATTGATACAATAATGTCGTCTTTATCCAGGATAAGGTCTTTTATTCTATCTTTTAATTCCATGGAATTTTTTATATTGTATGTCGGAGATATCAAATGCTTTAGTATCTAGCCAACGTATTTTGCTAATTCATAGCAAGGAACTTTATAAGATGATGAGATTGGTCTAAAGGGTATATTCTCTTTATGAATTTTAGGAAGACCATATAATTCTGGTGCTGCTGCTGCATGGGTTGTCATTTTTATTTTCTGGAACTTTGTGATATGGTTGTTTTTAAACAGATCCATAATTATGTTGTTATTTGTTCTTTGTAACTTGGTCGTTGGGTCTTCTCGAATACTCTTGTACGTAGTTTTGTCATCTAACAATTTATACATTTTTGTTTTGTATTCATCTTTGTAAATAACTACTGTCTTATTTCCTTTATCAGCCGATGTTATCAATATTTTATCCTCATTCTCTTTAATAAAGCGTTTTGTGTCCTCATATATGCTTAAAATGTATTTTTCCATTTTGTTATTCGTCATTTTTCGTTTATAGTTTGATAACCGGTTCGCGATTTGAGATCTCAATATTTCCTTATCCGTTTCATTTTTAATTGTCTGGACCCATTGTTCCATGTCCGCTATTAATGGAATTGGTAAGAAGTTTTTGTTACTTACTGGTAGTGCAAACTTGTTTCCTAAAGACAGAAGCCATTTACTCTTAATTTCAAAATCTATCGCAGTGTAGTTCACAAACCAGTCATCATTAAATCGGAAAATAAAATCTTTAAACTTTTGTATTCTTAATTTTTTAAGTTTGGAATCTTATCTGTCTTAAATCTTGAAAGTTCCAGTTCGTTCAGTGTATTGTTGATTTTTCTTTCTATGTGTCTGATCTCATTGTGTATTAATTTTGTGGTAATGTGTGTTTCCCTAATTTGAACATTTAGAATTTTTGTATGTAAATTGATTTCTATTCTCTTTATTTCATTTATTGCTGTTGTTGTTTTGAATAAATGTTTCAGATTATGAGTACTGTTGCTTACGTGTGTGGGTGTGATGCCGAATTTTCTGCATTTTTGCAAATATGTTGCTCTCTCCGTGGATTTAGCTAGTCTATCTATCTCCCTACAATATTGTTTTACCAAACTGCTTGTTTCTATGTTGTATTTGTTCTGCATATGTTGAAAAAAGTTCTTCATGTTGTTGTTTTTCTTTGCGTCAGAATTTTAGTTTATTTCTTTTATATTTCGACAGGCTCTTCGATTGTTTGTTATTAAATTGTTTTATGACCAGTTATCTTGAGATTATGTTACTTCTTTTGGGCTATGATGGTCAGCTTATAAGTTTTAAATAAAATAAATTAAAACAAAATTTATTTCATCCCCACTCTACGTTTCGTTGACGGTTTTTCAATTTCATCAGGAGTGTATAATTTTTTTTTTTTTTATTATTAATTTCTGGCGACAAAAAATTAAAATAAAACAACATATCAACATAATGTTATATTAGTCACAATAGTTTAACTTACGATTAATTCAAACATATATTGTCAGGTTATTATTATTTAATAAATTTAAAGATAAAAAAATGGACATCACGACACAAATTTAATAAAATTAAATAAATTAATAAAAATAATCAAAATAAATATAAAAAAATCACAGTTTTAAACTTAACGACTAATATCACAGAACTAATATTTAAGTAATTGCAATTGAATATTGCAGTGAGAAATATGCCTGTCTCAGTACGCTGTATGGGGCAAAATTGCTTAAGTGGTAGAGCATGTATTCGGACTTTCTTAGTTTACCCTGAAGATGATCTACATGTGCTTTCCATTTGAAATTTTGGTCTACGTAGACTCCAAGATATTTATAAGTATCTACATTTTCTATATACATATGTATTGCATGCATCATTATTATTGATCCCGTAGCTAGCTATATCTTTTATGTATTCAATCTATATTGCGAAATTTCAGTAGTATGTTTTTGTTTTGTAGATGCGGTGGCTTTATATGCATCAATTTGGTTTTTTGGCGTTTATTACCAATCCATTGTCATGACACCATTTTGTAACAATATTCAGCTGGTCTTGCATTATATTATTAGCAGAATTTATATTTTTATGTGTTACAATTATTGTTGTGTCGTCTGCATGTGCAAATGTTGTACTATTGTTGAGTATATGAATCACTTCGTTTGCGTATATTAAGTACAATATAGGTCCGAGCTTTGATCCTTGTGGTACTCCCTGACTAGAAAAAATTTCTTCGCTTAGGTTATTGCTGATTTTAACCCTGTAGAATCGAAGATGAATATAATTTATAAACCATTCTAAACAGTTTCCTCTTATTCCATTACTTTCAAGAATTTCAATTAATTTGTTATGCTGTAATGTGTCGAACGCTTTGCTAAAATCAATAAACAGTACTAGGCAATGTTTTTTATCACTCACATTTTTGTTTATGAAATTTGAAAAATTACCCAATAGTTTGTTTATGTTTTTGCCTTTTTGGAAACCAAACTGGCTGTTGCTTATTATATTATATTTTTCTAGGAATGCTGTTAATCTTCGAACAACAATCTCTTCTATAATATTTTCAAGCGATAAGAGAATTGAGATTGGCCTGTAGTTATTATAATCTGATTTGACTCCGACTATCGAGATTTTCAGCATGTTAGGCGTGACCGATTCTTCAAAGCTTCTGTTTATCAGTGTGGTGAGAATTGGTGTAAACACTTCTGCGTTATACTCCAGATCTTTAGGTCTTATTTCGTCTATGCCTGCACTTTTATTCGTATTATAGCTCCTTAAAATATTAAAGATTTCTTCCTCGTTTGTATTTTTGAGATAAATTGTGTTTTGAATTGGAGTTTGAACAGTATTTGTTGTTTTTATATTACATTTGTGCAATTGAGTTAACACGATGTAGACGTGTTTTTTTGTCGGCTCTGTAATTTTGTTAAAATAAAAACACTTAAAACGAGTTACTTACATTAATTTGTGCTTGGTGCAATAATTTACCGAACTATTTATCACTGTTAAGAATTCGGAGTGAGAACAGTTTACGTAAATATATAAAAATAATAACCTGACAATGTAAGTTTGGATTAATCATAAGTTAAACTATTGTGACTAATATAACATTATGTTGATATATTGTTTTATTTTTAATTTTTTGTCGCCAGAAATTAATAATAAAAAAAATTTTTTTACACTCCTGATGAAGTTGAAAAACCGTCAACGAAACGTAGAGTGGAGATGAAATAAATTTTGTTTTAATTTATTTTATTTAAAACTTATAAGCTGACCATCATAGCCCAAAAGAAGTAACATAAACTCAAGATAACTGGTCATAAAACAATTTAATAACAAACAATCGAAGGGCCTGTCGAAATATAAAAGAAATAACAAACTAAAATTCTGACGCAAAGAAAAATAACAACATGAAGAACTTTTTTCAACATATGCAGAACAAATACAACATAGAAACAAGCAGTTTGTTAAAACAATATTGTAGGGAGATAGAAAGATTAGCAAAATCCACGGAGAGAGCAACATATTTGCAAAAATGCAGAAAATACGGCATCACACCCACACACGTAAGCAACAGTACTCATAAACTGAAACATCTATTCAAAACAACAACAGCAATAAATGAAATAAAGAGAATAGAAATCAATTTGCATACAAAAATTCTACAACAAAATTAATACACAATGAGATCAGACACATAGAAAGAAAAATCAACAATACACTGAACGAACTGGAACTTTCAAGATTTAAGACAGATCAGTGGAATAGATTTAATAATATCAAGAATAAAGTACAGCACATACATAATTCCAAACTGAAAAAATTAAGAATACAAAAGTTTAAAAATTTTAATTTCCGATTTAATGATGACTGGTTTGTGAACTACACTGCGATAGATTTTGAAATTGAGAGCAAATGGCTTCTGTCTTTAGGAAACAAGTTTGCACTACCAGTAAGTAACAAAAACTTCTTACCAATTCCATTAATAGCGGACATGGAACAATGGGTCCAGACAATTAAAAATGAAACGGATAAGGAAATATTGAGATCTCAAATCGCGAACCGAATATCAAACTACAAACGAAAAATGACGAATAACAAAATGGAAAAATACATTTTAAGCATATATGAGGACACAAAACGCTTTATTAAAGAGAAGGGGGATAAAATATTGATAACATCGGCTGATAAAGGAAATAAGACAGTAGTTATTTACAAAGATGAATACAAAACAAAAATGTATAAATTGTTAGATGACAAAACTACGTACAAGAGTATTCGAGAAGACCCAACGACCAAGTTACAAAGAACAAATAATAACATAATTATGGATCTGTTTAAAAACAACCATATCACAAAGTTCCAGAAAATAAAAATGACAACGCATGCAGCAGCAGCACCAGAATTATATGGTCTTCCTAAAATTCATAAAGAGAATATACCCCTTAGACCAATCTCATCATCTTATAAAGTTCCTTGCTATGAATTAGCAAAATACGTTGGCTCGATACTAAAGCATTTGATATCTCCGACATACAATATAAAAAATTCTATGGAATTAAAAGATAGAATAAAAGACCTTATCCTGGATAAAGACGACATTATTGTATCATTTGATGTAGTATCACTATTTACCAACATATCGACACATCTAGCCATAAAAAATATTCTTCATAAGTGGGAAACACTAAAAGACGTTACCACAATATCAAAACAACAATTTTTAAAAATACTTCAGTTTTGCTTAGTCGATAACAACTATTTTACTTACGACAAAAAGTTTTTCCATCAAACATATGGTATGCCAATGGGTAACCCTTTATCCCCTACTATTGCAGATATAATACTAGACAATCTCTTGGACGAAGTTATATCTGAATTAAAAACAAAAAATTTAAAAATTAAGTTCATATCTAAATATGTCGATGATCTTTTCGCTGTAATCAATAAGAAGGACGAAGCAACGATAATGAATACATTGAACTCATATCATAATAAACTCAAATTTACAATAGAACGAGAACACAACAATGAAATTCCTTACTTGGATATAAAAATAATTAAGGACAATGAAAAGCTAATTACTAATTGGTACACGAAGACGACAGCATTAGGACGAATGATAAATTACCACTCTACACAACCATGGAAAATAAAACTTAATACAGCAAACAATTTAATCCAAAAAGTAATACAAATTAGCGATCAACGATATAAAGGTAACAATATCAATAAAATAAAGGAAATTTTATTAAAAAATAATTATCCAATATACATTATTAAAAATCTTTTCAATAATATATTCAACAAAAAGCAGCAAAATAAGAAACAAAAACCAATAGAAACTAATTTTTACAGTGTACCATACATACCAAAATTAACGGAGAGCAAAAATCTCAATAGAATAATAAATGACAAGAGTGTAACAATAGCACACAGATCAAATGAAACACTTAGATCCCTTTTTACACACAAAAAAACAAAACCAGATGTATTAAAAATTGACAACGTAGTTTACGAGATAAAATGCGATGGTAATGAAAGGGAGGTGTGTAATAAAGTCTACATAGGAACAACAAAAAGAATGTTAGGAGTAAGAATTGCGGAACATCAAGCAGACATAAAAAAACACAAGGAATCGACAGCATTATCTCAACATGCAAAAGAGAGCGGACATAACGTCGATTTAAAAGGAGTTAAGATTTTAGATAAAGAGAGAAATGAAAACAAAAGATACACATTGGAAAGTTTAAGAATACAACAAAAAATACACAAAACATTAAACAACAAAGAAGACAAAGATAACACTAAGCTGCAATATTCAATTGCAATTACTTAAATCTTAGTTCTGTGATATTAGTCGTTAAGTTTAAAACTGTGATTTTTTTTTTTTTTTTTTATATTTATTTTGATTATTTATTTTTATTAATTTATTTAATTTTATTAAAATTGTGTCGTGATGTCCAGTTTTTTATCTTTAAATTTATTAAATAATAATAACCTGACAATGTAAGTTTGTATTAATCATAAGTTAAACTATTGTGACTAATATAACATTATGTTGATATATTGTTTTATTTTTAATTTTTTGTCGCCAGAAATTAATAATAAAAAAAAATTTTTATACACTCCTGATGAAGTTGAAAAACCGTCAACGAAACGTAGAGTGGAGATGAAATAAATTTTGTTTTAATTTATTTTATTTAAAACTTATAAGCTGACCATCATAGCCCAAAAGAAGTAACATAAACTCAAGATAACTGGTCATAAAACAATTTAATATAAAAATACATTTTAAATTATTAATATTATTTTAACCTCTATTGGAAATAATATTTTACAAGAAATCACTCAAAATACCGAGTTTAATAAACAATAACAACAGCTGTTCTTGTCTCGCAAATAGTGGGTGAAAATCAAAGGTGCCGTGGTGAATAAAACGTTTATACATACCATAGTACAGCATTGCCATAATAACAAATTTTTTAAATTATTAAAACTCCTAAAAGTATGCCATCTACTACTACAAACAACTCAACACATAACCCAGTTGACAAAAATGTTAAACGTAAATTAAACGAAACGTCGCCTGAATACCCAAACACAACGGGGGCGACAGATTTGGTTGGAAGTGTAGCGGTAGGAGACTTAATGAAGATGATGGAGGCTGTAATGGAAAACAAGCTTAAGAACTTATCCACTAAATCTGATATCGAAGGCATTAAAATTCAGATAGATGATGTAAATAATAAATTTGAACAAATTAAAAAAGAAAATGAATCGCTTAAAGTTCAATTAGAACAGATGAAAAATGATAGACAAAAAGATCACCAACAAATTCAATGAATTGTCAACCAAGGTAGAAAAAAGAACGTTATATTCAAAGGAATAGTGAAGAATGGGTCGCCAAGAACGTCAGCGGAAAATGTATGTAAGGAAGTTTTGACGCTAAATGATGTTCAAATTAATTCGGCACGAGTCTTATTCACAAGTGATGATAAAATTAGCGTAATTGCGGAAATGGCTACGGAAAGAATGGCGGATGAAATATTTAAAAACCTTAAGAACCTAGCGGGGTCGAGAATAAAAGTTGAAAGAGACTTAAATGAAGAAAGACAACTCGATAGAAAATTGTTGATGTTGGTAAAAACAGAGATTTTAGATATTGATAAAACTCATAAAGTATTTGTTAAAAACGATTCAATAAAAATTGGTGTCAACTGGATGAAATGGAATAGAAGCCATGAACTAATGTGCGGCGAAAATACAGCTCAAGAAATCTTAACTGATATGTATGGTGATAAATTAAGTACATTAACATTAAGTTATGAAAGTCTTTTAGAAAAATTTAATCTACCAAATCAAAAAAACTAATTAATAGCAATATATGTAATAATAATTCTAATTCTGCAACTTCTTTAAACCTTAATATTTTGTCATACAATATACACGGCCTTGAAAATAAAGTTCTAAATGTTGATTTTTTTTAATTATATAAAGTCATTTGATATTTTCGTACTTCTTGAAACTCATTTAAATCATGAAAAATCTTTAAATTTTAATAAATACCTAAGCGGATATGAATTATTTTGGACACCTGCTACAAGAGTTAGTAATTATGGTAGATCTATTGGTGGATGTACTTTAGGAGTAAAGAAGGCGTTATCCAAAATGAATTTTAAATATTCTTTTATTAATTTACATAATATTACCATTATAAATATCAAAATAAATTCTTCAATAATTAATTTGATACCACTTTATATGAGAAGCGCTGTATGGAATGATGAGTTCCAAAATATTAATTTACTCTTCACAGAAAACAACATAGTTAATCCTGTTATTATAGGCGATCTAAATGTGAGAATTGGCTTACTTCAGAGAAAAATTGATGATTTAATTCAAACAAACTTTCCGGCGGGCACTGAGGAAAGAAAATCTAAAGATATTTTTATAAATGAAAAAGAAAGACAATTTGTACAGCTGTGCTACGATCACGGTTTGGTTATAATGAATGGCAGGACAAAAGGAGATATTGAAGGAGAATTTACTTTTTCAAGTGAAGCTGGAAAATCCGTGCGCTGTCTCTCAAGAGCTTCTTAAAAATGTCGATAAGTTTTGTGTGGAAAATCATTTATGGTCTGACCACTTTCCCATTGTTCTTACGTTAAAGATTAAGACTAATATCACTAATAGCATCACTGCCAAATTATTACCAAAACTACATTGGAGAGAAGACTACAAATCAAAGTATCAAGCTGTGGTAAAAAATGTACTACAGTCAACAAAAACACAACAAGAAAAAGAGTATATGAGCTTTGGTGAACTAACTAAAGTAATAAAGAATTCATATGGTAAAATATATAAAAACGGGTTTAAAGTCCCTCAAAAACAAAAGTGGTTTACTATAAAATGCTACAATGCAAGAAATACTTCCTTTAAAAGACTTCAAGAATATAGAGACAATGGAAGTAATGAAAATAAGGACAAGTATCTGAAAGCTAATAAAAAATATAAAGAAGTATGTCGCGAAGCCCAACAAAGTTATAGTCAAAAACTAGTCGAAAAAATAGAGAGTGTGCAAACCAGCAAAGATTGGTGGAAAATTGCCAAGGAGATACGTAATGATGATTTACCAACAGAATTAGCTATTCAGACAGAAGACTTTAGGATTTATTTCAAGCAATTGTTAAACCCGATTCAAAATATAGTAGAAATGCAATATGCATACTTTTATACAAGTAATTATGACTTGGACAAGATAATATCAGTATCAGAAATTAAACAAGTGCTGAGTAAAACTAAAACTAATAAAGCTCCAGGAGAAGATAGAGTTCCGTATGAGTTCTATAAAAATGTACCAGACGAACTGTTGGAAGAGATAACAAAAACTTGTAATGTATTATTTGATCGATGCAGTGTTGATGATTCGTTTAATTTGAGTATTATTTATCCAATCTATAAAAAAGGCGATACTTCATTACCAAATAATTATCGTGGTATATCATTTATGAACTGTTTGCCGAAACTTATGATGGGATTAATAAATGAAAGACTCTCGAATTGGGTTGAACGTAACAACATTATGAATGAATTCCAAGCAGGATTTCGTAAAAGCTATTCAACAGCAGATAATATATATAATTTAACATCTATGGTGCATCTGAATTTTGCGAATAAAAAGAAAACATTTGCCTTTTTCGTAGATTTCAAAGCAGCATTTGATAAAGTGTCAAGAAATGCTTTAATTTATAAGTTGCATACATTGGGTGCCTCATCAAAAGTTGTTAAGTTTATAGAATGTATCTATGAAAAAACGCGGACATCAGTTTGGACAGGTAGTGAGCTATCAAAGTCATTTGCTACAGAAAGTGGTGTAAAGCAGGGGTGTTTGCTATCACCTTTACTATTTGCCTTATACCTTAATGATTTGCATGATTGCTTAGAAGGTGGAATATACGTTGAAAACATTAACATAAGATTGTTATTATATGCAGACGACATAGTGATTTTAGCAGATGATGTAAAAGTGCTGCAGAAAATGATCCAAAAACTTGAAGACTATTGTAAAACATGGAATATTGAAGTAAACTTGGATAAATCAGAAATTATGGTTTTCAGAAAAGGGGGAAGATTGTCTAGTAAAGAAAAATGGTATTTTAATAGCCAAGAAATCAAAATAGTTTCAGAATACTGTTACCTAGGAGTTTGGCTTACACCAAAAATGGTATTTACGAAGCATATTGAACAAAGAAACATAGCAGCAAAAAATAGTATCAACTTAACATGGCAAAACTTTTTAAATAAAAACACAATATCAATTGCTTCTAAATGGAAATTATTCCTTGCAGTATGCAGGTCAGTGCAATCGTATGCAGCCCAAATATGGGGGTTTTCAAATTTTGAGTATGTTGATAAGCTACAAATATATTTTATAAAGAAAATCTTGCGGCTCCCAAGCTTCACACCAACTTATGTCTTATTATCCGAAACAGGTATGGAAAATGGTCATTTAAACACCTTAGATCTACATATGAGATATATCAACAAAACCCTGTTTGATTACGGAGAAAATCGGTTGCCTTATCAATTTTCTAAACTATTGATTCAAAAAAATCTGCTTTGGGTAATTGAACTTAACAAGCTCGGATTAGAATTTGAAATTAATTGGACAGAAGCGAACATTAATAAACAACAATGGAATAACAATAGAAAAAACCTTTTAATCTCCTTGAAGTCAAAATATCAAGAGCAAATTTGCAACAAAAAGGCTCTAACAACCAGGATATATTCAAAACTAAATGCAATTGAAGGGAATAAATACATATCTAATGAAATTAAACTAGAAAATATAACTTGGATTTTTAAAGCACGAAGTGATTTGATAAAATTAAATGGTAACCGTTTTGAAACGAATTTGTCTAAATTATGCTCTTTATGTAATTCAAGGGAAATTGAAAATATAGAACATTTTCTTGGTCGTTGTAAAACGCTAAAAGAATTCAGAATTATGTACTTCAGTACAGCTTACCTTACACAAGACGAAATCTTAAATATATTAAATGGAGTAAATACAAATTGGAATCTCTTAGCAAATTATATAAAAACATGTATAAATTACAGAAACTTTTTGATAACAGAGTTTAATACATAAAAACATTTATCTCGATTAGGAAATTAAATTTTTATATTATAAGCGGCTGACGACGCACTGTGGCTCAAATTTTGATTTCATTGGCCAAAAGTCAAATTTTTTTTTGTCATCGATTTTTAAAATTTTTACTCCTTTTTGTAGCTTATATATCCAGATTAAGGTAGCCAAAAAATTAGGTTAAACTATTGATAATTGTGGGCGTGGCATGCTGTCAAACTCAACTGTTTTTTTTAATTCAGCAAAAGGTGTTTTTTTTTTGTTTTTTATCAAAAAATAAAGCTATCATCGATATTGGCCTGCGGTCTTTTTTATAATGTTAGTAGGATTATAGTCTTAGTTTTTGTAAGTAGTCACAGTTCTAACGTTTGATATTAGGGGCGTTATGAAATATTTATGAAACCACTATATTTTTCTCAAATTTAAACTTTAGTGGAATAGAACTTCTAAAGGAAGTAAGGGAACAAGAAACGTATACCACCCGGAGAAAGGCGAATGTATCCTGTTTAACCCTATATATACTTTTGCAGCCCCCGGTAGAACACTTTTTTCATTTTAATGAAATTACTCTAAAAAAATTACTCTAAAAAAAATTTTGTTTTTTTACTTTAGACTACGTAAAAGTAAAATAATTAAATAAAATACCTGCGAAAGGGTTTATTGGCTTTGTTTTGATCAGCAAAAAAATAAGTCATAAAATGATCACAATAGGTTCTACAGTAAACAAATGATCTCTTTCTTAATTTACCTGTTGTCAAATTTAAGGGTCAACCAAAGTCATAAACAATTTTATAAATTTGTCAATAATCGCGGCACTAAACCACTAAAGATAAAAAACCACCCCATATTGGCGAGAAACTAATTAGTTTTACCTGATATTGAAGTCTGGATAACAAGTGCAGTTTTGTTCAATTTAAGTACTACCTGCTATGAAATTAAAGATCAATGTGTGAATAACATGTACCTAAAAATGTATAAAATGACGGATTCTATAAGGGATTACTCAATAATAAGTTAATACTTCAAGTGTACGGACGTATATTCGCAAGTGATAAAAAGTGATAAAAAAGTGATAACAGACGCAAATAAAAATATTGAGAAAAATATGGAGAACTTTAGTTATAAAGAACTGGCCGAAGAGTATTTTCGAAACAAAAACCAGGAAGATGTTCTTAGTTACGTTAAAATAAAATTAAACTTAAATTCGTCTAGTACCGAAATACAAGAGCAATTATCTAATTTCGTCAAAGTACTAAAAAAACGATTGAAAGAAGTTAACTACTGTAAACAAAAGTTTTATAATAAAAGTGCAAACTGGTTAGAAGGCCAACTTAATGTTGGTGGAGAAACAGCAAAGCTAGATAAGGCTGACCACGCAAATCATTGGACAACTGCAGCGATAGATCTAAGAGGCGGAAACTTAAAAATTTTAACGAGGAAATTGGTTCTACAAATATAAAAGAATCTTTTCTACATCAATTACGAGCACAAAACCAATTAACAAAAGTGGATATCATTGAAAAAACTTGTAATGCTAGTCCAGTGAGAACAAAGCGAATTCTTAAAAGTATACCAACTCCGAGCGATGCAAAACAGTTCACAAATGAGGAGGCATTAGCATTATTTCTGGATTTGAAATTAACAAAACACCAATATATTCAGCTCAGATTGCGTGCGATTGAAAAAGGCTCAAATATGTATCCAGCATATCATCACATAACAGCTGCTAAAATAGACTGTTTGCCATCAAAGGACACTATTACAATCACACCAATTTCGGCAGAAGTACAACTACAATCTTTACTTGATCACACAGCCAAACGCTTGCTACAATCAATAACAGGAACTGAGTTAAAGAAATATGGAAACACAAAGTTAATTCTATTTTGTAAATGGGGATGTGATGGTTCTTCGGGACAAAAACAATACAAACAAGTTGTATGTGAAAATATTTCGGACTCAGATATGTTCATGGTATCATTTGTACCATTGCGATTGAAAAAGATTTTGGAAGATTCGGAGCCTTCGAGTAGTACAACGCAAACAATGGATATTTGGAAAAATGAGACACCATCTTCTACGAAATACTGCAGGCCAATCAAATTTGAATTCAAAAAAGAAAGTCATGATGCCATTAACAAAGAAGTTAGTGATATCAAGGCCCAAATAGCAACACTACAGCCATTACAATTACAGTTAGATGGGCAGCAAATTGAAGTAAGCTACCAATTAGTGCTGACAATGATAGATGGAAAAGTAGGTCAGGCTTTGACTAACACGAAGGCTGCATCCAGCTGCATTATATGTCAAGCAACATCAAGCCAATTAAACCAAGTCCCGACAAAATCATTCGATAATACCGATGCCTTCGAATTTGGATTATCACCACTACATGCAAGAATACGACTTATGGAACACATACTAAAAATCAGTTATGATTTGGATTTCGGGCCTTCAGGATCAATAAGAAACAACGAAACCAACAAAGAGTTAAGAAGTTCAAAAAAGAAACATGTTCAAGATGAATATCGCAAATTTGGATTGATTATAGATCAGCCAAAACAAGGGTCAGGCAATACAAATGATGGCAATACCGCAAGAAGATTCTTTTCAGATCCAGAAACAGCATCTGAAATAACAGGAGTGGATTTAAACCTTATTTTCAGATTTAAAATAATCCTAGAAGTACTTGCGTGCAATGAAGAAATTGACTCTAGAAAATTTGGAGATTATGCTAAGGAAACTGCAAAAATATATACAACCAACTACCCATGGAGAAATATGTCTGCAACAGTCCACAAAATCCTTTATCATGGAGAAGATGTCATTAAATATCATTTGGTGCCACTTGGAGATCTATCAGAGGAGGCTCAGGAAAAAAGGAACAAGGATTACAGATTTTATAGACAGCACAATACTAGAAAAATGTCACGAAATTCCACAAATGAAGATCTATTTAATATATTATTGGCAACGTCAGATCCGTTCATCTCCAGTATTCGAAATCAATGGAAAGTGGAACATCGGGATTTAGATGAAGAAGCCAAAAAACTACTAAAGAACAGAAATAGCACAGAACAAAATATGGAATATTTGCAATCAATATTTGAGTCTAATGAATAATAATTATAATTGCCTTTCATTGTTATTTAAGTACGAAAAACATAGTATTAGTAAAAAATAATAATAAACAGAACCTACCATTGTTACAAATGCTATTTAAATCTATTGCAGTTTTTATTCTTAAAAGGTTTCCCACATATGAATGCAATGTTTTAATAGATAAGAAAGATTCAAAAAATAAGAACCCATATTTTCATATCAAAATTAAAAAAAAAATTAGAATCATTGCGCTAATGTTTAGCAGATTTATTTAGCTAGTGTAACAAATTAGGCAGCAAACACTAATAAATTTTTCTGTAGTAATAATAATATTCCTTGAGTGTAAGCAAATTGCAAATTTGATAGCAAACATTTTTAATTTTTTAGTAATACTAGTTAAATTTCTAGTGAATTTTACTATTTTGTTGCGTGTAAAAATTTTTTTGAGTGTAAAAATTTTTTTGAGTGTAAGCATTAAAAAAATTTCATTATTACAAAAAATGTTTATAATAATTATTTAACTCCAAATATGACACTTTCTAATAAATAAAAATAAATAAAAAAAAACATATATCACGCTAAAAGTTAAAAAAAATCAAAAGTTAAACTTTGACCTAGAATTCCTTAAAAAGTACTCAATCAATTTAAATGAAATTCACACTGAGTCAAGATCAACTATCTATCTATCTATTAAAAAAAACAGTACTAAAATATTTTGATCGGTTCAAAAGTTACAGAATTTTGGCCAATGAAAAATGATTTTCAGCCACTGTGCGACGATAGTCAGAGTCGCATATGGTTATTTTTACCTTTTATTTTATTTTTAACTTTTATTTTATTTTGTAATTATTTTATATATATTGCTGAAAATAAAAATAAATACTACTACTACTACTATTACATTTGTGGATAATATTTTGTACACTTTCATTAAAATTTGAGGAAAAGTTTTTTAGAATTTGCTGTAGATTTTCATTTTTAAAGCTTTTTATAACTGTTTCATCAATGCTGTTTTTTTTTACCGATTAGTTCATTAATTATTTCCCATGTAACTTTTATATTGTTTCTATTTTCTATAAATTTTGTTCCATAGTAGTTATTTTTGGCGTTTTTTAGTTTTTTATTCAAAAAGTTTCTAAATTGTTTATATTGAAATTCATATGTTCTATTATTTCTATTGTTAATCCATTTTTTGCAAAGTTTATCCCTATCATCGCACCATTTTAATAATTCATCATTTATCCACTGATTTTGTGATCTATTTTCAATTCAATTATACATTCTTCCTTTATTTACATATTTTAACAAATTTGATATTTACATATGAGATCTTATCTTTATATAGATATTGCAACAAATAATATATAGGATCTAAAGACATTAAATAGTTTTTATTTTATTTTTTAATGATTTTTAAAGGAAAATGGGAGGAAAAAAAACCTTTATATGATTTAATAAATTCAAATACTATCTGAAAATATTTATATGCTTATAGAAGGTTTATTAGAAATAATAGACCTCTATAAGCATATAATTTTCAATTTGGTGATTTCTTTTTAATTTTACGTTATTTCTCTACATTCTCTTATCAGTGGGTAAGAGGAATTTTCAATTTTGGCAAAGTAATTATTGTTAATCCTTGTTATGACATCGATAATTTTTTCATAACCTGTTTCTTCATGAAGAAGATTTGTAGGATACCTCCAGGGCTTTTTATTTATCATTTTAAGACATTTGTTTTGTATAATTTGTAAGCGTTTTAGGTGGCAGTTGGCAGCTTCACTCCAAATAGGACACGCGTATGTTAATATCGGCCTTATAACACTTTTGAAGAGTAGATTTTTGTTTTTGGGGTTTAGAAATGACCTTCTATTTAGTAGTGGCCATAATGCTTTAAATGATTTTATAGCTTTTTGACACGTAGCCATAATATGTTGTTTAAAAGTAAGCTTTTTGTCCAAGACATCTCCGAGATATTTGACATGATTAAGTACATCTATGGTATTATTTCCCATATGAAGATGACGTCTTGGCAGTCTTTTGGGAGATTTGTTGAACGGAAAAATAATTGCTTGGGTCTTGTCTGGATTAATTTTGATTTTCCATTTGTGAAAATATTTACTGCAATTAACAAGTCCCTTTTCCATTTTCTTCAGGAGTGCACTTGTAAGTTTGTTTGAAGAAATTAACGCAGTATCATCTGCGTAGTAAGCAACTTTCATATATTTCGGAACTTTGAAATCGGATGTATATATCGAGTAAAGCAATGGCGACAAGACTGATCCTTGAGGTAACCCTGTGGTAATGGTTTTTGGAGATGATGTTTCATTATTAATCGCAACTTTAAAGCTTCTGCCGTGAATGAAATCTGAAATAAGTTTGCATAAATATTTTGGTATATTTGCATCAAGAAGTTTAAATACTAGGCCATTATGCCAAACGGTGTCAAACGCTTTTTCAATATCTAACAATATTAGACCCGTTGAACGTTTATTGTGTTTATTGGTGATTATTTGATTTTTAATTCTGTTTATTTGGTGAGTAGTGCTATGCCCTTTTTTAAATCCAAATTGTTCTTTAGCAACAATAGAATTGGTCGTTACAAATTCACTTAGACGAGAATGTAGTATTTTTTCAAATATTTTACCTAAGTTACTTAATAAACTAATAGGTCTATAGCTATTTGGGTTATTTTTTGGCTTACTAGGTTTGTTGATAGCTATAACCTTAGCGTTTTTGAAATGGTTTGGGAAATAGTTGAGTTTGATGCAGCTGTTAAATATTATAACCAGTAATTTTAGAGCTTTGAGTGGTAGTTTCTTTAAGAGCAGGTTGGGAACATTGTCAAAACCAGGAGATTTTGAGGGTTTTATTGATGAGACAATATTCATTACTTCTTCTAGAGATGTATAAATTGCTGACTCAGAACTGGGATTTTCCTTCTTAAAATTATTTACTCTTGTATTTATTACTATATCCGCTGAGTGGTTGTAATTCGAAGTGAGGTTATTTGCTTTGACAAATGTATTTGCCAGGGCTTCAGCCTTGTCCTTATCAGATGTTATCCTTGTATTTCCAACCTCAAGGTGAGAGATTTGATTTTTTCCCTTTCCTCGCAAGTTCCTGCTTATTCTCCAAAATGATTTATCACCTGGTTTTAAATTGGATAATAATTGACACCATTTCTTATTGCGTTCCGAATTAATACTTTTATCAATCATGTTACTTAGAAACTTAGTACATTGATTATAAAAAGTTTGCTCGGCTATATTTGAAGATCGTTGGCTTTTTCTTTTAAAGCTTCGTCTTAGTTTAATATATTTCACAGTACTTTCTGGTAATGTGAAATTATTTTGTTGAGTTATTTTAGGTGTAGACGCATCCCTTGCTTCAAAAACTACATTTATAAATTTTTGTATTTCCTGATCAATTATTACCTTGGTATTGTATATATCCGAATTTAACGTGATTTTATTTTCTAAAAAATTCATATAAATGTTCCAGTTGGTTGCACTATAATCATAATAGTTGAGGTCAACCTGCGAGGCCACTGATCTTTTAAGTGTACACATAATGGGGCGATGGTCTGATGGTATTTCGTAATCCATTGTCTTTACGTCTATATTCAAAGCGCTATTGCTTAAAATAATATCGACTGTAGATGCTTCGCGATTGTGTTGATGGGGAAATAGGGTTGGACTATTAGGATAGTGTATAAAAAAATTGCTTGATTGCTGTAGATTGTTCAGTGCGATTCCTGCAGTATTATTTGAACGGCAATTCCAAGAGCAATGTTTGGCATTTAGGTCACCAAAAACTATGTATTCTTTGGTGGAAGGTGTTAGGTTCAAGATATCAGCACAGAAGTTATGGGTATATCTTGGTGAATATAATGAAGATACAACAATAGGTCTATTATTTATAATAACTTCAATTGAGATGTTTTCGATTGATGAAGTGTTTGATATAAAGAGGTTTTTATGAGCGACAGATTTATGAATTAACAGAGCTACTCCTCCTCCTCTTGCATCTGTTCTGTCACTTCTATATAAATAATAATTTTTAAAATAGGGTCTATGATTTTCTGAAAAAAATGTTTCATTCAAAGACGCTATTTTAATATTTTCTCGTTCAATTAGTATTTCAAATTGTTTTAATTTAGAAAAGTTTGAAATGCCATTAGCATTCAAGTGAAGCATTTTGAATTCGTTTAAATTATTAGTATAATCCATGGGCGTATTTTACCATTGACATTACAACTTTGATTTGTTGTACTTTTGAAGTGCACCTATGCAAATCATCCATAGCTGTAGTGAAAATATCAAAAAGCTCATCAATGCTAAATAAATCGTTGTTTGTTTTCAGCTGGTTAGCATATGTGGCTTTGCTGTTATTTATTGTGTTATTATTGATGTTATTATTACAATTTGTGTTGTTGTTTCTTAAATTAGGGAAATCTCCCATATTAAATTGAAATGAGTTATTTTGTTGTTGTCTGCTTTTATTCGGACTTTTAGAAGTAACTCTTGTTCTAGTTTCCAAATAGAGAGAACGTAACGGACAGTTGATATCGTTTGCAGAGTGATCAGTTCTCTCTTTTCCTTGTTTTTTGCAATTAAAGCATGTAAAAACAGCTGGTCTTTTTTCATTTGTGTTAAACGGACACACACTTGTATGATGTTGTTCTGCACATATCATACATGCAGCACTTCGATGGCAATGTTCACCGCCATGGCCATACATCAAGCAGTTCCAGCATTGAGTTGGTTTCTTCTTGGATTTCGATTTATATTTTTTCCAAGAAATTATAATATTAGAAATTGTTCGTACATTTTTTAAAGCAGTTGGATTAAAATTTTTACGAACAAATTGAACTTTATAAACTGCATTATTGTTTGAACTGAATTTGGTCGTTATTTCAGTTACGGAAGAGGGGGATAGGTTGTAGTTTTTTAGCTCCTTGGAGATTTCCTCAGAGCTTATGCGGGGTAAACCGTGTAAAAAGGTGATGTATAACCTATTTTCTTTGGAGCCATAAGAATGAAACTCCATCTTATTCTCTTTAAGTATTTGCTTGTAGCATTCGTACATTTTATTACTAGGAGCAAAAATTTTGGTACCAATTGAAGTACGTTTGAAAATGCAATCCTTACCAAGCAGCTTTTGTATTTCTGTAAATGAAGCGTTAGCTTCTACAACAATGGGTGGAGGTTTGTGTTCCTTAACATTGTTAATATTTGATACGGGGGTTACGTCCATATCATTGAGGCCAGCAAGCAGGCTAAATCTGTTGCTTGAAGTTGACGCCATGTTCGGGTTAACAAAACCCGGAGGAAGTTTTGTCATCTTATTCACAAGCTTTCTTTTTGATGAAGATTTGGCCCCTCGGGCCATCGCAAAATTTTTATTCCTGTTTTAAAGCTGGATTGTCTACCACGTGAGTTCAAATGAGATCAAGAATAGGCAATTGCAAAAACAAAAATAAACACTTGTTTTTAATTTTAAATAGTTGTACTCTAAGCGCTTTGATTTTTTACACGACCGTTCGTAAAGAGAGTTAGATTCGAACTGATTTTGTGATCTTTTTTGAATTGTTTTTTAATTTATTTTGATTCTTCATAAATATTAACGAATACTTCTTGTATTCGCTTAAATAATTCATTAACGTTTATATCTTGGTGAATTATATTGTTCCACTTTGTTTCTTTAATTTTTTAGTTCACTTTTCTGTTGTTGATTATAGCACTCTGCACTGTGCTGGTTGGGGTTCCCTGGTTGTCTTCTTCTTCTAGGCTACAGAATATAGAGTAGTGGTCAGAGATATTTGTTTTTATTACGGCTGCATGTGTGTGTGTTGTTGTGTTGTTGGCTCTTATAAACAGATGATCTATACACGTTCTGGTTTTTTTGTTTATGTCTTCTCTGGTTATTTCATTTATAATACACTCCATTCCGTTTGATAATAATGTTCTTAAGTATTTTGTTGTTATCATGTTTTGCTTTAATATATCGATGTTCATATCTCCAATTAGAATGGTTTCTTGTTATACCCTCCACTCCAGTGTGCAGAGGGTATATATAAGTTTGTCATTCCGTTTGTAATAATTAGAAAAAAAATTTTGGACCCCATAAAATATATATATTTGTGATCCTTATAAAACCAAAGTTGATATAGCGATGTCCGTCTGTCCATCTGTTGAAATCACGATGGCGGCATCAATCGGGCAGCTAGGGTGCTCGCTGACATAAAAAATGATTCACTAACATCCTGAAAAGTTTGCTATTTAAAATCGTCCAAATCGGTCGATTAGGGCCCGAGATTTGAATGAATAACTAAAAAAAGTCTTGAAAAAATATAATTTTCTATGTTGTTCTTGTCACGATCACGCCCTCAATAGGATAGCTAAGGTGATCATTTTTAGTGAGAATGATTCTCCAAATGCATGGGAAGATTTCAGTTTCAAAAATCATTAAAATCGGTGGAACAGGTCCAGGGAAATCTCTGAAAAAGTAAAAAAAAAATGAAAAATATGACGTTTCTATAGTGTTCTTGTTGTTATTCTAAATGTTATATTGTTGTCATAGCTGGACTTGTTGTTTTTGTGGTCGTTGTGGTAATAATATAATAAAAACTAACCCTTTGTACATTTTTTTATCAACTCTGGTAGAAAAATTTAAAAGTTTCTATTGTTTTGGCATCACTAAAAAAATTTACTAGATCATTTCTGTCATTGCCAAGAGCCTGCCTGCAAAGTTTCAGATCGATTGGGTCACGGGAAAGGGGTTCAAATCGATCCAAAATTTTTTCGACAAGCAGACACTACGAGTTAATATAAAGGGAGTAAAAATTCACCAGCATCTAAAGCAAATAATGCTAAAATACCTAGTTGTTAATAAAAAGAAAACAATGTAAATTTAGCAAAAAAAAATTTTATGTATTAATTTATTTAAAGAGAAAAACACAAAAATAACGTTTGATGTTGTATTAAATAATAAATAATGTTAAATAATATACATATATTCTATATATGTATATCCATAATAAATGCATGTTAGAAATAAATCGGTATATTATTTTATTTACATAAAATTCTGCAATATTTTGTTGTGGAGAAAATACATTTCTTTTGCATTAACAGAGTGTCACTTCATTTTGCTCAGCGTGACTATGCCACAATAGATGGCGCCACAAATTTTGTTCTAATTAGCTTTGCGATAGTTATTTCTATTTTAACATGAATGTCATTATTTTCAAATAGATATTATACATAACAATGTTAAGAGTATACACGAGCTGGTCTTTTATTTCATACGTTTTTTCATTATTCTTTTACAAATATGAACATAAGTTTGGCATATTAACTTTTTGTTGTCTTTACAAAATATAGTTACCGAGTTATCAATGAGTTTTTTGCTTTCAAAAAAGTTCTACATAGTTATATAGAATTATTATTCTGCTTTACCTATAAAATATCTGATTGCGATTACATCTAATTTTTAAAAATTGTTTGTAATTACTAAAGCATTATTATGCACATAAATACAAAATTGCACTTTTTAAATTTTCCCTTCAAATTTAAGAAAATATCAATTCTAAAAACTGGAATAAAAATTTCCAATTATAAATTAGAAAATATTAACTGAATTTCAGAAAATCATATCAAAACGTCGGAAATAATAATTTTAAATTTAGAAGACATCAATTGCATCTTTAATATACATATATATTTTATTCGTTAAACACAAATTGAAATTCCAAAACAAACACCAAATATGTTTACATTTAAAAAATGTTTACATTAAAAAAAAATATTGGCATTCAGGAGAAATTAATAGCTTTTCAGTAACTTCTTTTAACGATTGTCGAATCGTTAAAAAAGAAAAGCAAAATTATCCGTAAAATTTTTAAACGATATTCGCTATTGCAAAAGTCAGCTGTTGTTGTTATCTAAACGACAACCATTTTTGTATTGTTTATTCAATCGATAAAAACTTAAATTTTTAGGTTGAAATGTTGTCATACATAAATAAAAATCATAAAATAGTGAAAATATTTTGCTTTAATTAAAAAAACTTTTTTATATAAAAAAAAAAATGTTTTTTTTAGCATATTCAAATGTTTTTTTTAGCATATTCAATTCATTATTTCATTTTCAAATAAATTAACAGAAATATTATTAAAAAAATAAAGATATTAAACATTAAGATAAAATCATCCTGTCAAACACGAAGTAATTTGTTTTTTCTATTCTTCTTTGTGTTTTTCGCTTATTTTGACAGAGATGTGACTCGTTTACAATTTAAATAAATAGAATAATAGAGATGTCGACTGTCGTTAAGATGTCTGTACTTAGTGAATCAATTAATCCTTAGTGCAAACAACAATAGCTGTCTATATATTTTGCGATTGTCGGATCGTTGAAATTTACAGAATCGGACTACAGAAAACATTAATTTAAATTCAATGAATTTTAGAAAACCTCAAATGACGCATGCATATAGGTATATAACCTAAATGCATGCCGATCAGCAACCACAATGACCAAAAAGCAAACACCGAAATAAATCCGAAATAATAGAAAAGACGAAAACCAACCCAAAGAATTTGCTGAAATAATCTGGTATTAAGTTTAACAAATTGTTTACTTTTTCCAATATTTTGTTTACATTTATTATCATTACTCAAACCGAGGTGGAGGGTATCAAAGATTCGGCACAGCCGAATTTAACACACTTACTTGTTTTTATTATAATGCAATGAAAGCAAAATCACAAAAGCCCACAAACCTACAGTTGTTTTTTAAAATATATATATGCAATTGACAGAACTTTTAAATATTTAAAATGTAGTTACATTGCATTTTTTCTTAGAACATTTCAATGGATAGATAGGTATCTTTCAGTTAGTTATTTCTTGTTTTTTGTTAATGTTTCATCAATTTCTGATATAAACTCTTCTATGTTTGCTGATAGAGCTCTGTAAATTGATATAATAGATGACATTTTGTTGTTTAAATATACATCAATTTGCGATTTTTTTTAAAACAGTAATTATCCCTTACCTACACAGCTATCCATCATTATCTGTTATATTTCTTTCCACCAGTATTATAATGCTAAGTTTGTTTATTACTTTGTTTAGAGTTGTTAGAAGCGACGTAAAACCTGTGCGTAGTGAACGAATATTCATGTATGCTAACAATATAGGATAACTTAGATGCTTAATATTAATTTGATTAAAACAATCTAATGTTGGAATTGTTTCATTATTCATTGTATTTTTGTTAAGAGAAAATTATATAAAAGAGAAAGTTTTTTTTTTCTGTTTATTGTGATATTGTTTCGATATCTGTAGCATTTTTGATGAGGATGGCTGATGAGTTTCCATTTCTTCGTGCATATATGTTTCCATTGTTGTACCAAACATATTTCCAATTGGTTTCTTTGGCCTTGGTTTTAGCTGACTAAAGTAGATGCCGGTTATAGGGTGTTAGTTCATCGTTTATATATATAAAGTTTTTTTCATTTTCCTTTATAATATTTGCACCCACTCTATGCCTTTCGATCTTTTTCATAAGCTCTCTTTTTTATTTAATGAAGAGAACTCAACAATAACTTTGCCTTCTTTTTTTGAAACGATATGCGGTTATAATAACATTATCTATTATCCCTACATTTAACGACGTATCAGGTATGTTCTTTATTTCAATATTTCTGCTTAATAATTGTTGCTCAAGTTTGTTTATGCGTATATCCATGTTGTTTATTTGTTTTTCTCTTTCTTTGTCCCTTTCGTTCAGTTCAGTGACCTGTGTTGATAATGTTGACAATGTATTAGTTATTGCTGCTAATGTATTTTTTAAATCATCTTGCATTGTATTCATATATGTTGCTATCTATTCTACTGCAGTTTTTATTTGTTTCATATTTGTATTAAGTTCTATGACTTCGGCTTGAACCGAGCATATTTTAGTGTTTAGAGTGTTTAACGATAAAGCCTCTTTGAAACGTTTACTCTGTTCATTTTCTCCAGTATCATATTCTCTTTGTTGTTTTTGTTTACCTTGATCATCATATATCATTAATTGGTAGAGGTTATTGGGGGACTTGGAGCGTGTTGTACAATTTTTGCATATCCATATTGGGATATTCACGTTCTCTTACCGATGAACAGGGGAAGAAGTATTTTACATGTTTTTGTTTTTATGACAAAAGTGCAGTCATCGCATAAAATTTCTTGCTTTGATTGTTCAGGCGAGGAATGAATTTATTTCCGAATTTTTAAATGTATTATACTAATCTGCAAGAGTGTAATGGAAAGGTGACACTTTGACACTCACTCTCTAACATTTACTCTTACACTCAAGAAGAATAACCTACATTAATAATATTATCTGAATGCATATAGTTCAGTTGCAATTATTATCCCCAGAGAAAAGGTTGGTATACTACCGATACAATAAAAGTTTACAACCACCATATATTAATTCATTTTGTTTCATTTTCTTACCCCGTGAAACAGGTCAAAATTTGTGAAGTACAACACCCCTCGCTAAGTACCTGTGCAACTCAAAATGCCACATTAAACAAGTGATTGGATACATCTATGACATCATCCAAAAAATAAAAAATATACAAAAAAAAAATAAGTGAGAAACTTATAATCAAAACCAACGTAACCATAAATGTGAGTATTAAATGAAATATAATAAAAGTGGTTTTTTGTTAATATTCGCGATACAAGCAACAAGATCAAGAACGACATTATTCACAACAACAAACAATATATGTAACTCTCTATTATATATTTACTGGTGAGACAGTTATAATTTGCAAGCAGTTAAAATATCCCTTGAATTTTAAAAACGATATCCACAAAGCAGATTATATGTTATTCGGTGTAATTACTTCATTAACATAATCTCTCCATTTTTTTATTAACTGCTTTGCTGTTATGCCTTCCCCTTTTTATTAATGTTAATACATTAATACTAACAGAAGGAGAAAGTCAGAACAAGTTTAAGTAGAGAGTAGTGATTGGTGATATTAATATACAGTGTCAGATCGGTTTAGTGTTTTTAGCTGTTGAATAATCCCATACATTCGAAAGGAGAAAGTGAACAACATTAATATAATTAATCTCTCAAACTGTAATTATTTCGTTGACATAATCTCTCCCATATTTCGAGTAACTACACGGTCAGTCTTATTAGGGTAGATTCTCTGCTGTTATGCCTTCCCCTTTCTGTCAATGTTAACTAACCGGAGGAGAAAACAAGAACAAGTTTTAATTAAAGAGTGACTTGTGATATTAACATACAGTGCTAAATAAGTTTTTTAGTGTTTTTTACGGTTGAATGATCCCATAGATGTCAAAGAAAAAATAAGTGAACAATATTAACAGAACCCATCTCTTAACATAACGAATCTCTTAAATATTTTTTCGATTCAATTAAATAAATTTAAAATTTAAATACGTATATAAAATTTTATACAATCTTCAGTTTTGAAACGGATTTTGAATTATGGGTTTTTTTCAGCACAAATATTTAATTTAAATATTTATAAAAGGAAATTTACTTAAAACCTAAACATTTTTAACTATAAACAGTAAAAGAAAAATAGTTAAGAATTGTGAGAACTTGAGATTAAAGTAAATAAATTTACAATAAATAAAAAAAAAACCCACGTTGATTTCAGAACTGTTCAAGCTGCTAACGCTTATTTCTACCATAAATGAAAAAATAAGAAAAAATAAAAATCAATAAAATACAGGAAAATAGAATATTAATTTGAGAAAATATTGTTTGTTGATATTAGTTCCTTAACAAAATTACTTAACAGCTCGTTTAGAGAACTGATAGCGGCAGAATTGCACATACATCGAAAGTGCCATACATATATTTTTTTTATAAAAATCCCTCGGTACGATTTACGCAATTGTTTTCTGTTACTGTACCCCTTAATAAATAGGAGTTGAAAATTAGTTAAATTTTTTATAATTACCAGGCGAATCATTTAAGTAGTATTTCAATCGGTTTGTGCGAAATCTTGTGAAGGTTAAATATCGATATGTCTTTATTGGAAACATTTATCAGTGCATCTGATCGCGTAGTAGAGTTTCATTCTTATTTTGAAGCTATTCCTGACAATGTGCATACTGTTCATACAGTAGAAGTACATAAGGATGAAATTCTCCAACTATGGAAATCTTTTCGATCAGCCTACGATTCTATACTGGAAAAATTTAATAGTTTAGAGGGAAAAATAGACTTAGAGTCTTTAAAACAAAGATTTTATAGAACATTTGAGGCACATGTAAAAGTTTTATCTAAAGCAAATGAAATAGCCGATCATGTTTGCCAAAAGGCTGCCCCCGTGAACGATTCTCAAAAAGTTCATTCTGATCTGGGTCCAAACATTTCTCTACCACCATGCGACACTAAAACTTTCTATGGAGAATATGTCTCATGGCCTTCCTGTCGTGACATGTTCACCGCACTCAATATCAACAATACCCGATTATCCCCAGTAGAGAAATTGAGTCACTTGCTTAAGAAAACTCAAGGAGAAACGAATGAAATTGTAAGAAATTGCCCTCTGACAAACGATGGTTTCGAAATGGCATGGAGGAATCTCGTCGAACGTTATGAGAATAAGCGAGTCCTAGTCAACGCACAATTGAAAACCTTTTCAACTTGTCTCCCATTTATAAAGAACCCAGTATTAAAGAACTTCAGCGCACAATCAATGATTGTGAGGCCAATCTCGCACTTTTAGAGATTGACACAAAAAACTGGGATGTTATATTTGTATATATTTGTTTTAAATGCCTCCCTGATGTAAGTCTCCATCTATGGACACAATATTTAGGAAATAGTAAAGAGTTGCCATCATGGAAGGAGATGGATAGTTTTCTAACATCTAGGTATCAGTCTCTTGAGGGGTTTGCTGATATTCGAGCAAACCCTGTGCCCCATAACCACCACGTTAATAAACCCCTGAATACGAAAAAATATAATTCATATGATCCAAAGAAGGTAAACACCTTTCAAACAAAAGTTACTCCGAATATATCGAAGAAATGCTCTCTTTGTCATGATTCTCACCCATTAAGATTATGCCCCGGTTTTCTTAAAATGAATATTGAAGATCGTTTTGTTGTAGTTAAGAAACAAAAACGACGAACTGTTAAGCAGTCTCTCATGATTACAAAAGTTGTAAAAGTCAGTATGTCTGTTCTTTATGTAATCAGAAACATCATTCGCTTTTACATCGACCAGAAAACCCATCGAAATCTGATCATCTTACCATCGGACAATCCAAACCCTCATTTTTAGCTATCCTATTTATAATACGAGTCATGCTCGTGAACTACCGCACACACCAGAGTTTAGCTCTGATAATAACCCCTCAACTTCAGCGGCTGCTGCAGCAAAAGTACGCCAATCGTATTCAACACAGCTACGGTCCACTACAAACAATTCAATTCTCCTTGGTACTGCTCTGATTGACATTTTTGTCGGTGATATGCGTTGTACTGTACGAGTTCTTATAGATTCAGCCTCAGAAGCTACTTTTATTACTAAAAAGCTTCAAATGAAACTGAATTTATCAACGAAAGCTGCTCAAACAGAAGTAATCGGATTAAATGGAGCGTTAACAGCTACATCAACTCAACTTTGTTTCATTACTATATGGTCTCCTGTTGATAAAATATTCAATACTACAACCGAAGCCTTTGTTGTTAGAAAATTGACAAGCAAGTTGCCATATCATTCTGCTTTTAAATACTCAAATTTTTCTGACCTTTATAAGGCTGATAATCTCGTCAAAAAATCATCTCAGGTCGATGTACTGTTAGGTGGGGATGTATATCCAAAAATTATTAAAAGTGGTATGAGATGGAATGAAGGCCAAACATTGGTGGCACCACAAATGGTATCTGGCTGGATAGTTACTGGTAGAACTAGGTCGATCGTTTCTCCCAAAAGTATCTCTGTTTTTCATAACGAAGTTTCATTAAATAACCAACTAAGTCGTTTTGGGAATTGGAAGAAATTCCAAACCGTCCTCATATGTCCGACGATGACGTCCACTGTGAAAATCTTTTTAAATCCACAACTTACCGCAATGAAGGTGGTCGATTTGTTGTCTCTCTCCCATTCAAACGGGAATATCCGATGGACATCAGTCTTGGGTTTTCATGTGAGTTAGCCGTATCTCAATTTCTTCGAAATGAGTCGAGATTGCTAAAAAATTCTCAGCTAAAATCCAAATATGATAGGTTCTTACAGAATACTCGACCCTTGAACACATGACTGAAGTTTCCCCTACATAGCCTGGAAATGTCAAATTTTATTTAGCCCCATCATGCAGTGTACAAGCCTGATAGTACTACCACAAAACTTCGCGTGGTATTTAATGCGTCCAATCCCTCTTCTAACGGCGTTAGTCTTAATGATGTTCTGCATGCAGTACCCGTGCTTCAAGCAGATTTGACAATTCTTATTATAAGATGGCGGTTTTTGAGATATGTGTTTAATGCGGATATAGAAAAGATGTATCGCCAGATACTTTTGAACCCCTCACATACCCAGTTTCAACGAATTATATTCCGTTCATCCCCTGACCAAGATCTTAAAGATTTTGAACTTAACACAGTCACTTTCGGTATCAACTGTGCCCCATATCTGGCTATTAGGACTTTGTTAGAATTGGCTAAGCAATGTTAATCGCAATATCCCGAGGTTGTTGATATTCTTAGAAATTGTATGTACGTCGATGACATTCTAGCTGGAGCGCATACACTATCGAATGCCATAAAATATCGTGATGAGTGTTACAAATTTTGAAATCAGCTGGGTTTGAGCTACGCAAATGGACAGCTAAAGTGAATATAAATATGAAAGATCTTTTGAAAGATTTACCCCCGATCAGTTGCTAGATGCTGCGTTCCTCAAGTTAACAGACTCGAGCACGACAAAAACTTTAGGTTTACGATGTAATGCTGGAAAAGACAAATTCTTTTTCAAACCATCACAGGTGATTGATAAAACAGCAGTAACAAAAAGATCAGTTTTATCTGAAATTGCGAAACTTTTCGATCCCGTCGCATAGTGGATCATATTTTGAGTAGGCGGCCAAAAATCATTTTTTGTTTTTGTTACCGATTTTAAAGTTATGTTATTCATTTGAAAGTAAATACTAGTAAACCTCGGGAGCCAAAAAATTGCAACTCTATCTCAACTATATCACAGCGAACAGGGTCCTCGAAAATGGGCTTTCTCAGTATTTTGCTAAAATTAAAAATTTCTTTGTAAATTTTTATTTTTTAATGACTGTAACTTTTTTGATTTAAAAGATTTTGGAGTGAAATAAATTTCGTATAATTTTGTGGCTTCCATACCATTAATGTAAAAAATGTAGAATTGCTGAGTCATTCCGAAATTTAAAAAAAATTTTTTTTTAAAAGGTCCAAATTTTCCGGAAATCTCCTACTTAATAGAGCATAACTCCTGCCAGTCAGAAAAAATCTTGCACTCTTCTATAGTCCGAACCCTCCCCTATACTCCTATACCCCATTATATACCCGCCAGTTTCCGCCCGTGTGCACCAGAACAATTTTTCTGACCCAAGGTTAGATATTTTCTGCAAAATTTATGAATACAAAAGTTGTCCACTATGTGGTTAGGATATATTAAGTTTGAGGTGATGTTTGTAACTGCCAAAAATATTGGACCTTTATCCATCTTTAATTATACAGATCGACTCAAAAACACTTTCTGAGTCGATTAAACGATATCCGTCCGTCCGTCTGAGTTTATAATACAAAAGTTGGTCGTACCGGTGCACCGCGGTGTATTTTTTTTGCGTGTCGGTAGAGTTGTCAGGAGACGATAGTTTTAAGGAAGCCTACGAATTTGGAATGTCCCCTCTTCATGCTAGAATACGTTTCATGGAGCATATTCTTAAATTGGGTTATGATTTGGAATTTGGTCCGTTAGGAGAAACAGTGAGAAAAAACAAAGAAAATTAAGAAAAAAGAAAGCAAAAAAAAAAAACAAATTCAACAAAAATATCTACAGCTAGGCCTCGTAATCGACCAACCAAAACAATGGGAAGGAAACACAAATGATGGAAATACTGCAAGGAGATTTTTTCCGATCCGGAAACTGCAGCATCTATCACAGGTGTTGATCATGAATTAATAAGACGATTCAAAATCATATTACAAGTTCTAGCATGCAGCAGAAAGATAAATGGAAAAAAATTTGGAGAGTACGCCAATAAAACAGCTATACTTTATAATGAAAAATACTCTTGGAGATATATGCCATCCACAGTTCATAAAATTTTGTACCATGGGGAACAAATAATTCAAAACAATATGCTACCAATAGGAGATATATCTGAAGAAGCGCAAGAAAAAAGGTACAAAGAGTACAGATTCCTTCGCGAGCACAACACAAGGAAAATGTCCAGATGTTGTACTAATGAACACCTTATCACTTTTTTGTTGTGCACTTCAGATCCATATATGTCCAACTTTCGTCAAAAATGGAAAACTACCTCTATTGAAGCTAAACAACTTCTAGAAGATGAAAATCAAGGCTATTTAGAAGAAATTTTTACTAAAATTGGTTGATTTAAAGTACTTTTTCATTACACTAACAATAAGTTACACTTTTTTTTATATAGTAAAAAATTTTCTTGATTTAAAAATTTAAATATTTTGTAAATTTACAATAAAAATTGTTATATTTCATAAATTTACCATAAAAATTGATATAAAAATATTTAAAAAGACAATAAAAAAAAATTTAACCAAAGCAAAAACATACGAGTTTTTTATTGAAACTTCTCTATCTTGAACCAATATAAAGTAACTTTTACGTTCGCTGCTTAATAAATTATATTTTAACTCGGGATCTTTCAAAAAAAAAAAAAACAACCTTTGGCCCTTGTGCACATTAGGACTAAAGAGTTTACGGCGGCCAAAATTTGGCATTTTCTGAAAAAATTAAAAAATTGGTAAAAAGTATTAATTGTAAAATTAACTGAAAAAATAAGACATTATATTAAAAAAAACCTTTTTTTACCTTTTAACACTTCACTTTTGTACTAAAATTCAATTACAAAAGAAAATGTATTTTAAACCCTCCGTAACTTTTTTTATTTTCGGTCGAGAATTACATTTTATAGCAAAACTTAAAGGCTAAAGTCTCACCTACCAAACAAAAAAACCGCATATCAAAATTTCAATCCAATCAAAAGTTACAGATTTTTGACCGCCTTCTCGTCAAATGGTCCACTGTGCGCCGGTTGGCTAGCACCTAAAATTATGGTGGCAAAAATGATCATGCAGCAGTTGTGGAAAGATGGTACAGATTGGGATGAAGTTCTGCAGTCTTCCACTATTCCCCAGTGGTATTCATTCCTCGATGATTATCCCAATATTGAATATATTAAAATTCCCCGATTTGTTGATTATGACCCCTCGTATTCTATCGAATTGCATGGTTTTTGTGACGCTTCTGAGAAAGCATACGCTGCTACATTATACATACGGTCTGAAAATGAAGGATTTGTATCGTCTCACCTTCTTATGGCTAAAACAAAAGTGGTACCCGTAAAATTCGTGTCGCTACCCCGAAAAGAACTTTTAGGTGCTGAACTTATGGCTAAAATGATAGATTCAGTAAGATCTCAGTTATCTATAACTAACTTTAAAATCTTTCTATGGACCGATTCGCAAATCGTGTTATCCTGGTTACAGAAACCCGTCGATCATTGGACTACCTTCGTTGCAAATAGAGTCGAATTTATAGTAGAAAACGTCGGTACTGAGGCTTGGGCTCATGTTAAGTCAAAGTTCAACCCCGCTGATTTGGCAACGCGTGGTCTTTTACCGTCAGAAATAGTCTCCAATGACTTATGGTGGCATGAACCACCGTGGCTTGAACATCGTCATTCAGACTGGCCCATTACCGTAACAAACCTGGGAACTCTTGAAGAGATGAAGATGCAAGTAAACTTGACACAGATTTCCTATAGCGATTTATTAAAGATGCAGTCCACTTGACACAGATTTCCTACAGCGATTTATTAAAGGTCCATTTTCATAATGCTACTCTGGCCAAAGCTATGCGAGTGTTATGTTACTGTTTTCGTTTTTATCATGCTCTATCCCCCAAATACAAGGTTCATTATGACTCCACAGATCTTCAACACAGTGCGATTAATCACGTCAGAAATTGTTTAGTAATAATGGCCCAAAACTTTACTTCCCTGAATATTCTCTTCTCTCTCAAGGTCTTGAAGTCCCTCGGAAAAGAAATATATTAACATTCAACCCTTTCATAGATTCAAAAGGCATTTTGCGAATTAACGGTCGACTTTCCCAATCATCTGTGCTCAACTATGAAGAAAAATTCCCAAAATTGTTGCCCTACTCGGCCCCATTTACAAGAATGTATCTCAAACATCTTCATTTATGCTCTATACATGGTGAAATTTCGTTACTTATGCGATTAATGAGAGCGGAGTTTTGGGTTCCCTTTTTAAAGAATTTGGTTAAGACCACCGTTAATACTTGTAGAATTTGTGCTAGACATAAGCATAAAAGAAGCCAGCAGATAATGGCTGCTCTTCCCACAGAAAGAACCACGCTATCACGCCCCTTTGCGCATACATTAGTCGATTTTGCTCGACCCTTTGAATTAACATCGTATGTAGGTCGAGGTTGTAAAGTCACTAAAGGTTACGTTCTTGTATTCGTATGTTTCGCAACGAAAGCAATTCACCTTGAAGTTACCAGTGAGGTATCTACTGCTGCATTTCTCGCTGCGTTTGCACGATTCTTTTCTCGACGCGGCTCTCCTAGTGCTATTTATTCAGACAATGGAACCGCCTTTGTGGGTGCATCGAATGTTCTCGACTGCGAGAAAGATAAATTATTGTCCCTTATTAAAAGACAGGTCATTGCTCAGCATCTGTATCCCAACCTTAAATGGCATTTTATAACCCCTGGTACTCCTCACATGGGTGGCCTCTGGGAAGCAGGGGTCAAAAGTTTCAAACCCCATCTGAAAAAAGTTACCCATGCTCAACGTTTTACCTTTGAGGAATTCAGTACCATGGTTGTTAGAATTGAAACATGCCTTAACTCAAGACCACTTAGTCCGATGAGTGAAAACCCCGCAGAGATTTCTGCATTAACCCCTGGTCATTTTCTTATTGGAGGTCCGCTCTTAGCGCCCCCGGAACCTGATTTCTCTGAACAAAATTTAAGCCATGTAAATCGTTGGCAAAAATTAAAAGTCCTCCATCATTATTTCTCTCGTCGATGGAAGGAGGAATATCTGAAAGAGATGCACAAACGTGTGAAATGGAAATACCCCGAACGTGATATAACGAAGGTGATTTTGTCATTATAAGACAAGAAAATTTACCCCCAAATGAATGGCGGCTTGGCCACGTTGAAAAGGTCTTTAAGGGATCAGATAACAGAGTTAGAGCGGCTGAAGTACGAACTGCAAAGGGCGTCGTCACTAGACCAATAGTTAAATTAGTTCTTCTTCCCGATTCTGAACATGACTAATTGCTTTCTTTTCTCTTTTATGTTTTTTTCTCTCCTTTCTTATCATAATTATAATTAACATATCAAATGCCTCGCCAACCCCGTAGAAGTTGTTCACCTCTTGAAGAAAGATTCAGGAGTAGTCTCGCCATCATCCGATATGCTCGTAATAAACCTGACTGTCGTTTATGCCAAAAGGATCACCCCCTGAGAAAATGTATAAAATTTAAGAAAATGAACGTTGTGGAACGTTTAAAAATAGTCACACGTTATCGCTATTGTGAAAACTGCCTTGCCCATTCACACTCCATTCGTCGATGTCGAAACACAGACCGTTGCCGCACTTGTGGTGGAAAACATCATTCGCTTTTGCACCGCCATACTCGATTAAATGTGTCTTCAACTCCAGCAACCGTCTCTACTCTTCATATGGCATCTGCCCCAATTCGTGTTACCTTGTTGCCAACGATCATCGTGAAAATTTAATTGGGAGAAGGGTGGGGTAATGTAAGAGGCATTCTTAACGCCTGCGCTGAATTTAGTTATGTAGCTGATTTTCTGATTACCCGATACAACATTCCAACTGAAACCATTGGTGAACAGCAGTGGTGTAAACTTACAATAAGTTCTCGTGTATTGTATGAATTCTTATTAATTTAACTGAAATGTATCTTATAATTATATCCCTATACATATATATATTTTTGTTTTGAAAACAAGCAACCATTCCCAGTTCCCGTGAGTAATTGCAATACTGCAAGGGGGCCGGAATGTTCAGGCGAGGAATGAATTTATTTCCGAATTTTTAAATGTATTATACTAACCTGCAAGAGTGTAATGGAAAGGTGACACTTTGACACTCACTCTCTAACATTTACTCTTACACTCAAGAAGAATAACCTACATTAATAATATTATCTGAATGCATATAGTTCAGTTGCAATTATTACCCCCAGAGAAAGGGTTGGTATACTACCGATACAATTAAAGCTTACAACCCCCATATATTAATTAATTTTGTTTCATTTTCTTACCCCGTGAATAAAATAACTGAGACATTAACTCAACAGATGACATATTTTGTTTTGTATTTGATCATAGTTTCTTTCGTTTCTTTGTTTTTTTATTTGTATTGGGGTTTTTTTTTAGAAACACTTGTTCTTTAATAATGTTTTCTTTTCTATTTTAATAATTTTTATTAAGGTTTTTTTTTTTTTTGAAACTATTGAAAGTGTTTATTTATATTTATCTTTCACTTTTGAGATGTGTTTTTCAGTTTAATAATATTGTTAAAAACACCGGTATTTTAGAAAAAATTATGCGAGCATAAGCAAACCACGTCCGTTCATAATGAAAGCCAAATGTTATGATAAATCATTCTGGAAAATAAGCAGGAACTTGCGAGGAAAAGGAAAAAATCAAATCTCTCACTTCGATGATAAGCACGAATCCAGTGTTAAAAAATAAACAATTCTACAACTGATGCCCATTTTTTTAAATAAAAATTACAAAAATTTTTTTTATATGTATATACTTATATTTTATTAGACTTTACCTATACATCGTCTTCTATACCCACTTCTCTTTCCCACTTTAGAGTTAGGTGGCTGATACACGACATCAAACTGCCGTCAATGATTGTGTGCGTGTTTTGGTTTGATGGAGGTGATAGACGCTGTCAAACTCGCTCGTCAATATTAATTTTTAATGAATAATAAAAAAAATGTTGTGTTGCTATTGACTTAGCAATAGCAATAAAAAAAAAATCATGTGAGTCCGATCACAGGGGAGATGTGTAAACATCTAGTAAAGTTGCGTTCACACTACGTGTTTTGCTCGTGTTTTTCTTATTTTTTTAGCATGTGTAATTTGTACACATAGTGTGAACCCTTTCAAACATTGTTTAGGTACAACACATTTTGCAAGACATATGTAAATTTTTCAATTAGAGCAGGTTCTATTTTGGCAAGATAAACATATGAAAATACAACACTGCTTGTGGCGAAAGAAAAACAGAGTAAATTATATAGATTAATATTGAGAGAAAAATAAATAGTTTAATATTAATTAACAATTAAAAAATATATAAAATATATATCTTTCTTTTTAACAATAATTTTTTGTAAATTCACAAATTAAATCAGCTGTTGTTTACATTTAGAGGTTATGTCATACGGAAATACATATGTACGTTTGAACGCAAAAATTATGAATTGTATGTAAAACGGCAATTTTGACACACACACGGAATTTCGTATGGATCGTAAAACTGAATTTACACATGGAAAATACACATAGTGTAAACACACCTTAATGAATAAAATGCAGAAAACAGCAACAAAAAGGTTATTACATATCATAATTTTTTCACCAAACAATCATGTCACACCGATTTGTCTTAATGCTCACATGTTACGCGTAAGATCTTACGCTCACATATTACGCTGTTTTTGTGATTGTATTGTGAATTAGAAATTTACCCCCCCTGCGCGTATAGTTGTTTACACATCAAAATTCGTATTGCTCATTTTTCACATATTTGTAATCATATTCCTTACATTTTGTATCCCACAACGGCGGTAAAGAACGATACACTTCCAGCAGTTCCAAAATAAAATTCTGCTTCTCCATTTTTCCGTGCGATGTTTACGCCACGCCACGCAACACAAAATGAATATTGACGACTTTTGCTGATAGACGACATCAAACCGCATCAATATTTTGACGAAAATCAAAACGATTTTGATATTCATCAGACTCACACACAGCGTGTACGTGTAACCAAAACACGCACACAATCAAATATATTGGCGGTAGTTGGATGTCGTGTATCAGCCACTTAAAAATTTTCGCGTCGAAAATTTTAAAAAGCACTGAAAACAGTGCCAAAAGCACTGAGTTGACAACCCTGCCTCTGGTGTATATTGACAAATTGTAGTTTTACTAATAACGTAGTGAGTATGTATTCCTATATTTTAATATGGCAACATTGCCATTCTTCAGTTCAAGTGTAGTGAACGAAGCTGAACCGAAAGAGTTTTGTGAATGGTCCCTTCGGTAATAAAATTTGCTTAGTATTATAAATTTTGATATCCTAAGAGCCTAAAATATATAAGCATATATATTATTCCGGATACGTCTTTTGTTGATACTGTTCTTTAAAAGAAATAATCGTTTGAAGTGATAAAACCTAGCAAACCACAAATAATTCACAATTTTTAGTTAAAATGGCAACGACTGATAAAACCGTAGATGATTCGCTTTATCCAATAGCTGTTCTTATCGATGAACTTAAAAATGAAGACGTTCAGGTAAGTTCTATATAGTTTATTAAATTAAATATTGCTAATAAATAAAAGTTTTTAAAATTATTAAAGTTCTTAAAATTAAATAATAGCATCGTATCGTATCGGTGTACACTAATACGTACAGATACCACAAATTAAAAATGATTACACTTCGTATTCACGTATGTATGTATATCTTGTGATACGCCAAATAAAAAAAATATTTTTATGGTTAAAGATGTAACGTGTTTGTAAATTTTCGAACAACTTTTATAAAAGCAATTATGTTTATTTTTATTAAGTTTGATTGAGTTAAACATTACTTCTATAAATCATAACTTTCATTTGTTCGTGGGTTTTAAAACTAAATGTAATTCAGTTCTGTAATATAAAAGATATTGGAAAAGTCTAGTTTAGTGGCAATACCCCGATTTTATACCCTATACCACTATGTGGTTTGGGTATAATGACTTTGTGCTGCTGTTTGTAACAACCAAAAATATTTGACCTAGACCCATCTTTAATTATACCGATCGAATCAGAATCACTTTCTGAGTTGATTTAACAATGTCCGTCCGTCCGTCCGTCTGTGTGTCCATGTAAAGCTTGTAATCAAACTGCAGGTCGCAAATATGAATGTATTTTGATGAAATTTGGTACATAAGCTTTTATCGGCCATGGGATGAACGCTATTGAAATTGGTGAGAATCGGTCCATGTTCAGATCTAGCCCCCATACAAATTACCCATATGAAATCGACATAAATTGCCATAAGATCCAAATTGTCATATAGATATTACTCAAATTGGGTTTGTATGCGTTCATTACATCCATTAATGAGTAGTCCAAAAATGATCCCTTTGACCCCATATAGAGCTGCTTCCCGATCTTCACTTAAATCTATTAAAAAACAAAAATATTGCACTGATTCTTCGCAAATTTTGTTTGTATATATTTTTGCAAAATACAAGAGACTACCTAACATGATTAGGATCGGTCCATTTTTGGACCAAGTCCCTATATAGATATAGCATCCGATATGAACTTTTTCATATCTGCAGCCAAAAAAATTAATAAAAATCCCACTCAAATTTGGTTTTTTGCTTATTTTCTATGTCCAGTTAGTTGGGCCTAAGAGATAGGGTCTCTAAACGCATGGTATAGGGTATCGTATAGTCGGTCTAGACCGACTATAATTTTCTTGTTTTAATTTTTTTTGGAAGGGATAGGGGTTTTTGGTGTGATTTAGGAGAAATATTTTTTTTTCGGTCGGACCTAATTTCGGAGTTATGGACCGACCAACTTTGACCTTGATTTGTACATAACTTTGTTAATTATTATCGGATTTCAGCAATTAATATATCATTGGAAAGCTTACTTGAGTGCCTCTCATTTGGTATTTCAAAATTTTAAATCCATTAACCCATTATGAACTTATTGATTTTCTTGTATTTTTTTTATTTATTTTTTTTTTCGGAAACGTCCCATTATCTCATAAAATGATCTATATAATGTTGGTTTTTACACCAACTGTGTGATAGGTGGGTCCACTAGCTTCATTTCGATGTATGTTTTAACCTCTTAGCCCTCTTAGTACCGGAGATATTAGGGATTTTACCTACACTTGTTAATGTTTTTTTTCGCGAAATTAACCCATAACATATACCATTATTCTACTCTCATTTATTCGGCCTGTTATGAAAATTTTTACATATAAAACATTTTCCTTTTTGCTGGAATTATAACATTACTTATATTTTTATTTTATCCGCCAGCGGAAAAAATCGCACGATTTTTTCAAAAAAATTTTCATAATAGCAGGGATAAGTAAGAGTAGAATAATAGTATAATTTATTATGGGTTGATTTGGGCGTAAAAATAGAAAATGTATTATTTGGAAAATTTTCGTTCGGAAAAGCACCGCAGGCGAAAATTTTTTTGAAAAGATCGCGCGATTTTTAATAGGACGGATAAATAAGAGTAGAATAATAGTAGATATTAGAACGAATAAATAGGAGTAGAATAAGAGTATAATAAAGGTTAATTTCGTAAAAAAAAATTAAAAAGTGTTGGTAAAATCCCTAATATCTCCGGTGGTCAAAACATGCATCGAAATGAAGTTAGTGGACCCAGCTATCACACAGTTGATGTAAATACCAACATTATATAGATCATTTTATGAGATAATGGGACTTTTCCGAAAAAAAATTGCAAAATCGCACCAAAAGCCCCTATCCCCTCCAAAAAAAATTAAAGAAATTGGGTAGTAACCACTAAACTAGACTTAAGCCCCATTTTTTAATACAGACGATGGAACAAAAAACGAAACATCAGTTCTGTCTGTTTATTGAGCATACTATAGGGCGGGTCGATTTAAAAATCGCCCAAGTGACAAGGAAAATAGTATTCTAGGGATCAAAATAAGAAGCTTGGCCCGAGGAACCATACCTCTAAAACGAATTCTGATGTTCCGACTTTTGACCTATCTGTCTCCCTATAAATCGACCCGCCCTAGTATACTAGTTCTAAACAAATATATGCGGAAGAAAATACAATTTATAATAATAATAATAATAATAATAATAATAATAATAATAATAATAATAATAATAATAATAATAATAATAATAATAATAATAATAATAATAATAATAATAATAATAATAATAATAATAATAATAATAATAATAATAATAATAATAATAATAATAATAATAATAATAATAATAATAATAATAATAATAATAATAATAATAATAATAATAATAATAATAATAATAATAATAATAATAATAATAATAATAATAATAATAATAATAATAATAATAATAATAATAATAATAATAATAATAATAATAATAATAATAATAATAATAATAATAATAATAATAATAATAATAATAATAATAATAATAATAATAATAATAATAATAATAATAATAATAATAATAATAATAATAATAATAATAATAATAATAATAATAATAATAATAATAATAATAATAATAATAATAATAATAATAATAATAATAATAATAATAATAATAATAATAATAATAATAATAATAATAATAATAATAATAATAATAATAATAATAATAATAATAATAATAATAATAATAATAATAATAATAATAATAATAATAATAATAATAATAATAATAATAATAATAATAATAATAATAATAATAATAATAATAATAATAATAATAATAATAATAATAATAATAATAATAATAATAATAATAATAATAATAATAATAATAATAATAATAATAATAATAATAATAATAATAATAATAATAATAATAATAATAATAATAATAATAATAATAATAATAATAATAATAATAATAATAATAATAATAATAATAATAATAATAATAATAATAATAATAATAATAATAATAATAATAATAATAATAATAATAATAATAATAATAATAATAATAATAATAATAATAATAATAATAATAATAATAATAATAATAATAATAATAATAATAATAATAATAATAATAATAATAATAATAATAATAATAATAATAATAATAATAATAATAATAATAATAATAATAATAATAATAATAATAATAATAATAATAATAATAATAATAATAATAATAATAATAATAATAATAATAATAATAATAATAATAATAATAATAATAATAATAATAATAATAATAATAATAATAATAATAATAATAATAATAATAATAATAATAATAATAATAATAATAATAATAATAATAATAATAATAATAATAATAATAATAATAATAATAATAATAATAATAATAATAATAATAATAATAATAATAATAATAATAATAATAATAATAATAATAATAATAATAATAATAATAATAATAATAATAATAATAATAATAATAATAATAATAATAATAATAATAATAATAATAATAATAATAATAATAATAATAATAATAATAATAATAATAATAATAATAATAATAATAATAATAATAATAATAATAATAATAATAATAATAATAATAATAATAATAATAATAATAATAATAATAATAATAATAATAATAATAATAATAATAATAATAATAATAATAATAATAATAATAATAATAATAATAATAATAATAATAATAATAATAATAATAATAATAATAATAATAATAATAATAATAATAATAATAATAATAATAATAATAATAATAATAATAATAATAATAATAATAATAATAATAATAATAATAATAATAATAATAATAATAATAATAATAATAATAATAATAATAATAATAATAATAATAATAATAATAATAATAATAATAATAATAATAATAATAATAATAATAATAATAATAATAATAATAATAATAATAATAATAATAATAATAATAATAATAATAATAATAATAATAATAATAATAATAATAATAATAATAATAATAATAATAATAATAATAATAATAATAATAATAATAATAATAATAATAATAATAATAATAATAATAATAATAATAATAATAATAATAATAATAATAATAATAATAATAATAATAATAATAATAATAATAATAATAATAATAATAATAATAATAATAATAATAATAATAATAATAATAATAATAATAATAATAATAATAATAATAATAATAATAATAATAATAATAATAATAATAATAATAATAATAATAATAATAATAATAATAATAATAATAATAATAATAATAATAATAATAATAATAATAATAATAATAATAATAATAATAATAATAATAATAATAATAATAATAATAATAATAATAATAATAATAATAATAATAATAATAATAATAATAATAATAATAATAATAATAATAATAATAATAATAATAATAATAATAATAATAATAATAATAATAATAATAATAATAATAATAATAATAATAATAATAATAATAATAATAATAATAATAATAATAATAATAATAATAATAATAATAATAATAATAATAATAATAATAATAATAATAATAATAATAATAATAATAATAATAATAATAATAATAATAATAATAATAATAATAATAATAATAATAATAATAATAATAATAATAATAATAATAATAATAATAATAATAATAATAATAATAATAATAATAATAATAATAATAATAATAATAATAATAATAATAATAATAATAATAATAATAATAATAATAATAATAATAATAATAATAATAATAATAATAATAATAATAATAATAATAATAATAATAATAATAATAATAATAATAATAATAATAATAATAATAATAATAATAATAATAATAATAATAATAATAATAATAATAATAATAATAATAATAATAATAATAATAATAATAATAATAATAATAATAATAATAATAATAATAATAATAATAATAATAATAATAATAATAATAATAATAATAATAATAATAATAATAATAATAATAATAATAATAATAATAATAATAATAATAATAATAATAATAATAATAATAATAATAATAATAATAATAATAATAATAATAATAATAATAATAATAATAATAATAATAATAATAATAATAATAATAATAATAATAATAATAATAATAATAATAATAATAATAATAATAATAATAATAATAATAATAATAATAATAATAATAATAATAATAATAATAATAATAATAATAATAATAATAATAATAATAATAATAATAATAATAATAATAATAATAATAATAATAATAATAATAATAATAATAATAATAATAATAATAATAATAATAATAATAATAATAATAATAATAATAATAATAATAATAATAATAATAATAATAATAATAATAATAATAATAATAATAATAATAATAATAATAATAATAATAATAATAATAATAATAATAATAATAATAATAATAATAATAATAATAATAATAATAATAATAATAATAATAATAATAATAATAATAATAATAATAATAATAATAATAATAATAATAATAATAATAATAATAATAATAATAATAATAATAATAATAATAATAATAATAATAATAATAATAATAATAATAATAATAATAATAATAATAATAATAATAATAATAATAATAATAATAATAATAATAATAATAATAATAATAATAATAATAATAATAATAATAATAATAATAATAATAATAATAATAATAATAATAATAATAATAATAATAATAATAATAATAATAATAATAATAATAATAATAATAATAATAATAATAATAATAATAATAATAATAATAATAATAATAATAATAATAATAATAATAATAATAATAATAATAATAATAATAATAATAATAATAATAATAATAATAATAATAATAATAATAATAATAATAATAATAATAATAATAATAATAATAATAATAATAATAATAATAATAATAATAATAATAATAATAATAATAATAATAATAATAATAATAATAATAATAATAATAATAATAATAATAATAATAATAATAATAATAATAATAATAATAATAATAATAATAATAATAATAATAATAATAATAATAATAATAATAATAATAATAATAATAATAATAATAATAATAATAATAATAATAATAATAATAATAATAATAATAATAATAATAATAATAATAATAATAATAATAATAATAATAATAATAATAATAATAATAATAATAATAATAATAATAATAATAATAATAATAATAATAATAATAATAATAATAATAATAATAATAATAATAATAATAATAATAATAATAATAATAATAATAATAATAATAATAATAATAATAATAATAATAATAATAATAATAATAATAATAATAATAATAATAATAATAATAATAATAATAATAATAATAATAATAATAATAATAATAATAATAATAATAATAATAATAATAATAATAATAATAATAATAATAATAATAATAATAATAATAATAATAATAATAATAATAATAATAATAATAATAATAATAATAATAATAATAATAATAATAATAATAATAATAATAATAATAATAATAATAATAATAATAATAATAATAATAATAATAATAATAATAATAATAATAATAATAATAATAATAATAATAATAATAATAATAATAATAATAATAATAATAATAATAATAATAATAATAATAATAATAATAATAATAATAATAATAATAATAATAATAATAATAATAATAATAATAATAATAATAATAATAATAATAATAATAATAATAATAATAATAATAATAATAATAATAATAATAATAATAATAATAATAATAATAATAATAATAATAATAATAATAATAATAATAATAATAATAATAATAATAATAATAATAATAATAATAATAATAATAATAATAATAATAATAATAATAATAATAATAATAATAATAATAATAATAATAATAATAATAATAATAATAATAATAATAATAATAATAATAATAATAATAATAATAATAATAATAATAATAATAATAATAATAATAATAATAATAATAATAATAATAATAATAATAATAATAATAATAATAATAATAATAATAATAATAATAATAATAATAATAATAATAATAATAATAATAATAATAATAATAATAATAATAATAATGATAATAATAATAATAATAACTCGAGATTCGAGCTGCTCGAGTAGTTGATGAGCTACTCGAGCTCAACGAGTAGCTCGAGTAGTAAAAATTAGCATTTTTCATGTTTGAAAGCATGTAAAAAGTTAAATAATGGTACTTAGTATAACAAATGTATACTTTTTGGAATCGTACAGATACCAGGAATATCACTATTAAATTTCACTTGAATCGGAGTGTCCCACTTGCGTGGGCAAACTACTACTCGAAAAAGCTCGACGACTTTCCATACAAATGTATGAAAATATTAACTTCATAGATGTTTGACTTCATTTAAGAAAAAATTTTCCCAAAATACATGGTATGATTTTATATATTTTGAAGTCAGTTATACTGATAGATTACCCTCCTGAAATATTAAAACATTCTGATTAAAACTATGGAGTGGGCTAACTACTACTCGAAAAAGATCATCCATTTTCCACTCAAATGTATGCAAATATGATCTTCGTATATGTTTGATGCCTATTTACAAAAAAATTTTCAAGAACACTTGGAAAAACCTCTTAGTATTTCAATCTGAATATATGTAGAGGATATGTTTTCAAAATTTCAAAGCATTTGGACAAAAATGTTGGCGTGTGTTTATAGTTTTTTACTGTCTATAATTGACTATATTCAGACATTACTCGTAAAAAATTTTAAGCCATTCCGACCAAAATTGTAGCGTCGGTATAGCACTACTCGACTGATATTGACCACTTTCTATACAAATGTGTGAAAATATGCTCTTATTTGAAGTTTGATGATATTTTCCAGAAAATTTTCCACAATGACGTAATAAAAAATTATATTCGTTAGAGCTGTATATACAAAGAGAACACTTTCTTCAAGTTTCAAAGCATTCCGCCAAAAATTGAAGCTTGGACGAACTACTACTCGACGAAAAACAAAAAATAAAAAATAAATTTTTCCAAAAAAAAAAAAAAATTTTTTTTCTTTTTACTGCCCGTAATTGACCTTATTCACAGATGACCTTATTCCGAAGAAAATTGAGCTCTGGGCGAACAACTACTCGAAAAAGATCAACCACTTTCTATACGAATGTGTGCAAATTTGCTCTTATTTCAAGTTTGATGTAACTTTAAAAAAAATTTTCCATCACGACTTCCTAAAAATTTTTACTGCTTGTAGTTGCAAATATATCAAGATAATCTTCTAAAAATTTCAAAGTATTGCGACAATAATTGTGCTGTTGGCGAACTACTACTCGAAAAAGCTCGACCACTTTCCATACAAATATATGAAAAAATTCACTTCATGCAAGTTTGACATCGATTTACACAAAATATTTAAGGCACACATGGTACAAATTTATACTTCTATATACTTTGCATTAAAAAATCTTTGTTATGACTGAGAAAAACTAAAGTGTTGACATGTGATGGTTTCAGCGAACTTCTTTTAGCAGTGACTACATTACCAGCTGTAGAAAAGCACCGCTCTGATTATGCTGAAGTTGCTGAGATACAAAGGAATCTCTTGGCATTCCTTAATTCGATGTTATGAATTAAAAAGGGTGTGAAGTTAAATATCGAAATAAATATCTGTTAAGAATTTTAACAGAGAATGTTAATGTTAACATTTTCTGTTAAGTACTTCACTTCAGCAAACGAAATTTTTTATTGAAGTAAAAAACCAATTATCTAAATATTTTAATAATTAATTTTAGACTATAAACATGTATCTGACAAATAATAAATTTGTTTTGTTATTATTTTGTAATTTCATATAAAAAATAATGTATATTCGCATATAACAGCATATAATATTAAAGTAGCCAAAACGGTTATTTCTAGCCAACCTGAATGAGGGTTGTCATATATCAGGTGAAAGCCCCATGGGAGTAGAATCTAATGGCATACCGGCCATATTCAATTGTTTCTCAGGAAAAAAGATACAAAGGATCAAAATAAAAAAAAGCAGATTTTTCCCATAAGAATTATTTTCAAGGGGCCAAAACGGTTATTTCTAGCCGACCTGAATGAGGGTTGTCATATATCAGGTGAAAGCCCCATGGGAGTAGAATCTAACGGCATACCGCCCATATTCAATTGTTTCTCAGGAAAAAAGTTACAAAGGATCAAAATAAAAAAAAAGCAGATTTTTGCCATAAGAATTATTTTTAAGGGGCTAAAACGGTTATTTCTAGCCGACCTGAATGAGGGTTGTCATATATCAGGTGAAAGCCCCATGGGAGTAGAATCTAACGGCATACCGGCCATGTTCAATTGTTTCTCAGGAAAAAAGATACAAAGGATCAAAATAAAAAAAGCTGATTTTTCCCATAAGAATTATTTTCAAGGGGCCAAAACGGTTATTTCTAGCCGACCTGAATGAGGGTTGTCATATATCAGGTGAAAGCCCCATGGGAGTAGAATCTAATGGCATACCGGCCATATTCAATTGTTTCTCAGGAAAAAAGATACAAAGGATCAAAATAAAAAAAGCAGATTTTTCCCATAAGAATTATTTTCAAGGGGCCAAAACGGTTATTTCTAGCCGACCTGAATGAGGGTTGTCTTATATCAGGCGAAAGCCCCATGGGAGTAGAATCTAATGGCATACCGGCCATATTCAATTGTTTCTCAGGAAAAAAGTTACAAAGGATCAAAATAAAAAAAAGCAGATTTTTCCCATAAGAATTATTTTCAAGGGGCCAAAACGGTTATTTCTAGCCGACCTGAATGAGGGTTGTCATATATCATGTGAAAGCCCCATGGGGGTAGATTACAATGGCATACTGCCTACATTCAATTGTTTCTCAGGAAAAAAGTTACAAAGGATCAAAATAAAAAAAAAGCTGATTTTTGCCATAAGAATTATATTCAAGGGGCCAAAACGGTTATTTCTAGCCGACCTGAATGAGGGTTGTCATATATCAGGTGAAAGCCCCATGGGAGTAGAATCTAATGGCATACCGGCCATATTCAATTGTTTCTCAGGAAAAAAGATACAAACGATCAAAATAAAAAAAAGCAGATTTTTCCCATAAGAATTATTTTCAAGGGGCCAAAACGGTTATTTCTAGCCGACCTGAATGAGGGTTGTCATATATCAGGTGAAAGCCCCATGGGAGTAGAATCTAACGGCATACCGTCCATATTCAATTGTTTCTCAGGAAAAAAGTTACAAAGGATCAAAATAAAAAAAAAGCAGATTTTTGCCATAAGAATTATTTTTAAGGGGCTAAAACGGTTATTTCTAGCCGACCTGAATGAGGGTTGTCATATATCAGGTGAAAGCCCCATGGGAGTAGAATCTAACGGCATACCGGCCATGTTCAATTGTTTCTCAGGAAAAAAGATACAAAGGATCAAAATAAAAAAAAGCTGATTTTTCCCATAAGAATTATTTTCAAGGGGCCAAAACGGTTATTTCTAGCCGACCTGAATGAGGGTTGTCACATATCATGTGAAAGCCCCATGGGGGTAGATTACAATGGCATACTGCCTACATTCAGTTGTTTCTCAGGAAAAAAGTTACAAAGGATCAAAATAAAAAAAAGCAGATTTTTGCCATAAGAATTATATTCAAGGGGCCAAAACGGTTATTTCTAGCCGACCTGAATGAGGGTTGTCATATATCAGGTGAAAGCCCCATGGGAGTAGAATCTAACGGCATATTGGCCATGTTCAATTGTTTCTCAGGAAAAAAGATACAAAGGATCAAAATAAAAAAAAGCAGATTTTTCCCATAAGAATTATTTTCAAGGGGCCAAAACGGTTATTTCTAGCCGACCTGAATGAGGGTTGTCATATATCAGGTGAAAGCCCCATGGGAGTAGATTACAATGGCATACTGCCTATGTTCAATTGTTTCTCAGGAAAAAAGTTACAAAGGATCAAAATAAAAAAAAAACAGATTTTTCCCATAAGAATTATTTTCAAGGGGCCAAAACGGTTATTTCTAGCCGACCTGAATGAGGGTTGTCATATATCAGGTGAAAGCCCCATGGGAGTAGAATCTATTGGCATACCGGCCATATTCAATTGTTTCTCAGGAAAAAAGATACAAAGGATCAAAATAAAAAAAAGCAGATTTTTCCCATAAGAATTATTTTCAAGGGGCCAAAACGGTTATTTCTAGCCGACCTGAATGAGGGTTGTCATATATCAGGTGAAAGCCCCATGGGAGTAGAATCTAATGGCATACCGGCCATATTCAATTGTTTCTCAGGAAAAAAGATACAAAGGATCAAAATAAAAAAAAGCTGATTTTTCCCATAAGAATTATTTTCAAGGGGCCAAAACGGTTATTTCTAGCCGACCTGAATGAGGGTTGTCATATATCATGTGAAAGCCCCATGGGGGTGGATTACAATGGCATACCGGCCATATTCAATTGTTTCTCAGGAAAAAAGATACAAAGGATCAAAATAAAAAAAAGCTGATTTTTCCCATAAGAATTATTTTCAAGGGGCCAAAACGGTTATTTCTAGCCGACCTGAATGAGGGTTGTCATATATCAGGTGAAAGCCCCATGGGAGTAGAATCTAACGGCATACCGGCCATGTTCAATTGTTTCTCAGGAAAAAAGATACAAAGGATCAAAATAAAAAAAAGCAGATTTTTCCCATAAGAATTATTTTCAAGGGGCCAAAACGGTTATTTCTAGCCGACCTGAATGAGGGTTGTCATATATCAGGTGAAAGCCCCATGGGAGTAGAATCTAATGGCATACCGGCCATATTCAATTGTTTCTCAGGAAAAAAGAGACAAAGGATCAAAATAAAAAAAAGCAGATTTTTCCCATAAGAATTATTTTCAAGGGGCCAAAACGATTATTTCTAGCCGACCTGAATGAGGTTTGTCATATATCAGGTGAAAGCCCCATGAGAGTAGATTACAATGGCATACTGCCTATGTTCAATTGTTTCTCAGGAAAAAAGTTACAAAGGATCAAAATAAAAAAAAAACAGATTTTTCCCATAAGAATTATATTCAAGGGGCCAAAACGGTTATTTCTAGCCGACCTGAATGAGGGTTGTCATATATCAGGTGAAAGCCCCATGGGAGTAGAATCTAATGGCATACCGCCCATATTCAATTGTTTCTCAGGAAAAAAGTTACAAAGGATCAAAATAAAAAAAAAGCAGGTTTTTCCCATAAGAATTATTTTTAAGGGGCTAAAACGGTTATTTCTAGCCGACCTGAATGAGGGTTGTCATATATCAGGTGAAAGCCCCATGGGAGTAGAATCTAACGGCATACCGGCCATGTTCAATTGTTTCTCAGGAAAAAAGATACAAAGGATCAAAATAAAAAAAAGCTGATTTTTCCCATAAGAATTATTTTCAAGGGGCCAAAACGGTTATTTCTAGCCGACCTGAATGAGGGTTGTCATATATCATGTGAAAGCCCCATGGGGGTGGATTACAATGGCATACCGGCCATATTCAATTGTTTCTCAGGAAAAAAGATACAAAGGATCAAAATAAAAAAAAGCTGATTTTTCCCATAAGAATTATTTTCAAGGGGCCAAAACGGTTATTTCTAGCCGACCTGAATGAGGGTTGTCATATATCAGGTGAAAGCCCCATGGGAGTAGAAAAAACGGATTTTCCCATAAGTATTATTTTCAAGGGGCCAAAACGGTTATTTCTAGCCGACCTGAATGAGGGTTGTCAAGGGGCCAGAACGTGAATTCAATGGGTGTTTTCATATATCGGGTGAAGCATAATCATTTTTTGCTAATTTTTCATTTGTTGGAGTGTGCGATTTATTTTAGATTATGTATAATAATCAATAATAGAAGTGGTATACTAACAGGTTTTTAATAATGCTAAGTGTTATATGTTATAAGCCTAAAAATATGCAATTTATCGAACATAATGTAGAAAATTTAAAGCAAAACGAAAATGGCAACATTTTTAAAAAATGGCAACATTGTTTGGCTCATTTTTAAGAAGTTTAATTTGGTGAAATCCCTTAAATATAATCGAAAAAGAACTGACACTATGTACATACGATATTATGCACGCGTGCAATTAGTAATATGTAGTATCAAGGTTGTTTAAAAATAATCATACGTGTGCAAGCTGGCGAAACATGTCAAATTTATACATCTCTTATTGATAAACAAAAAGGTCGTAACATTGATGTAATGAATTTATCTGAACTGAAAACAGATAGATCCGATGGAGATGTATTCATTAATCGTGATTATTATATGACTAAATCTTTAATACAAACAGGTACGTTTTTTAACACAAAGCTCTGCTAACCAAGAATTATCATTCGGTTTTTAAAAATTCCTCATTGCTTTACTTTTCAGTAAATTGGACTTTATTGGCTGGTATACCACTGGTTTAACACCTGACAAGGCTGATATTATATAGATTCTACTCCCATGGGGCTTTCACCTGATATATGACAACCCTCATTCAGGTCGGCTAGAAATAACCGTTTTGGCCCCTTGAAAATAATTCTTATGGGAAAAATCTGTTTTTTTTTTATTTTGATCCTTTGTAACTTTTTTCCTGAGAAACAATTGAATATGGCCGGTATGCCATTAGATTCTACTCCCATGGGGCTTTCACCTGATATATGACAACCCTCATTCAGGTCGGCTAGAAATAACCGTTTTGGCCCCTTGAAAATAATTCTTATGGGAAAAATCTGCTTTTTTTTATTTTGATCCTTTGTATCTTTTTTCCTGAGAAACAATTGAACATGGCCGGTAAGCCGTTAGATTCTACTCCCATGGGGCTTTCACCTGATATATGACAACCCTCATTCAGGTCGGCTAGAAATAACCGTTTTGGCCCCTTGAAAATAATTCTTATGGGAAAAATCAGCTTTTTTTATTTTGATCCTTTGTATCTTTTTTCCTGAGAAACAATTGAACATGGCCGGTATGCCGTTAGATTCTACTCCCATGGGGCTTTCACCTGATATATGACAACCCTCATTCAGGTCGGCTAGAAATAACCGTTTTAGCCCCTTAAAAATAATTCTTATGGCAAAAATCTGCTTTTTTTTTATTTTGATCCTTTGTAACTTTTTTCCTGAGAAACAATTGAATATGGGCGGTATGCCGTTAGATTCTACTCCCATGGGGCTTTCACCTGATATATGACAACCCTCATTCAGGTCGGCTAGAAATAACCGTTTTGGCCCCTTGAAAATAATTCTTATGGGAAAAATCTGCTTTTTTTTATTTTGATCCTTTGTATCTTTTTTCCTGAGAAACAATTGAATATGGCCGGTATGCCATTAGATTCTACTCCCATGGGGCTTTCACCTGATATATGACAACCCTCATTCAGGTTGGCTAGAAATAACCGTTTTGGCTACTTTAATATTATATGCTGTTATATGCGAATATACATTATTTTTTATATGAAATTACAAAATAATAACAAAACAAATTTATTATTTGTCAGATACATGTTTATAGTCTAAAATTAATTATTAAAATATTTAGATAATTGGTTTTTTACTTCAATAAAAAATTTCGTTTGCTGAAGTGAAGTACTTAACAGAAAATGTTAACATTAACATTCTCTGTTAAAATTCTTAACAGATATTTATTTCGATATTTAACTTCACACCCTTTGAATTAAATGATACTGTACTTTAAAAATTATTTATCAACATTCATTGTTAAAAAATTATTAGATTTTATGTACTTAAATAAAATGAAATATTCACTAAAATAAATGTAATAAATTACATCAAACTTAAAAGAAGAGTAAATCTGCGCACACTGTATGTAAGTAGCTGAATTTTTTCGAGTAGTAGTTCGCCGCCATAATTTTCTTGGAATAGTTTGAAATTTGAAGGATACAATGTCCTCAAATCGAAAACTTCACAACATATAAACTTTTAGCAAGTCGTGAAGGAAAATGTTCAGTAAAATTACATCAAACTTAAAAGAAAAGCAAATTTTTACACATTTATGGAAACTGGCTGATTTTTTTCGAGTAGTATTTCGGCAACAGCACAATTATTGCCGAAATTCTTTGAAATTTTAAGGACGTTACGTCCTCTTATATGCAATTTTAGAATCTATAAATTTGTAGCAAGTGTTTCTTAAATATTTTTTGAAAAAGAGTTTTAAGAATTACTGATCTTTTTCGAGTAGTAGTTCGCCCACCCCACACATTTCACTCGAGTGTTTCAATATTTTAGAAGAATAATATGTTGATATAATGGACTACAATTTGTATTAATTTTTACCACATACTTTTGAAAAATTTTTTGTAAATCGATGTCAAACTTCCATGAAGTGAATGTTTTCATACGTTTGTATGGAAAGTCGGAAACGTTTGAAATTTAAAAGAAATACTCTCCCTACATTTCTAAATCTAAAAAATATAACTTTTGGCTATGTCATTGTAAAAAATTTTCTGTAAAATTATCTCAAACATGAAATAGAGAAAATTTTCACACTTTTGTATGGGAAGAGTCTGATCTTTTTCGAGTAGTAGTTCGTCCGAGCTACAATTTTGGTCAGATTACTTTGAAATTTCCTGGTACGAAATGTTATCATATTTCCAACTTTAAAAAGCATAAATTTGTACCATGTGTGCCTTAAACATTTTGTGTAAATCGATGTCAAACTTGCATGAAGTGAATTTTTTCATATATTTGTATGAAAAGTGGTCGAGCTTTTTCGAGTAGTAGTTCGCCAACAGCACAATTATTGTCGCAATACTTCGAAATTTTAAGCAGATTATCTTGATATATTTGCAACTACAAGCAGTAAAAAATTTTAGGAAGTCGTGATGGAAAATTTTTTTTAAAGTTACATCAAACTTGAAATAAGAGCAAATTTGCACACATTCGTATAGAAAGTGGCTGATCTTTTTTGAGTAATTGTTCGCCCAGAGGTCAATTTTCATCAGAATGGTTTAATTTTTTAAATGAGTCATCTGTGAATAAGGTCAATTACGGGCAATAAAAAGAAAAAAAAAATTTTTTTTTTTGGAAAAATTTATTTTTTATTTTTTGTTTTTCGTCGAGTAGTAGTTCCTCCAAGCTTCAATTTTTGGCAGAATGCTTTGAAACTTGAAGGAAGTGTTCTCTTTGTATATACAGCTCTAACGAATATAATTTTTTACGTCATTGTGGAAAATTTTCTGGAAAATATCATCAAACTTCAAATAAGAGCATATTTTCACACATTTGTATAGAAAGTGGTCAATATCAGTCGAGTAGTGCTATACCGACGCTACAATTTTGGTCGGAATGGCTTAAAATTTTTTACGAGTAATCTCTGAATATAGTCAATTATAGACAGTAAAAAAATATAATTTTTTTTTTTTTTATTTTTTTACACTTTTTGCAAAATTTCCGATCTTTTTCGAGTAGTTGTTCCCACACGCCAACATTTTTGTCCAAATGCTTTGAAATTTTGAAAACATATCCTCTACATATATTCAGATTGAAATACTAAGAGGTTTTTCCAAGTGTTCTTGAAAATTTTTTTGTAAATAGGCATCAAACATATACGAAGATCATATTTTCATACATTTGAGTGGAAAGTGGATGATCTTTTTCGAGTAGTAGTTAGCCCACTCCATAGTTTTAATCAGAATGTTTTAATATTTCGGGAGGGTAATCTATCAGTATAACTAACTTCAAAATATATAAAATCATACCATGTATTTTGGGAAATTTTTTTCTTAAATGAAGTCAAACATCTATAAAGTTAATATTTTCATACATTTGTATGGAAAGTCGTCGAGCTTTTTCGAATAGTAGTTTGCCCACGCAAGTGGGACACTCCGATTCGAGTGAAATTAAATAGTGATATTCCCGGTATCTGTACGATTCTAAAAAGTATACATTTGTTGTACTAAATACCTATATTTAACTTTTTACATGCTTTCAAACATGAAAAATGCTAATTTTTACTGCTCGAGCTACTCGTTGAGCTCGAGTAGCTCATTAACTACTCGAGTAGCTCGAGCTTCGAGTAGCTCGAGTACTCGAGCTTGACCGTAGGCTCTGATAATAATAATAATAGTAATAATAATAATAATAATAATAGTAATAATAATAATAATAATAATAATAATAATAATAATAATAATAATAATAATAATAATAATAATAATAATAACCCTGCATAGGTCCGCATATGCTAGAGGTTACTTATCCCTGGTACGAATCACAGGATAAGCTCTGTTGCAGCATAAGCTGTATGAACTATGTTTTTGGAATTATTTATTAATTTTATTTATCAGTATTTTTAATACTTTTAATGTTCACAATGTTTACATATTTAATAAATAGTTTAATTTCAATTTTAGCTCTATAAAAACACATTATTTCTTATAAATTTTACACATTCTCTTCTAAAGACACATTAATTTCTCTCTTTTTTTATATTATTTGGAATTAAGTTATATAATTTAAGTCCTTTGTAGAAAAGTGATCGCTGCATTGCCGTTGTGGCGACTCGCTGTATTCTAAAATTTTCGGCATTTCTTTGTCTATACGGCTGTACATCTCCTACATAATTTAGTTGCTCGCTTAAATATTCTGGTGCATTACCATTTCTTATTTTTTGTATAAACATTAAAGTATTTAATTCCAATCTTTGCTTTATACTCATCCACTTGAGTGCATCTAACATTATAGCTATTGGTGTATACCTGTTGCATCTTAGAATTGTCCGCATTGCCTTATTTTGCAATTTTTGTAGTCTGTCCAGTTGTGCTGCTCTACAACTTGTATATATAATTGTCGAACCATATTCCAAGTGTGGTTTTATTATGGTATTATATATATTTATTGCTGTCATTGGTGATATTTTATTCCTAATTCTTTTGAAACAACCAATTTTTTTCCAATTTTCTTACAAATATACTCTATGTGATCGTTGAATTTTAGTTCTTTATCAATAATGAAACCAAGGTATGTAATCGTTGAATTTTAGTTCTTTATCAATAATGAAACCAAGGTATTTTATTTGTCTCACTTTTTCTATTATTTCACCATTTATTATAAAGTTTGCATTGCTAGTCATATTTATTTCTATTATTTTTGTTTTTTGTTCATTTAGTTTCAGTTTATTAATTTTTAACCATATATTACTATTCTTTATATCCTGCGTCATATTGTTTTGGCATTGGTTCTCGTTATCTCCTTCCGTGTATATGAGAGTATCATCCGCATATAAAATAATTTCACATTTTTTTAATATGTTAGGCATATCATTTATATATATACTAAATAATAGTGCAGCCAATATTGATCCCTGCGGAACACCGAACTCATTTTCAATTGAAATGGATTTTACACCATTAACCTTTGTAATTTATTTCCTATTCGTTATATATGATTTAAACCATTTTAGCTCGGTATTCTGTACTCCGTATATATAAAGTTTCTTTAACATTATTTCCCTGTCTATGGTATATAATGCTCTTTTAAAGTCCAAAAAAATTGCCATTATTTTATTATGTTTTTCTATTTTCTTCCACCGATTTATCACATAATTAACTGCGGTTTCACACGAAAATTTTCTTCTGAACCCAGATTGATATTTTGATAACAACGAGTATTTCTCAATATATTTTCTAATTGTATTTTTAAAACTTTTTCTAAGATCTTTTCACACGTTTTTAATGTATTTATCGGACGATATTCTTCACATTTCTTTGTGTTTGCTATCTTCTCAATTGGTGTTATCATTGTTTCCTTCCAATTTTCCGGAAACTCTCCATATTTTAAAGAATTATTTATTATACTTAACAAAATATTTCCCGTTATGTTCCAATTATCAATTATAACAGAAACCTTAAACCAGCGATTTTTGCTCCTTTCAAAATTCGGTGATTTAAGTTCTCTCATTAAAAAATGGACATGTACGCAGAGGTTTTGGGGGACATTACTAAATTAAAACCGGTGTTTTGAACTCTCCTATCATAAACAAAAAGGGTTTAAACAAAGGCTTTGTCGGAAATGGGCTTAGTACAGGATTAGCTATAGACTAAGGTGTATAGACTAAGTTATGAAATAATAAATGAATGAAAATTAGCTGAATATCAAACAAATGTCATAATTAATTAAATTCAAAGGAATATATAAAAAGGTTTTAGAAAATTAAATTAGGTTCTAAAATTAAATTAGGTTCAATACAAAAATTCAATTAGGTTTTAAAATTATATGAGGTTCAAATCGAACCCACGCAAAAGTTTTAAATTATTTAACATTTTTTTTTTTTTTCAATAAATTTATCCCCATGGAGTAACCAAAACCAAACCAATTACTACAAAAAAAATCCGTAAGTAAGTATGACCATTAGGGTGGCCCTTCGTTATATGGAGGGAAAAAAAGTGTTCAAACTGTCGGTCTCACCCCCTAGAAATATGCGAATAGCAAAAAAACTGAGAAATATAAAGTTTTGGGCCAATCAAAAAACGTTTAGTCGTGGCGCAAAGCGATTGAAAATTTCAAGTGTGTTTATATGGGGAAAATATGACTTTTTTTCAGATTTTACGAAAATTTCGTTCTATAATTTAATTTTTTCGACAAGCCGTTACATAATTCGGGATCAGTATTAAATTATCCTTTCAAAAGGCTATAAAACTTCTAAATCGTATGAAACCTCGCCAAGTAATAGCAAATGCCCCAGACCACTTCTGTGCCAAAAAAAAACTAGGTCATGAAATTTGATGGCATTTTTTTCAACTTTGAGAAATTGATTAAAGCCATCATTCTTTTTTGGTCTCTCATAAGTACTCAGATATGAAGTATTGTTTTATTACCACGTTGTTAACCTATTGCGCATTGAGGCCGAAAATTGGAAATTTTTTGATAAAATTTTTAAAACTCCTTTTTCAAGTTTGAAAAAATTTTCTTAAACAAAATTTAAAAAAATGAATCTATCACTTTAAGGTTTTATGAAATACATGTTGCAGATTAACTGTGTGAATTTTTAAGTAAATCCCACTTCCAGAATTTTTTTGACAAGGATTTTATTTTTGCGGATTTCGAGAAAAATTGGATTTTTGTGAAATATTCTGTAAATGTACTCTTTCTAAATACTTTGTATCAAAAATGCATCATATTTCTACTTTTAAATGTTATATTTTATCTTAATAGCCTAGGGTTTCGGAAAAAAATAATATGACTCCATTAACCCTTTTGGAATTGGGGTCACATATGACCCCAAACTAATAAAAGACAATTTATTCAAAAAATTCAAATATTTTGTAAGTGCTGTCCAATTTTTAGATGCGACGCTTAAAAATGTGTAGAAGTTTCGTCCCAAAAATTTGAGAACATTAACGCATTATTTGCCAAGGCCAGCTTTGGATTTTAAGATATTTTAAAATAAAAATGACCTAAAACGACTTTTTCTATTAAACTCGTTGATACCACTATTTAGAATTTAAGAAAAATAATTCGGTTAATTTTTATTTATTTAACCATTCAGTGCTCCTGGGATCAAAATAATCCATTGTGATATATCTTTGTTGCAATTATCTGCTTATTGCTCGCGAATACAAATTAAATCAACTTTTAACCAATTTTGTTATAAAATTACTTTATGTAATAAAGTAACAATTGAATTTATTGCTGTCTCACCCACCAATTTGGTGGATATTGATAAAAAACGCCAAAAAAAATTTCAGGTCAATCGGTGAAGATGCCATTACTTATAATGGTTGACATTTTTTGATTTTTTATAATCGGTCGCTTTATATTATCTTCAATGTCACTTACATGTTTTGAAACTTCTACCATTTTATTTCCCAGTTTTATATAGTTTATTAAATAAAAGTAAATTTCAAATATAATAATATATATAAAAGGGTATATTAAATTAATACTACTCTTAATGGAATAAATTACAAAACTAAATCAAAGTGAATTTCAAAAAACGTCCTATTTTTAGACATATGACTTAAGTTGTTTTAATTTATATTCGCGAGCAATAAGCAGATAATTGCACCAGAGATATATCACAATGGATAATTTTGATCTCAGGAGCACTGAAGGGTTAAATAAATAAAAATTAACCGAATTATTTTCCTTAAATTCCAAATAGTGGTATCAACGAGTTTAATAGAAAAACTCGTTTTAGGTCATTTTTATTTTAAAATATCTTAAAATCCAAAGCAAAGGGACGAAACTTCTACACATTTGATTATTATATTTTTAGCGTCGCATCTAAAAATTGGACAGCACTTACAAAATATTTTAATTTTTTGAATAAATTGTCTTTTATTAGTGGGTCATATGTGACCCCAATTCCAAAAGGGTTAATGGAGTCATATTATTTTTTTCCGAAACCCTAGGCTATTAAGATAAAATATAACATTTAAAAGTAGAAATATGATGAATTTTTGATACAAAGTATTTAGAAAGAGTACATTTACAGAATATTTCACAAAAATCCAATTTTTCTCGAAATCCGCAATACTTCATATCTGAGTACTTATGAGTATAGAGACCAAAAAAGAATGATGGCTTTAATCAATTTCTCAAAGTTGAAAAAAATACCATCAAATTTCATGACCTAGTTTTTTTTTGGCACAGAAGTGGTCTGGGGCATTTGCTATTTCTTGGCGATGTTTCATACGATTTAGAAGTTTTATAGCCTTTTGAAAGGTTAATTTAATACTGATCCTGAATTATGTAACGGCTTGTCGGAAAAATTAAATTATAGAACGAAATTTTCGTAAAATCTGAAAAAAAAGTCATATTTTCCCCATATAAACACACTTGAAATTTTCAACCGCTTTGCGCTACGACTAAACGTTTTCTGAATGGCCCAAAACTTTGTATTTCTCAGTTTTTTTGCTATTCGCATATTTCTAGGGGGTGAGACCGACAGTTTGAACACTTTTTTTATTAAGGGCCACCCTAATGACCATCCATCAAAAAAATTAAAAATTTTTAAACTTGTGATTCTAAGTTTTCCCGATTATTTGCTGCTATTTCGGTACTATAAAATTTGTTTCGGACCGGGGACCGGTTCGTTTAGAACGAAGTTCCTGTATTCCGGGAACAACTTTATTGACCAAAGCAAATTAAAAATCCGGCGTGCCATGCTTATTTCTGAAACTAAATTGGTGGTCAGGAATAATACTACATTTATGGAAATAGGTAGGTCTAAAAAAATTTTTTGAAAAATTCGAGAGCCCCCAGAACATATTTCATGATCCTTTTATTAAACGCCCGTTCGAGATCTCTGGGCTATGGGAATTTTAGCATAAGTAGATTGTTACTTGCCTGATGGTGCAATAAGTTTTCTCTTCATTGCTTGTCTAGCACTTGCAATGAAGATTTACTTTTCTCAGTTGACGTTGACCCAATACCCTTCTTGATTGAGTTTACGTGAATGTACCTCTGTTATAAGGGTTGGGGTTACTGATCAACTGTCTACTGGTTGGCACGGAATTTCTATCCTTTTTTTTTAAATGTGTTACGGTAACTACCCTAATGTTGATTAGTAAGTCTTTTATGGCAATGCTGTAAATAACGTAATGAATGTAGCCGGTATTTAAATTTTTTTTTTTTTTACTAATAGTAATCGAAGTATTATAAACAACTGTGCTGTAGATCCACTTTTAAATATACTATATGGTTTCCTTTTTATAATAAAAAGACTTGTCATGGTACATACAATATGGTGTCAGGTATGAACCAATAAATAAATACTAGCAGATTCCAGCCCTCGAAATTCGAGCGCAAATTCTAGGAAATTTTATTTTTTCATTAAATAAAGACCCTAAAAGTATGCTAATCAATTATAGCCAATTCACAAATCAACACAAAATCAAACTCATTTTTATTACAAACACATTAACAAATTTAATAAACACACACATAGCATTGTATAATGTTAGTAGCAACTTTAAATGCAATTTACTCAAAACAAGGTTCAGAAAATACACACATGTAACACACAATTTTAAACACGACTTAAAATATAACTGAACTCGAACCTGTTTATTGTACATGTTCTGTTTTTTCTTACTACACGAGCCACAACACGACTTAAAATATAACTGAACTCGAACCTGTTTATTGTACATGTTCTGTTTTTTTTTTTTCAGTACACGTACCAGAACATGAACTTCAAATAAAGCAACACTCAAAAATGTGTGCTTTATGTGTGATTGAAACAAAAAGTACGTGATACAAAAATGTTCGTGTAAATAACGAAATATTAAAACGAACACAGTCATGGTTGTGTTGGGCACCGAAGAAAATTTAAAAACAAACATAATTGATATGAAAATAAAAATATGTGTGTGTTGGTCTAAGTTATGTTTGTTTACATATATGTACGAGTTTTTTATTCAGTGTGTGTTTTTTTCTGAACTCTGACTCAAAATAAAGGAAAAAAATTAAAAATCTGTAAATCTGCAAAACGGCTAAAAAGAAATACCTTTCAAATAATATACGTTTGGTCAAAATCGGGATAAAACGGAAGAATAAAACATCAGTCACAAGAAATCGCCTAGCCTATTAATATTATAGATAGATATATCGCACCTGTAACTCTAAAGTGAGTCAACTCAAAATTTTTAAATTCTCGCTTTTTGCAAGAAAACGATACACAGTGGTCATATCTATCCACTGTAAAAATATTACATCGGTTTTTCTAGTCTTTCTCAAAAAAAAAAAAAAATACAGTTGTAACCCTCTTTGTGTTATAAGAGTAGCTGCTTTAGGATCCACTAAAAATACATATTTTGAGTTGCACCCAAAAAACTTATTAATTTTGATGATCACTGAAAAAATCGCAAAAACAACTACTGTTGTATACTTAGTATTCGCAATTTTACAATGAAACAACCGTTTTAAAATTTTATAGTATATATTAAATTTTATAGTATATATTGTAAATTTTGAGACTCACTTTAGAGGTACAGGTGCGATATATATTGTTAATAATAAACAATTTCAACAATTTGCAATGTCTATTTACTTATATTTTTATACAAAGAAATAAAAAGAATGGTAGACAACGAAGATTTAAAGTATATCGCTGCGGCATCATCGACGCCATGTTTTAAAGTAAATTGGAGTACACAGTTCAACATTTTTTTGTTGGCCACGGATTTAGGAAAGGAGTCTGAAAAAATAAAGTTGGCGCTAGTATATAGTGACATGTTGAAAAAATTCGATGCGGCATGAGTTTTTTCATTATGCAACAATATGAAACGACTTCAGAAAATTTGAGTAACCCTTGTGATTTTGGACGTTGCGTGAAGCTTGGTGAAGGATCAAAGATCGCTTGTTAAAGCTGCGTTCACACTACGTGTTTTGCTTGTGTTTTTCTTAGTTTTTTAGCACGTGTAATTTGTACACATAGTGTGAACCCTTTCAAACATTGTTTATGTACAACACATTTTGCAAAACATATGTAAATTTTTCAATTAGATCAGGTTCTATTTTGGCAAGACAAACATATGAAAATACAACACTGCTTGTGGCGAAAGAAAAAAAGAGTAAATTATAAAGATTAATATTGAAAGAAAAATAAATTGTTTAATATTAATTAACAATTAAAAAATATATAAAACATATAACTTTATTTTTAACAATAAATTTTTCTAAATTCACAAATTAAATCAGCTGTTGTTTACATTTAGAGGTTATGTCATACGGAAATACATATGTACGTTTGAACGCAAAAATTATGAATCGTATGTAAAACGCTAATTTTGACACACACACGGAATTACGTATGGATCGTAAAACTGAATTTACATATGGAAAATACACATAGTGTAAACACACCTTAAGTGAACGAAATATTGATTGGAAGAAGGCTTTGGAAATTGGTAAAAGTATAAAGATGGCGAAAGAAAATTCAGCAAGCATACGGAATGTGAATGGTAGCAGCGATACAACGTAGGAAAAAGAAGCAATCATATCAATAACAACAACAATAATACCAGAAGCAACCGTATCAACAACAACAATCCCAAAAGCAATCTTATCAACAACAATATCAGAAGCAACTGTATCAACAACAACAATCATCAGCCATTTGTAATAAATGTGGCCAAAAACACAATAACAGATGCCCTGCTGAAGGTGTAGTATGCAATTCATGGGGGAAATTAAATCACTGTCCAAGAATGTGTTTTTCAAAAAATATTGGTATGATGAATATAAATAAGTACGTAAAATGTTGTCAAAGAAGAAAAAGAAAGCCTATTTTTTGGAATAATTGGTGAAATCCATAGCAAAAATATTTGGAACGTCAACGTGGAAGTGAGTGGAAAAACAATAGTTAGTCAAGTAGATACTGGAACCCAAGCGAACCTGATGTCAATCAACACCTTCAACACCTTAGGTATCAGTAAGGTAGATAGATAACAAGGTATATAATAACATATTTACGTTTAGTGGTGAAAAGTTACCTGTATTTGGCAAAATTGTAATTGAATTTTCGTATAATAACGTAGTTTATGTTACATCTTTCTATATACTAAATATGAAATGTAAAAACATCATTGGCCTTGAACTGGCCACTAGAATGAATTTAATTAAAAAGTTAGCACAATAAATTGTGAGACAATTTTTGAAAAAGAAAAGCGTCATTTGCAAATTAAAGAAAATTGTCAACCGGTACCTTTTAGTCTACATGAATCTTTAAAAAATTAAATTGAAAGAATGGCTAAACTAACTGTAATTACTAAAGTAAAAGAGCCTACAGATTGGGCAGATTCGATCGTACTAATAACAAAGTCTAATGGGAACTTGAGATTGTGTTTGGGTCCACGGAACTTAAATAAGGCGATTGTGATACCTAGATTTGATTGATTTGATTTGAGTGGTTCAAAATTTTTTAGTGTGCTAGATGCTAATTCTGGTTTTTGGATGGTTCAACCTGATGATGAATCGTCTAGGTTATGTACGTTTAACGCCTCATTTGGGGTGTATCGTTTTTTACGTTTGCCATTTGGCATAAGTTCAGCACCTGAGATATTTTATGCTGAAATGATCGGACTTAATAAAATGGGTCTAAAATTTAAAAGAACAAAGTCAATAATTCTCAAGACTGCCTTATTTTTAGTGAGAGTGATGTAAAACAAGATGAAAGGAGTATTGAATCTATTTTGGCAATTCCTGTTTCTAAGAATGAACAATGAATGAGCACTTCGTCCCCAATGAACAAATTCCCAAAAAAAAAGAACTCTCCCCAAAAATGTGTATGGTATTGGGAAATTTTATGGGGAATAAATTAATTTTTTATTTCAATTTAAAAATTTTTAATTTTTTAATTTAGAAGGAAAAATGCTTCAAAAATAAGCTGCGAAATTGGTTTAGCTTTTTTTTAAAGTTATTTATTTTGTAAACATCAAATATAACGGAATCGTTTGCAAATTAAAGGAATCAGAACTTTTAAAAATCATCATTGAGCAGTGACGTCAAATTTATAGAAGTTTCAAAAATGGAAAATGGATGCGACGTTTAAAATTGTGCCTATAGTATATGTGTAGCCTATTTGGATCAACAGGTAATTATTGCACATACGTAGATACAATTTTTCATAAGGCTATTCACTGAGCTGCCACACCCGTGCTGCTGCGCAGTTGTCGTGAACATATTTCAATCACCAAAATATATTTTTCATATCATTCCGATATTTTAGCATTTTGATGGATAAGAAAACGCAAAATGCTATTAATGCAATCGTGCGTGTTCTTTTTTTACCGTGCAAACATTGCAAGATATGTTATGGTTGTGAGATAAAGCACCGAAATGATGCTATTGAAAAGAATACAGATTTTAAATACGTTTATTGCAGGACAAATATTGCGAGCAGTATGCAAATTTTCACTTAAATATATGGTTACTTTTAACAATTTACCAATATTCTAAAAACAGGTTTGTTGAAACAATAAGGGTATTACAGGTTTGCTCAGGTGTTTCAGCATTTTTCGGCTCAGATTGTCTAACTCGTTGAGACCCGATGATCGGGGCTCACTACAGTTCTGTTTAGCCTAAGCCGTTTTGCATTTGAGGAAGTACGGCCTATATAAATCCGCTTTTTATGAGGCATGCAAGTCACAATTGCAAATAGTTCTTTTTCCACCTTTACAACTCATTTATATAGTGAACAAGTAAGAAAATTATAGTCGGTCTAGACCGACTATACGATATCCTATACCATGCGTTTAGAAACCCTATCTCTTAGGCCCAACTAACTGGACATTGAAAATAAGCAAAAAGCAAATTTGAGTGGGATTTTTATTAATTTTTTTGGCTGCAGATATGAGAAAGTTCATATCGGATGCTATATCTATAAAGGGACTAGGTCCAAAAATGGACCGATCCTGATCATGTTTGGTAAAATCTCTTGTATTTTGCAAAAATAGATACAAACAAAATTTGAGAAGAATCAGTGCAATATTTTTGTTTTTTAATAGATTTAAGTGAAGATCGGGAAGAAGCTCTATATGGGGTCAAGGGGATCATTTTTGGACTATTCATTAGTGGATGTAATGAACACATACAAACACAATTTGAGTAAGATCTATATGATAATTTGGATCTTATGGCAATTTATGTCGATTTCATATGGGTAATTTGTATGGGGGCTAGGTCTGAACATGGACCGATTCTCACCAATCAAATATAACTGTTTAGCCTAAGCCGTTTTGCATTTGAGGAAGTACGGCCTATATAAATCCGCTTTTTATGAGGCATGCAAGTCACAATTGCAAATAGTTCTTTTTCCACCTTTACAACTCATTTATATAGTGAACAAGTAAGAAAATTATAGTCGGTCTAGACCGACTATACGATACCCTATACCATGCGTTTAGAAACCCTATCTCTTAGGCCCAACTAACTGGACATTGAAAATAAGCAAAAAGCAAATTTGAGTGGGATTTTTATTAATTTTTTTGGCTGCAGATATGAGAAAGTTCATATCGGATGCTATATCTATAAAGGGACTAGGTCCAAAAATGGACCGATCCTGATCATGTTTGGTAAAATCTCTTGTATTTTGCAAAAATAGATACAAACAAAATTTGAGAAGAATCAGTGCAATATTTTTGTTTTTTAATAGATTTAAGTGAAGATCGGGAAGAAGCTCTATATGGGGTCAAGGGGATCATTTTTGGACTATTCATTAGTGGATGTAATGAACACATACAAACACAATTTGAGTAAGATCTATATGATAATTTGGATCTTATGGCAATTTATGTCGATTTCATATGGGTAATTTGTATGGGGGCTAGGTCTGAACATGGACCGATTCTCACCAATTTCAATACCGTTCATCCCATGGCCGATAAAAGCTTACATACCAAATTTCATCAAAATATATTCATATTTGCGACCTGCAGTTTGATTACAAGCTTTACATGGACACACAGACGGACGGACGGACGGACGGACGGACATTGTTAAATCAACTCAGAAAGTGATTCTGATTCGATCGGTATAATTAAAGATGGGTCTAGGTCAAATATTTTTGGTTGTTACAAACAGCAGCACAAAGTCATTATACCCAAACCACATAGTGGTATAGGGTATAAAAAGGTGAAATGGAAATATTTGTAATATGTTGCTGTCCAATGTGGCAAAAAGGCGTGATGGAAATAAATGTAATATATTTTTTCCAATGTATTTAAAACGGCGAGATGGAAATATTTGTATGATGTAACCTCATCGGAGTAATCCTACAGTGGTAGTTAACCTGTATCTGTTCAACCATGAAATAAATCTGCAATAATTTTGGAGTGTTACAAATCATAATTGTATTCATAGAATATATATCATAAAAACCATGAGTTTACCATTAATATAAATTCAAATTATATTAAAGTTACTAAGTTATTTATTATTTTTTTAAGTGCAAGAAATTTGAATTATTGAAATTGAATTAAAGTTATTTCTTGAAGTGTATAGAATTGGCAACGCATATCTAAAATAGAAGTAAAATTATGTAGCAAGGGTAACTTTGGATATAAGTTGTACGAGAAAAATATCATAATACGTAAACCCAGCCATTGTTGTTTTTGGCATTGTCAATTTTTTGGTTCTGTAGTCATAAACTAATTTTTCCAATTTTGAACTTCTTTTTAAAAGTAAATTATTTGTAATTCATAAAATTCAAAAATAAAACAAAATATAAAAATTTAAAGAAAAAGTCTTTCTTTTGTAAACTTTTCACAAAAAATGTTTTTTTCTTTGTAGTGTGTTTGACTGATCGTAGTTGCCATGCCTTCTGCATGGAACTAAATACTCACATTCCGTTGAGTTATTTGTCCATACACTAGCTGGCTAGCCTGTAATATGCTGAGCCAGCTAGTTCCCACGATTACCTTCAGTAAAATATAATTAGGTATATGTGTGAATTTGTGCGTGATTTTGTATTTAGTTCTAAGTTATAATAAGATATTTTAATAAGTAAATTGACAGTAGGAAAATAAACGCTCTTCGGAGCGCTAACAAAAGATATGCTGATTTTAAAGGGTGTGAAGTTAAATATCGAAATAAATATCTGTTAAGAATTTTAACAGAGAATGTTAATGTTAACATTTTCTGTTAAGTACTTCACTTCACCAAACGCAATTTTTTATAAGGGTGTGAAGTTAAATATCGAAATAAATATCTGTTAAGAATTTTAACAGAGAATGTTAATGTTAACATTTTCTGTTAAGTACTTCACTTCAGCAAACGAAATTTTTTATTCAAGTAAAAAACCAATTATCTAAAAATTTTAATAATTAAATTTAGACTTTAAACATGTATCTGATAAATAATAAATTTGTTTTGTTATTATTTTGTAATTTCATATAAAAAATAATGTATATTCGCATATAACAGCATATAATATTAAAGTAGCCAAAACGGTTATTTCTAGCCGACCTGAATGAGGGTTGTCATATATCAAGTGAAAGCCCCATGGGAGTAGAATCTAATGGCATACCACCCATATTCAATTGTTTCTCAGGAAAAAAGTTACAAAGGATCAAAATAAAAAAAAGCAGATTTTTCCCATAAGAATTATTTTCAAGGGGCCAAAACGGTTATTTCTAGCCGACCTGAATGAGGGTTGTCATATATCAGGTGAAAGCCCCATGGGAGTAGATTACAATGGCATACCGGCCATATTCAATTGTTTCTCAGGAAAAAGTTACAAAGGATCAAAATAAAAAAAGCAGATTTTTCCCATAAGAATTATTTTCAAGGGGCCAAAACGGTTATTTCTAGCCGACCTGAATGAGGGTTGTCATATATCAGGTGAAAGCCCCATGGGAGTAGATTACAATGGCATACCGGCCATATTCAATTGTTTCTCAGGAAAAAAGTTACAAAGGATCAAAATAAAAAAAGCAGATTTTTCCCATAAGAATTATTTTCAAGGGTTGTCATATATCAGGTGAAAGCCCCATGGGAGTAGATTACAATGGCATACTGCCTATATTCAATTGTTTCTCAGGAAACAGGGGCCAAAACGGTAATTTCTAGCCGACCTGAATGAGGGTTGTCATATATCAGGTGAGAGCCCCATGTGAGCAGAATCTAATGGCATACCGCCCATATTCAATTGTTTCTCAGGAAAAAAGTTACAAAGGATCAAAATAAAAAAAAGCTGATTTTTCCCATAAGAATTATTTTCAAGGGGCCAAAACGGTTATTTCTAGCCGACCTGAATGAGAGTTGTCATATATCAAGTGAAAGCCCCTGGGAGTAGAATCTAATGGCATACCGCCCATATTTAATTGTTTCTCAGGAAAAAAGTTACAAAGGATCAAAATAAAAAAAAGCAGATTTTCCCCATAAGAATTATTTCCAAGGGTCCAAAACGGTTATTTCTAGCCGACCTGAATGAGGGTTGTCATATATCAGGTGAGAGCCCCATGGGAGTAGAATCTAATGGCATACCGCCCATATTCAATTGTTTCTCAGGCAAAAAGTTACAAAGGATCAAAATAAAAAAAGCAGATTTTTCCCATAAGAATTATTTTCAAGGGGCCAAAACGGTTATTTCTAGCCGACCTGAATGAGGGTTGTCATATATCAGGTGAAAGCACCATGGGAGTAGAATCTAATGGCATACCGCCATATTTAATTGTTTCTCAGGAAAAAAGTTACAAAGGATCAAAATAAAAAAACAGATTTTTCCCATAAGAATTATTTTCAAGGGGCCCAAACGGTTATTTCTAGCCGACCTGAATGAGGGTTGTCATATATCAGGTGAAAGCCCCATGGGAGTAGAATCTAATGGCATACCGGCCTTATTCAATTGTTTCTTAGGAAAAAAATTGCAAAGGATCAAAATAAAAAAAAGCAGATTTTTCCCATAAGAATTATTTTCAAGGGGCCAAAACGGTTATTTCTAGCCGACCTGAATGAGGGTTGTCATATATCAGGTGAAAGCCCCACGGGAGGAGATTACAATGGCATACCGCCTATATTCAATTGTTTCTCGGGAAAAAAGTTACAAAGGATCAAATTAAAAAAAAAGCAGATTTTTCCCATAAGATTTATTTTCAGGGGGCCAAAACGGTTATTTCTAGCCGACCTGAATGAGGGTTGTCATATATCAGGTGAAAGCTCCATGGGAGTGTATTACAATGGCATACTGCCTATATTCAATTGTTTCTCAGGAAACAGGGGCCAAAACGGTAATTTCTAGCCGACCTGAATGAGGGTTGTCATATATCATGTGAAAGCCCCATGGGAGTAGATTACAATGGCATACTGCCTATATTCAATTGTTTCTCAGAAAAAAAGTTACAAAGGATCAAAATAAAAAAAGCAGATTTTTCCCATAAGAATTATTTTCAAGGGGCCAAAACGGTTATTTCTAGCCGACCTGAATGAGGGTTGTCATATATCAGGTGAAAGCCCCATGGGAGTAGATTACAATGGCATACTGCCTATATTCAATTGTTTCTCAGGAAAAAAGTTACAAAGGATCAAAATAAAAAAACAGATTTTTCCCATAAGAATTATTTTCAAGGGGCCAAAACGGTTATTTCTAGCCGACCTGAATGACGGTTGTCATATATCAGGTGAAAGCCCCATGGGAGTAGAATCTAATGGCATACCGGCCATATTCAATTGTTTCTCAGGAAAAAAATTGCAAAGGATCAAAATAAAAAAGCAGATTTTTCCCATAAGAATTATTTTCAAGGGGCCAAAACGGTTATTTCTAGCCGACCTGAATGAGGGTTGTCATATATCAGGTGAAAGCCCCACGGGAGGAGATTACAGTGGCATACCGCCTATATTCAATTGTTTCTCAGGAAAAAAGTTACAAAGGATCACTCTAAAAAAAAAGCAGATTTTTCCCATAAGATTTATTTTCAGGGGGCCAAAACGGTTATTTCTAGCCGACCTGAATGAGGGTTGTCATATATCAGGTGAAAGCCCCATGGGAGTAGATTACAATGGCATACCGGCCATATTCAATTGTTTCTCAGGAAAAAAGTTACAAAGGATCAAAATAAAAAAAGCAGATTTTTCCCATAAGAATTATTTTCAAGGGGCCAAAACGGTTATTTCTAGCCGACCTGAATGAGGGTTGTCATATATCAGGTGAAAGCCCCATGGGAGTAGATTACAATGGCATACTGCCTATATTCAATTGTTTCTCAGGAAAAAAGTTACAAAGGATCAAAATAAAAAAACAGATTTTTCCCATAAGAATTATTTTCAAGGGGCCAAAACGGTTATTTCTAGCCGACCTGAATGACGGTTGTCATATATCAGGTGAAAGCCCCATGGGAGTAGAATCTAATGGCATACCGGCCATATTCAATTGTTTCTCAGGAAAAAAATAGCAAAGGATCAAAATAAAAAAAGCAGATTTTTCCCATAAGAATTATTTTCAAGGGGCCAAAACGGTTATTTCTAGCCGACCTGAATGAGGGTTGTCATATATCAGGTGAAAGCCCCACGGGAGGAGTTTACAATGGCATACCGCCTATATTCAATTGTTTCTCAGGAAAAAAGTTACAAAGGATCAAACTAAAAAAAAAGCAGATTTTTCCCATAAGATTTATTTTCAGGGGGCCAAAACGGTTATTTCTAGCCGACCTGAATGAGGGTTGTCATATATCAGGTGAAAGCCCCATGGGAGTAGATTACAATGGCATACTGCCTATATTCAATTGTTTCTCAGGAAACAGGGGCCAAAACGGTAATTTCTAGCCGACCTGAATGAGGGTTGTCATATATCAGGTGAAAGCCCCATGGGAGTAGATTACAATGGCATACTGCCTATATTCAATTGTTTCTCAGGAAAAAAGTTACAAAGGATCAAAATAAAAAAAAAAACAGATTTTTCCCATAAGAATTATTTTCAAGGGGCCAAAACGGTTATTTCTAGCCGACCTGAATGAGGGTTGTCATATATCAGGTGAGAGCCCCATGTGAGCAGAATCTAATGGCATACCGCCCATATTCAATTGTTTCTCAGGAAAAAAGTTACAAGGGATCAAAATAAAAAAAAGCTGATTTTTCCCATAAGAATTATTTTCAAGGGGCCAAAACGGTTATTTCTAGCCGACCTGAATGAGGGTTGTCATATATCACGTGAAAGCCCCTGGGAGTAGAATCTAATGGCATACCGCCATATTTAATTGTTTCTCAGGAAAAAAGTTACAAAGGATCAAAATAAAAAAACAGATTTTTCCCATAAGAATTATTTTCAAGGGGCCCAAACGGTTATTTCTAGCCGACCTGAATGAGGGTTGTCATATATCAGGTGAAAGCCCCATGGGAGTAGAATCTAATGGCATACCGGCCTTATTCAATTGTTTCTTAGGAAAAAAATTGCAAAGGATCAAAATAAAAAAAAGCAGATTCTTCCCATAAGAATTATTTTCAAGGGGCCAAAACGGTTATTTCTAGCCGACCTGAATGAGGGTTGTCATATATCAGGTGAAAGCCCCACGGGAGGAGATTACAATGGCATACCGCCTATATTCAATTGTTTCTCAGGAAAAAAGTTACAAAGGATCAAATTAAAAAAAAGCAGATTTTTCCCATAAGATTTATTTTCAGGGGGCCAAAACGGTTATTTCTAGCCGACCTGAATGAGGGTTGTCATATATCAGGTGAAAGCCCCATGGGAGTGTATTACAATGGCATACTGCCTATATTCAATTGTTTCTCAGGAAACAGGGGCCAAAACGGTAATTTCTAGCCGACCTGAATGAGGGTTGTCATATATCATGTGAAAGCCCCATGGGAGTAGATTACAATGGCATACTGCCTATATTCAATTGTTTCTCAGGAAAAAAGTTACAAAGGATCAAAATAAAAAAAGCAGATTTTTCCCATAAGAATTATTTTCAAGGGGCCAAAACGGTTATTTCTAGCCGACCTGAATGAGGGTTGTCATATATCAGGTGAAAGCCCCATGGGAGTAGATTACAATGGCATACTGCCTATATTCAATTGTTTCTCAGGAAAAAAGTTACAAAGGATCAAAATAAAAAAACAGATTTTTCCCATAAGAATTATTTTCAAGGGGCCAAAACGGTTATTTCTAGCCGACCTGAATGACGGTTGTCATATATCAGGTGAAAGCCCCATGGGAGTAGAATCTAATGGCATACCGGCCATATTCAATTGTTTCTCAGGAAAAAAATTGCAAAGGATCAAAATAAAAAAAGCAGATTTTTCCCATAAGAATTATTTTCAAGGGGCCAAAACGGTTATTTCTAGCCGACCTGAATGAGGGTTGTCATATATCAGGTGAAAGCCCCACGGGAGGAGATTACAATGGCATACCGCCTATATTCAATTGTTTCTCAGGAAAAAAGTTACAAAGGATCAAACTAAAAAAAAAGCAGATTTTTCCCATAAGATTTATTTTCAGGGGGCCAAAACGGTTATTTCTAGCCGACCTGAATGAGGGTTGTCCTATATCAGGTGAAAGCCCCATGGGAGTAGATTACAATGGCATACCGGCCATATTCAATTGTTTCTCAGGAAAAAAGTTACAAAGGATCAAAATTAAAAAAACAGATTTTTCCCATAAGAATTATTTTCAAGGGGCCAAAACGGTTATTTCTAGCCGACCTGAATGAGGGTTGTCATATATCAGGTGAAAGCCCCATGGGAGTAGATTACAATGGCATACTGCCTATATTCAATTGTTTCTCAGGAAAAAAGTTACAAAGGATCAAAATAAAAAAACAGATTTTTCCCATAAGAATTATTTTCAAGGGGCCAAAACGGTTATTTCTAGCCGACCTGAATGACGGTTGTCATATATCAGGTGAAAGCCCCATGGGAGTAGAATCTAATGGCATACCGGCCATATTCAATTGTTTCTCAGGAAAAAAATTGCAAAGGATCAAAATAAAAAAAGCAGATTTTTCCCATAAGAATTATTTTCAAGGGGCCAAAACGGTTATTTCTAGCCGACCTGAATGAGGGTTGTCATATATCAGGTGAAAGCCCCACGGGAGGAGTTTACAATGGCATACCGCCTATATTCAATTGTTTCTCAGGAAAAAAGTTACAAAGGATCAAACTAAAAAAAAGCAGATTTTTCCCATAAGATTTATTTTCAGGGGGCCAAAACAGTTATTTCTAGCCGACCTGAATGAGGGTTGTCATATATCAGGTGAAAGCCCCATGGGAGTAGATTACAATGGCATACTGCCTATATTCAATTGTTTCTCAGGAAACAGGGGCCAAAACGGTAATTTCTAGCCGACCTGAATGAGGGTTGTCATATATCAGGTGAAAGCCCCATGGGAGTAGATTACAATGGCATACTGCCTATATTCAATTGTTTCTCAGGAAAAAAGTTACAAAGGATCAAAATAAAAAAAAAAACAGATTTTTCCCATAAGAATGATTTTCAAGGGGCCAAAACGATTATTTCTAGCCGACCTGAATGAGGGTTGTCATATATCAGGTGAGAGCCCCATGTGAGCAGAATCTAATGGCATACCGCCCATATTCAATTGTTTCTCAGGAAAAAAGTTACAAGGGATCAAAATAAAAAAAAGCTGATTTTTCCCATAAGAATTATTTTCAAGGGGCCAAAACGGTTATTTCTAGCCGACCTGAATGAGGGTTGTCATATATCACGTGAAAGCCCCTGGGAGTAGAATCTAATGGCATACCGCCATATTTAATTGTTTCTCAGGAAAAAAGTTACAAAGGATCAAAATAAAAAAACAGATTTTTCCCATAAGGATTATTTTCAAGGGGCCCAAACGGTTATTTCTAGCCGACCTGAACGAGGGTTGTCATATATCAGGTGAAAGCCCCGTGGGAGTAGAATCTAATGGCATACCGGCCATATTCAATTGTTTCTTAGGAAAAAAAATTGCAAAGGATCAAAATAAAAAAAAGCAGATTTTTCCCATAAGAATTATTTTAAGGGGCCAAAACGATTATTTCTAGCCGACCTGAATGAGGGTTGTCATATATCAGGTGAAAGCCCCACGGGAGGAGATTACAATGGCATACCGCCTATATTCAATTGTTTCTCAGGAAAAAAGTTACAAAGGATCAAATTAAAAAAAAAGCAGATTTTTCCCATAAGATTTATTTTCAGGGGGCCAAAACGGTTATTTCTAGCCGACCTGAATGAGGGTTGTCATATATCAGGTGAAAGCCCCATGGGAGTGTATTACAATGGCATACTGCCTATATTCAATTGTTTCTCAGGAAACAGGGGCCAAAACGGTAATTTCTAGCCGACCTGAATGAGGGTTGTCATATATCATGTGAAAGCCCCATGGGAGTAGATTACAATGGCATACTGCCTATATTCAATTGTTTCTCAGGAAAAAAGTTACAAAGGATCAAAATAAAAAAAAAAAACAGATTTTTCCCATAAGAATTATTTTCAAGGGGCCAAAACGGTTATTTCTAGCCGACCTGAAAGAGGGTTGTCAAGGGGCCAGAACGTGAATTCAATGTGTGTTTTCATCTATCGGGTGAAGCATAATCATTTTTTTTTGCTAATTTTTAATTTTTTGGAGTACTAATTGTGCGATTTATTTTAGATTATGTATAATAATCAATAAAAGAAGTGGTATACTAACAGGTTTTTAATAATGCTAAGTGTTATATGTTATAAGCAGGGACAGGAAGTTGATGCAAATGCATGTTTTCTGCCTTTAGTCTGAGACCAGGGTGAACTAAATATCTTTACGAATCAAAGAATTTGCGGAAAAATGGCATCGATTTGTTAGTGCATATTTTTGCATATTTTGCCATAAATGCATATTTTTGCATATTTTGGTATAAATGCATATTTTTAGTGCATATTTCACAGTTTTTCTCAAAAAAATAACTTTAGCAACAAAATCACTACATTTGACAAATAAATGCACATTAGCGATTTTAATAAAGCCATTTCTGTTTTCAGCCCAAAAGTATGTGATCTTTTTTTTTATTAAGTTGATCTGAATAGTTGTAGTAAAAGGTAAATGTGTACTAAATTTACTCAGCATGGTTACGAAAATACACTTAATTTACAACTATTATAAAAAGAATAAAGTTTTAAGTTTTGTTTACATATCTTTAGGCGTACTTATTTAAAATAGAACAATTTTTTGCAACAGTGTAAAAAGTAAATAAAGAATTAGGAAAAATTAATATTTTTGACATTTTGCTTTACTTTTTATAAACGTCATTGTGTTAAAAATAACGTCTACAATTTTCTTAAGAAATGTTGAATCTGCCAAACAATTGAATAGTTTTCATAATATTTAAAACTTTATTGTAAGTATAAATCTTAATCTGAAATAAATAAATAAATATATGTATATGAAATGAATATTTTTGTAGGAAAAAATGCCTAAAGCCAAGCAATCGAACAGAAATATATTATACAAGTACGTTTCTGACCACAGTGAAGTTTTTAAGACAGATGGAAAAGTACTATTTTGCAAAATATGTAACAAATCGGTATCGTTTGAAAAAAAATTCTTAGTTGACCAACATCTTCATAGCCAAAAACACAAGGATAAATGTCAACAAATTTCCGAAAGTTTGTCGCAGCCTTTAATAACTAGTCGTTCAACTGGGGATAAGACATGTGTGTTTAACATGGATTTATGTGAGGCATTTTTGTCTGCCGACATCCCATTATTTAAATTAAATAACGTTCACCTTACAAATTTTTTAAAAAAATATACAAAGGAGACTATACCCTCTGAAACTACGCTAAGAAAAACGTATGTAGATAAGTTGTACAATAGTAAACTAAACAAAGTAGTAGATGTTTTAAAAAATAGTTATTTGTGGGTATCAATTGACGAAACTATAGACATTGAAGGCAGACTGGTTGCAAATGTGATTGTTGGTGTGTTGGATGCAGATGAAGAAAAAGGAAAACAGAAGTTCTTGCTAAACGTAGTAGAATTAGATAAAGTAAATCATGCTACTATCGCACGCGCCTTTAACGACTCTATTTCGCTGTTGGGAGAAAACTTCAACAAAAATCAAGTACTTTTGTACTTAACTGATGCTGCTCCATACATGGTGAAATCTGCCAGCTATTTAAATGTTTTTTATCCAAAAATGACTCACGTTACTTGCTTCGCGCATGCCATGCATAGAGTTGCAGAGGAAATACGAAATAAATGTGATGACATCGACCTTTTAATTTCTTATGGAAAAAAAATATTTATTAAAGCCCCAAAGCGGGTTGAAATATTAAAGGAAATGTATCCAACCTTAAATCTTCCACCTCGACCTGTCATAACAAGATGGGGAACGTGGCTAGAAGCCGTTGAATACTACGCACAAAATTTTGATGAATTTAAAAATGTTGTTTATGCATTAAACGAAGAAGATGCTGTGGCAATAAAAAAAATTAAAGCTGTTTTAAATTTACCTTGTATCAAAAAAGATATAGTTTTTATTTTTTCGAACTATGCTTTTCTCATCAATACTATTGTTAAACTACAGGAATTTAATACATTGTCAACCCAAGTAAATCTTGTAGAAGAAGTTATAAAAAAAATTAACGAAGTGGAAGGCGAAGTTGGTCAAGAAATTAGTCAAAAACTTAACACTGTCATACAAAAAAACAATGGTTTTAGTACTATCAAAAACATATCTCGTATGTTTACCTTAACGAATATTGATACAAACTTAGAAAAGCAATATACAATAAAAGAATTAACATCTTTTAAACATGCACCGATCACAAGTGTGGACGTTGAGCGGTCATTTTCTACGTTTAAAACTTTTTTAAGATCAAATAGATTAAATTTTACGTTTGAAAATATAAAGAAAAACCTATTTATTTATGTTAATAAAGGTTTTATTTAAGTTTATTTAATACATCTCCATATACTTTTTATTTTAAGAAAAAAATGAGACTGAATTGATACTTTGTTTTTTTTTTGTTGTGTTTTATGTTATGTTTTTTTTTTAATAAAATATAAAAAAAAATTTTAAGTGCATATTTTTTAATTTTTAGTGCATATTTTAAGTTTTTTAGTGCATATTATAGGCGCCTAAAACGCGATTTTAAATGCATTAACTTCCTGTCCCTGGTTATAAGCCTAAAAATATGTAATCTATCGAACATAATGTAGAAAATTTAAAGCAAAACGAAAATGGCAACATTGTTAAAAATTCTAACAGTTTGGCTCATTGTTAAGAAGTTTAATTTGGTGAAATCCCTAAAAATTTATAATCGAAAAACAACTGACACTATGTACATACCATATTATGCACGCGTGCAATTAGTAATATGTAGTATCAAGGATGTTTAAAAATAATCAAGCTGGCGAAACATGTCAAGTTTATGGATCTCTTACCCAGCTATCTCACATCACACTGCAAGTTCGAAAAACTCAATACACTCACATTTTTTTACTAATACACACACATTTTCCGCAGTGGTCACACTAATGGCATCAAATTTTTCGTGCGAGTAGTGGCTGACACTAACGATGATTAATGTTACCCTGTTATAAATTAAATGCAAATTTACTGGATTCTGCAAAATTGTAATTAAAGTTTTAACTTGTTAAATCTATTATGATTTATTTCTTCAAATGCGCATATAAGAACGCAAGTTTGTTAATTATAGAGCATAAATATTATTAACTATTATTAAAATAAAACTAATAATAATAAATGTAAACATTTTCCCTCAAACATGTGCCTGTATAATAAACTCGGTAACTCTATTTAAAATAAAATAAGAGAGGTTAGGTTAGGTTAGGTTGGAAGTGGCTGCTGATCCAAGGACCAGCACACTTAGACTCTGGGGTCCGTTGTGATACCACGGGACGAATGGGTGTTCCCCTCAGTCACCACCGACGAACCAGTTCGAGCTTCTAATTAAGCCCCTAAGATGTGAAATTTCCACGTTCGAGAGGTCAGAGAGATTGTGAAGAAATGGCGATCCCAATGTCCGTAGTCTTGTTCTGGATAGCGCCGGGCAGTGGCAGAGGAAGTGTTCTACGCTCTCTACCTCCTACACATCCAAGCAGCTACGACAGAAATCATTTGACGAGACCTTAAGGCGCTCAGCGTGTGTCCCTATAAGGCAGTGTCCAGTAACAACAGCAACTACCGTTGAGATCTCCCCACGGGGGAGTGATAATAGCGCATTTGTACGCTTTCGATTCAGAGCAGGCCAGATTTGTCTTGTGATCCTACACGTTAATCCATTAGCCCATCTGTTATTCGTTATGCCAGCGGTGCGAAGCCGAAGTTCAAGCTTGCACGATTCCAGGGGTGTTCCAACACATTCCAAATCCGCTGGAACCTGTAAGGTAGTACCCTGTCTTGCCAGCTCATCCGCTTTGCAGTTTCCCGGTATGTTCCTGTGCCATGGGACCCATATGAGCCTGATGTCGAACTGCTTGGCCATCTCATTTAAGGACGTGCGGCAGCTAAGGGCGGTTCTCGTTTTCAGGAACATTGATCGCATGGATTTTACTGCGGCTTGACTATCAGAATAGATGTTGACTGCGGTCGTAGACAGAATATTCCGACCCAACCAGTCAGCAACCTCCTTTATTGCCAGTACCTCTGCCTGATATACACTGCAGTGGTCTGGTAACCTTCGAGCCAGATTTAGTCCAAGCTCCCCTGAATGGACTCCAAAACCAACCTGACCGCACAATTTCGATCCGTCAGTATAGAAATTTACGGAACGTCTACTGCCTGGTGTCCTCCCAGACCAAGATTCCCTGGTCGGTATTAGTGTACAGTAGTGACGTTCAAATACGCTCCTTGGAGTAGTGTAATCCACGTTCAATGGCAAGTTCCTGTCATTCAGGATCACCCCGTGGCCACAATTGTAGCCCCGCCATTGTAGTGTGCTTTTTAATCGAATGGCCGATGAGGCCGCCGACTGCTTCCCTAATATGTCCAGTGGTATTAGGTGTAATAGGATGTTCAAGGCATCCGAAGGTGTAGTACGAAGGGCTCCAGTGATGCACATGGAAGCCATTCTCTGTACCCTTGCGAGAAGGTTATTGGTGGCCTTCTCCAAAGCAGGCCACCAGACGATGACTCCGTACAGGAGTATTGGACGGACCACCGCTGTATAGATCCAGTGAGCAATTTTCGGACTAAAGCCCCATCGCTTACCAATGGCCTTCTTACAGGAGTATAAAGCTATAGTCGCCTTCTTCACCCGCTCCTCCAAATTCCGTCTGAAGTTCAGCTTCCTGTCCAGGAATACGCATGTTGCAGGCATGTTGCCTACAGCAGTTTAGGGTCAATAATTCTACGTAAATAAGAGTCTATCATACGCTCTATTGTCTTCAATAGGAACGATGATAGGCTTATTGGTCTGAAATCCTTTGGGACAGTGTGTGAGCTCTTTCCAGCTTTTGGAATGAACACCACTCTTGTCTCCCTCCATTTCAAAGGAATATACGCTGTGTTTATGCAGCAAGTGAAAAGACTGCATAGCCAAGGGGAAATGTAGTCCGACACATGCTGCAATTCAGCTGGAATGATACCGTCAGGTCCCGGAGATTTGTAAGGTTTGAAGCTTTTAATCGCCCAGGTCAATGTTGGTACATTAACTATCTCCGAAGCAATGTCCGCCGTGCTAGCGTCAGAGTATTCCAACGCCTGTAGTGACGTATGAGAATTGCCCGGAAAATGGGTGTCCAGTAGCAAGCTAAGTGATTCTCCACTGGAGGTGGTCCACACCCCCACTGGATCCTTCAAATAGCCTAATGTGTGAGGGGTAGAAGCCAGAACCTTTCGCAGCCTGGATGCCTCGGAAACGTCCTCTATGTTATCACAGAATTTTTTCCAAGAATCGCATTTTGCCGTTCTAATCTTATAGGTCCTAAGCTGCAGCTTGTACGCCGACCAATCCTCGTCCGCTCTTGAAGACTTTGCCTTGTTAAAGAGTTTTCTGCAGGAGTCTCTACCCTGCTGCAGCTCGCTAGACCACCATGGTGGTTTCTTCTTGCCCTTAGGCCTTGCCACTGGGCAAGAAGAATCTAAAGACTTGTTAAAAACCGTCGTAATATGATCTACAAGACAATCAATGTCCGCAGAATTGCGCGGTTCGGTTAAGGGTGTTGTTTCTAATAACCCAGCAAAGGTTTTCCTATACTTAACCCAATCTGTCCTCTTCAGATTCCTGGGGACACTCTCCGTTGGGTCCTTTTCTCTAAGTAAGAATTCGATATAGCGATGGTCAGAAAAGGAGTGGTCATCCAACACCCTCCAACCATCAATTTTATCAAATAGTGTATCTGATACAAAGGTAGCGTCAAGAACCTCCCTTCTTATACTAGTCACAAAGGTCGGTTCATTTCCCTTGTTACATATATACAGGTTAGTACTAAGTAAAAACTCAAAAAGCAACTCACCTCTTTCGTTTATGTCCGTACTTCCCCAGATCGGATGATGCGCATTGACGTCACAGCACAGCACCAGTTGGTGTGCAGTCCCTTCGGCCTTCCGGATCAGATTTGCCACGCTGTCCGGGGGAATAGGCCCAGGATCGCAAAAATAGGCGGAGGCGAGCCAGATTGTTTTACCATCTAACTCCAGGCTAGCCGCTGTTACATCTCTGTCACTGAAATTAGATAACAAGAAAATATTTAAACTGTTCCTCGCCAAAATGCAGGTCCTTGGTGTACCTTCATCCTTAGCGACGAGCAGCTTATAATTAGGAGTCTTCAATCCGCAAACCCTGCCACCACAAACCCAGGGCTCTTGGATGAAGACTATGTCTACTCCGCCTGTCGTCAGGCGAACCAGCAATGCAGCCGTTGCTGCTTTACAGTGGTGAAGATTTATCTGTAGGAGCCGCATCATTTGCAACTGCCTGCACATCCATCTTCACCACCGTGATTTCGGCTTCTTCCTCCGTGCTTTCAAGGAGGTCTTCGTAGAATAAGCCAGTAGCATCCCCTAACAGCTCAGAATCAGATGTTAAGTACCCATCTTCCTCCATAGCTGTGTGGGAGCCCACCTCAGCTTGAGCTTCACCAGAGGTCCTCTCCCCAGCAGACTTCTCTACTGGCTTGACGATCTCTGGGATTGGTCCCTGATCGCTTTTATAGACCTTGATCATAATCTGCCCAAATCCGTAGGAAATGATGCTGTTTGTCTAGGTTAAACGCGGGAGGGATTCGGCATTAAGTAACAGTGTTAGCTGCCGACGTGCCCCCTCTGTATCACCAAATCTACCAATCTTCCAATTGTGCGTTGGAAGATCAGGATTGCAGACCTTCAGCATCTTTAGCACGGATTCCGCATCCCCAGGAGTTGCCGGAAGCCAAACATGCGCTCTGGGTCGGGACGGGATGTCATGCTTGTGCACAACATCCAGTTTTGCTCCCGGCCAGAGCTCTCCTAGTTTGCTGACGGCAGCCCTGTAAAGGGATAATGAGCGTTGGTCAGCAAAAGCCACCAGCTTAGCACGACCTTGGTGCCAGCCTGCGTCGCGGCAGGTTGGAGGTGGACCTGGCATATCCTCAAGGACAGTGAAGAATACTTCGGCTAATTTAGCCTCCACATAACTCCACTTGTCCTTGGGGATAGTGCCATCTTCATCTCCCCTGTTAATGATAGCCATTACAAGGTTGTCTTTGACAACCTGACTAAACGACTTCGGCACAGCGTTGCCGGCGAGCGCAGCCTTTTACCCGCCTTCGGGGTACTAGCAACCTGTTTATCAGGTACACTAGTCTTAGCTGAGAGGTCCTGCTCTTCAGTGACCTTCTTAGCCCATGTGAGCGACTCTCTCTGTCTATCAGACAGCTTCGCTTGGTCGAGTTTGCCTAGCCTATCGATAATCTTAAGGCATAGTCTCCTCTGATTATATTTCGCCTTTGACGGACGGACGTGATTGACCCCAGTCTTACCAGACTTGGACCCCTCCTTAGCTGCATTCCCAAGATGACCGGATTTGTCCATAGCCTTCATGGGTTTGCTGCCAGTGATGGAGATTGTAGTCGGACTGACAACGGACCCCAACCCGCTAGAGCTTTCACCAGAGGTCGCAGCGTTTTCTAAATGGCCAGACTCCTGGGTCTTAGCCTTCGGACAACTGCTAGATGAACTAGCAGCGGACTGTGAGGCAGAGCCTCGATTTTTGTTTTTGTTTTTGTTTGTTTTACAAAAATTAATTTTTGTTCCCACGAGTGCAGGGGAAAAATAATGTCGACCGCGTCATAGCCCCCAGTAACGCAGCAAGGGCGGCCCACTGCCTCTACCTACTCACTGAGGTGCCCAGGTATCAGTGAGGCTCCGTTAAAATACAGTCGGTTACCCCTGACTGCAAACCATCCGATAAGCACGGGTCGCGTGACACTCCGGATTAGGGGTGAGTAACCTTTAGTCGTGCACCTTCAAGGTTCCGAACTTGACACAGGTTTAGGAAGTGGTACTGATACAGTAAAACCCTCTTCCATTACTAGCATCAAGTAAGGAGCCGCAGTGCACTTAAGCCACCGCATCGCGACAAGATTGTTACTCATGGTGGTGGAAAAATAAGAGTGAGAAGTAAAGAAATTTTTTCAAGTTTACGCTTCGACAACATTTTAAAAAATGAGATTGCAGTCAGATGTGTGAGCATAAAAGTTAATGGCGATGGATTCGACTAATTCGAACAATTTTTCGTTGGTAATACGTACACAACGATTTTACAATTGCAGTGTGATGTGAGATAGGGGGGTTATTGATAAACAAAAAGGTCGTAACATTGAAGTAATGAATTTATTTGAACTGAAAACAGAGATGTATTCATTAATCGTGATTATTATATGACTAAAGCTTTAATACAAACAGGTACGTTTTTAACACAAAGCTCTGCGAACCAAGAATTATCATTCGGTTTTTAAAAATTCCACATTGCTTTACTTTTCAGATTTTCAGTAAATTGGACTTCATTGGCTGGTATACCACTGGTTTAACACCTGACAAGGCTGATATTATATAATTATAGGCAACATTAGCAACAAATTTTTGTGTATGATTCAAAACTATATTTATTTATTTATTTAGAAAATATTTTACAAATAAATTTATAAAATATAAATTAAAGGCGCCGGGTAACTAGACCAAATGCGCACGAATTTGAACAAATGGAAACATTTACAAATTAAGAAATTATTTACATTGTTATATGCATTTTAACATATAAAGATATTCTTAATGAGTTTAATAGAATAAATGAAACATTAATTAAAGTGTAGGTTGTAATTAGTGTTAAGAAATAATATTTATATAATATAATTTTGACCTTATACATCATTAATGTGATGTTTCGAAAGGGACTGCTGTATCTCCGATAGGTATTCGTCGGATGCACAGTCCAAAATCTTCTCCAGTGGTACATCAATACGGGATTCTGGACATTCAGAAAAGATGTGAGGAATTGTAAGAACTACATTGCAGAAAATACATGTTGGGGGATTTATTCTGTCGTAATAATGTTTGGTATTGAATAATGCTTTACCAACTCTAAGACGTGCCATCGTAATACATTGGGATCTACTGAAATTGTTGTTGTATCTAGGCCTCAGAGTTGTTTCATTATCTTCCCTATGATTCATCAAGTATGGGTTCATAATAATTCTTGGGAAGCAAGGTATTTCCGTAATATCAGGTAGGTTAAGTGCATCCTTTGCCTCGAAATCTGCTTTTTCGTTTCCTTGAATCCCGATGTGAGAGGGTATCCAAAGCAGCGAAATAGAAAAGTTGGAATTCGGGTAAAGCATATCATCATATATGGTGTATAGAACCACAGACAATGGCGAGCCTTGAGGGACTCCATTATCCAGAGGATATGTTGATGAGAAAAAGCCATCGATTTTAACTATAACTCTACGATTCTCGAGAAAAGACTTTAGCAATTTAAGGAGTTCCATTGGGACTCCCCATTCATTAAGCTCTATAATTATATATGGTTGAAATCACCTTATCGAATGCTTTTTCTATATCTTCGGAAAGAACAAGGCTGTGTTTCCTGTTTTTAATATTCTGGCGAAGTGTGTCTTCCAGCTGGTGACATATCGTATGGTCTAGGAATAAAAGCATGTTGAATTTTAGAAATGTTTTCCTTAGTGAGCTTCCAAAAACGTTTAGCCAAAATCTTTTCAAAGATCTTGGAAAGGACTGGCAGCAAAGAAATCGGGCGGTAGCCCTCCAGTTGGTTTGGATTCTTACCCAGTTTCGTGATAGGAGATAGAACTGCAATTTTCCAATCATGAGGAAAAATACTACTGGCCAATATGTTATTGTATAGAGCACAAAGTCGATCTTTCAAATTTCTAGGGGAATTTTTAACCATAGAGTATGTTATTTTATCCAGGGCAGGTGTTGAGCCCTTAAGGGTTCTCAGAATGTCTTCAAGTTCAGCAATGTCAATTTTATTATTAAAATATTGATAAATTATGTTGCGTTGTGGTAGGTTGTTAATATTAAGATTCTCCTTCTCTGAAATAATTTCAGGTTCAAAGGCACCGTCGGATCCAAGAGAAGACCAATAGTCGGCAAATTTGTTGGCAATTTCCTTAGGATGAGATATACTGTTGTTATTAACACATATAGAAGGAAAATTATTTATTCTTTCGGATCTTAAGTTGTTTACTTTGTTCCATAAATAACGAATATCCATGGAAGGGTTGAGTGAGTTCAAAAAATTTTCCCAGGTGAGCCTCTTCGCTATTTTACTCTGCCTTTTAACTAAATCACATGACCTTCTGTATTCTATAGCATTTTTTTGATTGCGATGTCTCTTAAATGTTTTCCAAGCTTGATTTTTTAAGCGAATTAATTTTGCAATTTCCGTATTAAACCAAACCATATTGTTTTTGTTTCGAGAAGCACGGGTAAGAGGGATTGTTTCGTTAGCTGTTCTTCTTAATATGCGTTTGATTTGGGAAGCTTCCTTATTTATATTCGATGCTGGTTCATATTCTTCAGTTATTAAAGAAGCTTTTTGTTTGAAAAGGTCCCAATCAGCGTTTTTATCATTAAATCGTGGACAGAATTTTCTTTTTATGCTTTCTTTGCTATTTGAAATTAGGATGGGGAAATGATCGCCAACTTCCGGCATTGGTAAACAGATCCAGTTCAAACATGGAGCCATGTCAACACTGGACATAGAAACATCTACGGCTGTCAGTGTGTGTTTAGTGCTAAGTAAAGTTGGTGAACCATCATTCAAGATAACCAATCCCTTGTCATCAGCAAAAGATTCCCAAATATTACCTCTAGAAGAATTTGAGGCCGAACCCCATAGAACATTCTGACAGTTGAGATCGCCAAGCAAAATGTGATGTGTATTTCCAGTCAGTTCAATGTTATTAACAATAGAAAGTGTTAGACTAGAATCATGTTCCTTGTATATGTTTGTAATTTGTACATCTGAACCACAACGAATAATTATCGATTGATAAAGTAAATCTCCTGTGGAGACTATGTGACGAGTAACATTTATATTACTTTTGATGAGTAGAGCTATGCCTGACTTCGCATATTCGTAGTCCTTGTTATGGTGGTAAATTCTATATCCTGGTAAATGTAAAAGATGTAGGTTTTTGTCTGTAATGTGCGTTTCTTGTAAAGCTATAATATTTGGTTTATGTCTGGACACTAGTAGTTCCAGAGCATATTTATGATTCAAAAAACCTTGCATATTCTACTGAAGTAAATTTAAATTAAGGTCAAAATCCATTTTAATTTATTATTTTTTTTTATCCTTGGGTGGCATTGTGTTCTTTAGTGTGTTTGGTGTTATAATTGTACTCATTTGGGGAAATTTCTTGTACAAATTAGTACAAGGTGTAGTTTCACCTGCAGAGTTTTTAACAATTGATCTTTTCGGGCTATCTAAACCCAAACCTTCAGTAATTTCATTCACAATCATTTCATCTGTAATATTTTGATCATTGAAAATATTTATATTATCGTTTTTCGAAATATCGGCAAAAATGTCATCTTCAAATGAGATTTTATTTTTTTCATTTGTTTTGGTGTTCTTTTCCGTATTGAGTGAATATACGTGAGATGAGCTATAATCAAGAGATTCTAAAGAAAATTCTATGTCTGCTTCGCTGTTTGTGGTTGTTGGAGTGGTAGAAGCGTTGAAAACGATTTTGTTTGATTGCGTTGAGTTTTTTTTTTTTGTAGAAATAGAGTTTTTTATACCCTCCACTCCAGTGTGCAGAGGGTATATATAAGTTTGTCATTCCGTTTGTAATAATTAGAAAAAAAAATTTGGACCCCATAAAATATATATATTTGTGATCCTTATAACAACCGGAGTTGATATAGCGATGTCCGTCTGTCCGTCTGTGGAAATCACGATGACGGCATCAATCGGGCAGCTAGGGTGCTCGTTGACATAAAAAATGATTCATTGATATCCTGAAAAGTTTACTATTTAAAATCGTCCAAATCGGTCGATTAGGGCCCGAGATTTGAATGAAGAACTAAAAAAAGTCTTGAAAAAATATAATTTTCTATGTTGTTCTTGTCACGATCACGCCCTCAATAGGACAGCTAGGTTGATCGTTTTTAGTGAGAATGATTCACCAAATTCATGGGAAGATTTCTGTTTAAAAAATCATTAAAATCGGTGAAGCAGGTCCAGGGAAAAAGTAAAAAAAAAAATGAAAAACATGATATTTCTATATTGTTCTTGTTATTCTAAATGTTGCATCGTTGTCATAGCTGGAGTTGTTGTTTTTGTGGTCGTTGTGGTAATAATATAAAAAAACAAACCCTTTGTACATTTTTTTTATCAACTCTGGTAGAAAAATTTAAAAGTTTCCATTGTTTTGGCATCACTAAAAAAATTTGTTAGATCATTTGTGTCATTACCACGAGCCTGCCTGCAAAATTTCAGATCAATTGGGTCACGGGAAAGTGGTTAAAACCGTTCCAAAATTTTTTCGACAAGCAGACACTACGAGTTAATATAAAGGGAGTAAAAATTCACCAACATCTAAAGCAAATAATGCTAAAATACCTAGTTGTTAATAAAAAAAAAACAATTGGGCAATTCACAATTGGTAATGTATCGTTGTATCTGTTGTATCGTGTATCACTTTACAATAGTGTAAAATTGTTGTTGGTAATTTTCACTGAAAAATCTGATACACGATCCAACTTCATTTGCTATGTTTAGTAAATGTTGTATATTGTATCATAACATATCAGTTCCAAGTGAATGCCAGTTTTTATGAAAAAGAAAAAACAAATACATAGAATTTTATGAGCATAAATAATAATAAAATAAAATATGGCAAATAATGCAAATAACGTAAACACATCGAAGTTTGTTTATATAAAAATTAATGTTTATATTTTTAGTATGTATTTTCTCTTTCAGTACCAACCAAAACATTTAACATTTTTTTTTTTCATTATAAATTAAAATGCAAGAGGTACGTAACTAAAACTCCAGGGTATATCTCACGACCAAAAAGCAAACACTGACAAGTGTTTTCTCTTATACAAAATAGCAGAAGCGACGAAGCGATATTTCCTCGTTGGATCGAAAATTACTAAAGAAAGCGTTTTACAATATGAAAATACAACTGAGTGTTAACAACAAATGATTGTACTGTGTATTTCAATACAACATACAATATACAACACCTGTTGTGAATTGCAAAAAAAATTTATGTATTAATTTATTTAAAGAGAAAAACACAAAAATAACGTTTGATGTATTTTTTGTGTGTAATATTTACATATACATACATACACATATTAAATAATACAAATAATATACATATATTATATATATGTATGTAAGTATACTCATAGTAACTGCATGTTAGAAATAAATGGGTATATTATTTTATTTACATAAAATTCTGCAATATTTTGTTGTGGGGAAAATACATTTCTTTTGCATTAACAGAGTGTCACTTCATTTTGCTCAGCGTGACTATGCCACAGTAGATGGCGCACCAATTTTTGTTCTAATTAGCTTTGCAATAGTTATTTCTATTTTAACATGAATGTCAATATTTTCAACTAGATATCATACAGAACAATGTTAAGAGTATACACGGGCTGGTCTTTTATTTCATACGTTTTTTCATTATTCTTTTACAAATATGAACATAAGTTTGGCATGTTAACTTTTTGTTGTCTTTACAAAATAGAGTTACCGAGTTCATCAATGAGTTTTTGCTTTCAAAACAGTTCTACATAGTTATATAGAACTATTATTCTGCTTTACCTACAAAATATCTGATTGCGATTACATCTAATTTTTAAAAATTGTTTATAATTAATAAAGCATTATTATTCACATAAATACAAAATTGCACTTTTTAAATTTTCCATTCAAATTTAAGAAAATATCAATTCTAATAAAAACTGAAATTAAAATTTCCAATTATAAATTAGAAAATATTAATTGAATTTCAGAAAATCATATCAAAATGTCGGAAATAATAATTTTAAATTTAGAAGACATCAATTGCATCTTTAATATATAAATTTTATTCGTTAAACACAAATAGAAATTCCAAAAAAAACACCAAATATGTTTACATTTAAAAATGTTTACATTTAAAAAAAAATATTGCCATTCAGAAGATATTAATAACTTTTCAGTACCGCGATTCAGTAACTTCTTTTAACGATAGTCGAATGTGAAAAAAAGAAAATTGCAAAATTATCAGTATTAAAGTCATAATAATTAATGTCAGCTGTTGTTGTTATCTAAACGACAACCATTTTTGTGTTGTTTATTCAATCGATAAAAACTTAAATTTTTAGGTTGAAATGTCGTCATACATAAATAAAAATCATAAAATTATGAAAATATTTTGCTTTTATTAAAAAACTTTTTTATATAAATAAAAAAATTAAATAGCATATTCAATTCATTATTTCATTTCCAAATAAATAAACAGAAATATTAGTAAAAAAAATAAAGATATTTGTTTAAGCACAAATTCTTTTATTTTGCTCATTAATTTATCCTGTCAAACACGAAGTAATTTGTATTTTTCTATTCTTTGTGTTTTTCGCTTATTTTGACAGAGGTGCCACTAGTTTACAATTTAAATAAATAGAAAAACAGATTTGTCGACTGTCGTTAAGATGTATGTACTTAGTGAATCACTTAATCCTTAGTGCAAACAACAATAGCTGTCGATATATTTTGCGGTTGTCAGATCGCTGAATTTGAAATTTACAGAATCGCACTACAGAAAATATTAATTTAAATTCAATGAATTTAAGAAAACTTCAAATGATATTTAAGAATTGCTAACATAAAAATTGTTACATAAGTAAACGTAATTTGATGAGAATGTTATTTTTTATATATAAATTTTCACAATTTTTTTTGGATGAAAATTTGAAGTTTTCAGAAAATAATGATAACATTAAATTATTTTATTTAAAATGTTTGGGACTTTTGGTTTTTTGCGTTTGGCATCCCTAATTTGATTATTTATTATTATAAATTTATTCTCTATGTTTTCAAAATTTGGCAATATTTAAAAAAAAAAAGATGAGAGAGCTTTTTTTTTTGGTTATTATTTTGTTACTCCATCCGACCTATATGGCCACAATGAAGAAATATTTGGCCAGTTAAAATAAACTATACAGCCATCTCCAATTAGCACGATTTAATGCATATAGCCACTCTACACAACCATTACCTTTGCAATGGAGGTTAGGGCGAGCTATTTAATTAGCAAAAACTAAATTAAACGAGAAGTTATGTCATATAACCGGAAACGCATGCATATAGGTATATAACCTAAATACATGCCCATCAGCAACGACGATGACCAAAAAGCAAACACCGAAATAAATCCGAAATAATAGAAAAGACGAAAACCAACCCAAAGAATTTTCTGAAATAATTTGGTATTAAGTTTAACAAATTGTTTACTTTTTCCAATATTTTGTTTACATTTATTATCAATACTCAAACCGAGGTGGAGGGTATCAAAGATTCGGCACAGCCGAATTTAACACTCTTGTTTCCTTTTCGTGTTTATCAGTTAAATCAAATTTCTCAGAAGATGAATTTTGATCGATGTCATGATTTGATGTGGTTAATTGTAAAGAAGTAGATTTAATCGAAGTATCGGTATTTTTTGTTGTTTTCTAAACTTAAAATTTGTGCATATGTTGCAATATTTTTACCTTTTTTTGTCGAGGGTTTGAGGGTGTTTAAAGAAGGATTGTCGTTGTAAATCTTCCATGCCTCTCGGGTTGTACATCTTTTAGTGATGCGCAAATAATTAACTGATTTGTGTTTCCAGAAAGAAGGACAATCTGGTTTTTGGTTTTGAGGGATGAAAGCAAATCTTCTTCTGTAATTTGTATAATCTTTCTAGAAAAGATTTGACCTTGTATGGTGTTTAAAGTTTTGTGTAAGGCAAATTTAACTGGAATGATGTCCAAGAAAGAATTTTTAAGGAATTTTTCTGCTGTTTTGTTGTCCGGAACTTTTATTAATAGATCCCCACTTCTCATCTCGTTCACCTCTAAACGTTCTGTTGAAATATAGTTAAGACCCCTTTCTACCTGGAACACATTGTACGATGCTAACGGCAATACTTCTTCATCTTTTTTGGTCGGTCTAGTTGATGCAACGATGTAGCGTGGGCGGTATTGATCACTTTGTGTAAGTTCTGGTAATGGCATAAAGTCTTCTGAACGTAAACGTTTGTTCTTGTTGCCCTTACTCTTACCAGAAGCAGAGCTGAGCAACGCGAAACTGTTTTGGTTCGGGGGTGAACCCCGTTCATGGCTTACGATTAAAAAACTCTTACTTATAAATCAAAAATTGTCCAATTAGTAAAAAAGAAAAAAAAAATATTCTAATTTTATAGAAAAAAAAGGAAAAAATATATTTCCACGAAGTACACGCACGTATACACACACGATAATTGACAAATCAAAATTAATTGATAAAATTAAAAAATTAAGAAAATTTAATTTATTTATTTATTTTTTCTTTCAAATATTTTTTTATTTTTTAAGGAAAAAAGGACTGCCTTCTTTGAAAATTTTTTTACGAATGATTACTTAATATATGTTTTTTATTTAATTTGTTTCATTTCAAAAAAATTTCTATCGGCTTTATTTACACAATTTGGTGAAAATGTAATATATTGATATAAAGTCTTAAAACGTCGATTTCATAATCTAAACTTTGATTTTGTTGCATTTTTTTTTAATGCAAGGAATTTGCAAAAATATAAAAATTTACTTCGCCATTATCTAAGAAACATGGATTTGGGAGATAACATTGAAGATGATCAAAAATTTGTTAATTTAAAACATGAAGATTGATGTGACCTTAAAGGTAAACAATAATTTCCGCTTAGTTGAAAAAAAAAAACGTACATTCAGGTATGTGATAGAAATCGATCGATTTCAAAAGTGAAAACAATTTTAAAATCGACAACGGTGTGATGAATTTCGATCGATTTCATTTTCCATTTTTGTATCGTTCCGTATCATTTCTTTTGAAAAATACATTGACAAGTTGTAGTGAAAATTGTAAAATAACAATGAAACATGAAATTTATAAGTAAATTTTTACAAAATCATAAAATGTCGATTATTTTGGCAGCATTCTATTTGTTATTAGAAGAGGATAATGAAAAAGAAAACATAAAGAGGAAACATTTACGTGACAACTCGGATCCACAGAACAAAATGGAATTTGAAATCGACACTATAAAATGAAAAATATAAACGCATCACAACTTTAATTGAAATTAAATCGTTTTAGTGTCTAAATCGATTTCCATCACATACCTGATTATTTAATATTTATACCAATGATGTAGGTGGAAGACCAATCATTCTCAGCCCATCAAATTGTATTGGCTGCCACCATCCCATAGTTTCTATGTTCACCAATATGGCTGAGAGTCGAATTAAGGAAATTACCATGGAAGAAATAGAACCCACAGCTTTGTAAAGTTTGATCAGTGGTTAATATCAACGTTGAATCAATTCTGAAGATTCGAGTTTTACAGTACACACACACGTTAATAAGAGTGTCAAAAAAATATTCAACTATATATTCATTTTTATTTTTTTCTTTTATTAATACATATAACATATATATGTATATCGTTTACATGTTTTATTGTTTGTTTTTGTTTCGATATACATACATATGTATGTATGTAAAATAATTTAATTCATTTATGTATGTTCCTAACAAAAATAGAATAAAAGGGTAAATATAAAAATATATAAATAAGAAACAAAATATATATTTTATCAACTAAAACTAAAAAATATATTACATCAACTAAACAAAAAAATATATGAAAAAAATAAATTCTTAACTAAATAGGTATTACTCAAATCAATATTAATTTCGGAAAAAAATTAGCTTCTATCTGTTTCCAAAAAAAAAAAAAAAAAAAATTATAATAATGGTGACCATTGTGTTATATTTAAAATGTAATTGAACATTTTGTAAGAATCTTAACAAAATATTAGCTAAAATAGTATATTTCCGAAAGAAGCTCCTAATTTATGTTGATGGTTTTACTTTCAAGAACGTTGCAAGCAGTGTAAAATATACATCTTTCCATAACCTCCCGAAGGTTATGTTGTTTTTCATGTAGAGGAGGTAGATGTTATTTTTTGGCGGAAATCGCTAACCTGTTCACTAATGAATTGGTAAAAAAAACGCCTCAAGTAACAGGGAAAACGAACATGGCCACATATCAGGGAAATTTTCACTAAGGCAGTGGAAAAACATCTGGGGTTTAAAAATACTACTAGGAAAGAATGGATTAGCGATGCTACGTGGAACTTAATTCAGCAGAGAAAGGTCGCAAAGAGCGCTGTTAAAACAGCAACTATACAACCGCCTTAATTCTGAAGTAAAACGCAGTGCCCGGAGAGATAAACGCATTGGGATCAACAACATAGCGAAAGAACTTCAATCAGCGGCTGAAACCCATCATGTGAGGGACATGTATATGTCTGTTAACAAGCTGACAAATAGAAAATTATCGACCGGAAAGTCTTTAAAAAATGATGTGGAAGAACTTACAACATCGAAAACCCAACAGGTTACACTATGGGAGAGCTTCTACTCAGGCATGCTATCAACATCTACTCAATGTCAACCCATTTGTGGATGTGCTTCACATACACCAAATGCCAACATCTCTACGGTATGCAAAGATATTTTATAATTTTAGAATTACAATAGTTTATATTAAATGTATGCATTATGATGTTTCCAATGCTAAACATCACTGAATGATATCGAATATTTTGTATATTTATGTAACACGTAACCTAAAATTATGCAATATTTTGAAACCTTTGAGAATTCAATGACTAATGAATATATATATGTATTTAAAACTATGCTATGGCATAATTAAACATTTATTTGAAGCATAATTAGGTTTGTTCAACTTAAGATATTTATTTACGACCTAATTTGTTTAAAATATTATTAATAGAAAATGCATCATAATGAATAACTTAATATGCCATTCATTATTTTTGTGTTTGTATATCAAATATTTATCATTGTTTAGACTTATATTTACTTATAAACAGAGTTCAGAAAAAAACACACACTGAATAAAAAACTGGTACATATATGTAAACCAACATAACTTAGACCAACACACACATATTTTTATTTTGATATCAATTATGTTTGTTTTTAAATTTTCTTCGGTGCCCAACACAATCATGACTGTGTTCGTTTCAATATTTCGTTATTTACACGAACATTTTTGTATCACGTACTTTTTGTTTCAATCACACATAAACCACACATTTTTGAGTGTTGCTTTATTTGAAGTTCATGTTCTGGTACGTGTACTAAAAAAAAAAAACAGAACATGTACAATAAACAGGTTCGAGTTCAGTTATATTTTAAGTAGTGTTGTGGCTCGTGTTCTAAGAAAAAACAGAACATGTACAATAAACAGGTTCGAGTTCAGTTATATTTTAAGTCGTGTTTAAAATATAACTGAACTCGAAACCAAGCAAATATCCTGAACCAAGCAAATATCCTGGTTTGGATAATATCTCTCCAGAACTGCTTACAGCCGAGCGAACAACCAGTGCACGACTGCTGGAACCCATTATTAGGGCGTTTTGGGGCAATGAATCTTTACCTGACGAGCTGTCTGATGGAGTCATTATAAATCTTCCCAAAAAGGTGATTTGACCAACAGGAAGAATTGGAGAGGCATAACTTTGTTAAGCATGTTAAATAAGGTAATTGCGCATATTTCAAACAAAAGACTGTCGACAACATTTTCCCGCTCCGCTCCGGAAAATCTTATGTTGACCAAGTAAACAGTCTTAGGATTATCGTTGAGCAATCAGTGGAATGGAGACCGCCATTATACCTCATTTTTATAGACTTTGAGAATTCCTTTGACACACTCAACCATAATGCTATATGGAACACAATTGCAAATAGTTCTTTTTCCACCTTTACAACATTTATATAGTGAAAAAGATGAAATGGAAATATTTGTAATAGGTTGCTTTCCAATGTAGCCAATATGCGTGATGCAAATAAATGTAATATATTTTTTCCAATGTATTTAAAACGTCGAGATGGAAATATTTGTACGATGTAACTTCATCGGAGTAATCCTACAGCTTTAGTCAACCTGTATCTGTTCACCCATGAAATAAATCTGCAATAATTTTGGGGTGTTACAACTCATATAGTAAAAAAGACAAGACGGGAATATTTGAAATAGGTTGATTTACAATATTGATTTCATAATGGTGTAAACTCAAGAGTAGTGACACAAAAGCACAAAAAGAGTAAACAAAAAATGTTTTAACAAAAATAAAAAATAAGTACATTTTTCTTAAAAATAATTATGTATGTGGTGTCGTCCTAGTGTTGCTTTTCGTCCAACTAATATTTACTTAAACTTTCTATGTTGTCTTATTGTGTGTCGATATATTTGAATACATTTCTCAGTGTCGGTTTTGTAATTTAGACTCTTTTAATATTTCAACATAGTCAAAATTTGGAGTGTGTCCAGTTATTGCACAGTGGGCAGCAAATGCTGTTTTTGCTCTAATGGTTTTTCTTTTAATCTTATATCTGATTTATGTGATGATAGTCTAGTTTTTAATTTTGTCCTCGTCGTACCAACATATACCTTCTGGCATACGCTGGACTTGTCCCTATTTCAACTAATCTTATATACTAAATTCGATTTTTCGTCTTTGTTTATCCTAGATTTTGTTCTGCTAAAAATTTTGTTAACCGTATTGTGTGTTTTAAATGCTAAATTGTAATTTTCTTTGTCAAAAATATTGGAATTTTTGAACCGTTCTGAGTATTTTGGAACTTAGTTGATTTGTTAATTTTTCTTTGTTCCTCATTATCCGTCCTAGGTATTTTATTGTTCACAAGTTTTATTAAGTCATTATTTATCATTCATTATTAAAATATTTTTGATCTTATCTATATTTGATTTATGAAAATCTTTGTCACTAATATCTAAAACTCTACTAATAAAATTTATTGCTGTGTTAATAATTATTCGTTTTGGGTGTTTCGAGTAAAAGTTTATTAATCTGCTTGACGATGTTGGCTTCTAGTACCAATCTAGTTTTAGTAAGGTCCCTTTTCTTAATACTATTAAATCAAGATAAGGTAATTTTCCATCAATTTCTTCTTCCATTGTAAATTGGATTTGTCCTTGTTTTCGTTCAGAAATTTGGTCGATTGTTCCACTGTGTCTAATATTATAACTTGGTTTTTGTTAAGTGGTCGTCAATTAATGCAATCAATTTTGTTCTCGAAATTTCTTGTTGTTCTCTGTTTGCAATCGTTTTTCTCCCTCCGCAATACATTTTAATAGTGGGAATGTGTTTTTGTATTTGGCAGAGCATATTTGGGACCTAATGACAGTATCCACTCTGTATCTGTAGGTATGATTTTGTTCGTCGTATTAACAAACCATTCTCTGTTGTGTTTAATGTTTATCTCTTTATTTTGCTTTTCTCTTAGTGTCTGTAATTTCTTAATGTGTTTATTTTTATTTTGTTCATATGGTTTTGGTAAATAATTTCTTCACTCTTTAATAACAATTCTACATCTTCTGTTTCTAAGAATTTGCTCATTGTTTTCTTAGTTTTATTCAATTGTTTCTTAATTTCGTTGATTTGTTTATGTTTCAGTTGTAGAAGTAATTGTAAAATTTTATTGTGAAAATTGTATATGTATTTCTCTAATGGTTTTTAATATTATATTATAAATTTTAAAAATGTTGTATATATTTTTTGTAGAGTTCCTTATGAAATTTGGTATAATACCTAATTTTTTACATTTGATGAGGAAAGTTGTGGATGACTTAAGATTGGCAGATTATTTGCTGAGTTTGGAGTAGCTTTTGATGATACTGTTTGTGTTTGATCGTGTTGTACAATGTCATGATGACTATATGTTGCGGTGTGCCTCCCGTTTTGTATGTTGAAAAATTATTGTTTACCTTTTAATTTGTTTGGTATTAAATTGTTCGGCATGAGGTCATTACGAAATAAAAAAATTATAAAAAAAATTAAAAAAAAAATTGTAACGATTTCGACCAACTTTGTTGGTCATCTTCAGGGAAATCTATAACAAAAAAACAATATAAATAACAAAATTAATTCTGAAGAGGAATATAATACTATAAGTATTAGGAGAAATATTCGGGACAAAGTTGAGAAATACCGATATAATCACAATTTATATTTTTTTAATTAATTAACACTCAGGGGATGCACCCTACAAATGCAGTGCATTGTGTTGATTTCAGGAAAATATGTTATGGGAAGGAGGAGAGAGGGAGAGGGAGGGAGAATTCTCTCTGTAATGCGTTGTGCGGTCAACTGGACAATAGACTACAAACGGATGTGATCTACTAGAAAAACGGGTAGAGCGAACCGAAACTCGGGCACTTGGAATAAGTTTGCTAATCTCAGAACATTTCCCATGGTAATATCTATAGAACAGTGCTACACAACCCACATTCCGACGATGTTCCAATGAATCAATAGAGTTGGATACCCTACTGTCATTGATGAGCGCCAACGCCCTCCTTTGCACACGGTCCAGTAGCTCCAAAATAGACTGAAGCTCCTGCCCATTTATGGGAGTTGTATTCCATTTTCGGTCGGATGTAAGTGGTATAGATTTTAGGGGGATCAGAAGGAGTGAAGTAATTTTAACACCGTTTTAGAAAACCAAGATACTTGAAAGCTTCTTTCGACATTTGAAAAACATGCTCGTTCCAACGAACATCACATTGAATTCTCATGCCTAGAACATCAAGAGTATCCGATTCCTCAATACCTATACCACCCATATATACAGATGACATTGTTGATACCATGGCCATTAAAATCAACTCTATTCGCTTTACCCCACTCGGAGATTGTTAACAGGTCTTGATTGAGTGTGTCATTGATTGTCTGCCTTTTGCCCCCAACCCCCAAGAGGCTTGGCCTACAGTTTAAGGAAAATGAATGACATGCTGCTGTCATCTGCGAAAGAGTATATAGAATTAAAAGTTTCACCAAGAATGTCGTTCAGAAAGATAAGGAAAAGGGAAGGAGAAAGAACGGAACCTTGGGGTACCCCTGAATTAAGCTGAAACTCATTAGATGAGACCCCTTCAATAACAACACGTATTGTTCGGTCTCTGAGAAAGCTCGATATAAATCGAGAGAAGTCATTACCGACCCCAAATGCAATAAGCTTTGATATCTTGATATCCTTGGAAATATCCGGAGCAACCACTTTACTTTCGCTAAAATTGCGAATGGATCGACACCAGCGCTCAGAAAGCAGAGCTAACAGGTCTCCCGTGGAACGATTTCTGCGGAAGCCATACTGTCGATCATTAAGAAGTGATTTGGTCTCTAGGTAGTTCACAAGATGGAAATTGATCATGCTCTAAAGGTTTGCCAATGGACTGGCTAGCGTCGAAGAGTACTGTTTCAGCACCAGTGCTGGTATACCATCCGGTCCCGAAGACTTATTAATGTTGAGATCCGAAAGAACCTTTTTAACTGCACATGCTCGAAAGAATATTTTAGGCATAGTACAAGATACACTTTCAAGTTCGGGCAGAGGTTGATCGCTATCCGGCAAAAACGAGTTTTTTGCAAAAATTTCAGCTAAAAGGTTAGCCTTATCAACCGGATAAGTAAATATTTGGTCATTCATTAAAAGAGTTGGGATAGCAGAACTAGCATTATTCTTTACTCTTTTAATAAATGACCAAAAGCTCTTACTACCCCGAGGAGCAGAGAGAACTTTAGCACGAAGACGCTGATCGTGAAGAAACTTTTGGCGCCTTAGTGTTTTGGCACATTCAGTTAGAATTAGATCGTTCGACCATAAATTCGGCCATATAATCCTTTTGTTTCTTATTTATTTTATTAAGATTAGCCCTAAAGAAAAGCAGAACATTTTGTAACATGTTTTTACTATTTAAATCTTAAAAACTTACATTTACATTTTTTTTTGCACAGAAAAAGTATTAAAACAACCCTTTCTCGATCTCAATTTGGCTAACGAGTAACCTTTTGTAATTTAGCACTCGTTAACATACTCGTTACCGATTGCTATCATCTCAAATTTTGTTAGCTGTTAATCGATATCGAATGCTGTAATCTCAAAAACATAAATAACAAGAAATTTGGCTCGATAACGAATGCCGTAATTCGGCCCCAGATCATTTTTGGTAAAGGGTGAAAATATTGTAGCATAATGAAAATAGCTCGGAAGTTAAGCAATTTTATAAATGAACAAACTGAAAAACAGAATTTGAATTTTAATGATAATAAAAGTGTTTATGATTTTAATGTTAGCAATGAAAACAATAACAATCATGTAATGATAAACAATGAAAATGTTGTTGATGAAGAAAATTAAAATATTAATATGAGCAGCAACAATGAAAATGTAAACCATGAAATTAATATTAAAAGTAATAATCAAATGTGTACATTAAAATATGGAAAAAGGGTAATTCCACCTAATAGGTAAAATTGGTAAAATATTTTAAGTATTTTAAATTTAAATTTGTAAAATATTTGAAGTATTTTAAAATTTATCGATTTAGAATATTTGAAATATTTAAAAATTTATCAAATATTTTTTTATATTCTATATTTAAAAAAAAAGGGAGATGTGTTATGGTAACGACCCTAATGTTTATTATGGCAATGCTGTAAATAACATAATGTAACCGGTATTTATACTAATAATAATCGAAGTATTATTATAAGCAACTGTGCTGTAAATCCATTTTGTAACATAATATATGGTTTCATTTTTATGATAAAAAGATGCCTCTCATCTTGCATTGCTTCAGCCTTTTGTATGTAAGCTTTCCGGTTCTTCTTAACAATTTTACGCCGTTGAACCCAGCATAATTTTGGTAGAGAGTTTAGCTATGCTGGCGCTTACTTCCTCTATTTTATTTACAGCAGAATTTGCTTTTCAGCATGTGTCTTGCAAAGGGGGGTGTTTACTTGATTACGATGATATTTAAGCTATGTTGTGTAATACATGTATGTATGTAAACACAATAAAGTGTTTAGCTGAAAAGAATAAACAAAACCTACATACATATATATACACACGTACATCTGACTAAGCGACACAAAATATGGGACAATAAATATCAAGTGGATATTTAGGGTTGGTCAGTGATAATTGTTGACAAATGACTCAGTACGTTTGTTTTGACTGAGAAGGTTATTGTACGAAGCAGTGAAATCGGATAGAGTGATCGATGTATATAGAGCAACTATATTTGATTTCATATGCACACTGTGTAGAATACACATTCCTGTGTATTGTATTCGGTTTGCACTTATCCAGTACAATTTATGACTAACTTATGAATAGTGAGAAACCACCCTAGTTTTCATGTTCGCCTAGTACAAATGTACATAGCTAACATTAGAATGTATTGATTAGAGAGATTTAAGAGAATAAATTATGATATGGAGTGATTATTGTAAGTCACTCATTTACTCCGTTGTAAGTATAGTAGGAATTAATATATAAGATTGAGCAATTGAAAATAAAGGGGAGTTCTATTTGATAGTTTAGAAGAAGATGTTCTTTCAGAACAAGTCTTGCCTAAACAGGTCTTAGAACAATAGAAAAGAAATAAAACTTGTTTTAATTTAATAAAGATTTAAACAAGACACATCCTTAAAAAACAACAGTACATGTAACTCACGACGACGTTACCCCACATGTACACTTCATTTGATCTCCATTGGTTATCTTCTACAAATGCCGGAGAGCAATTCATCAGAGCCATTAGGGAGCATCATAACCCTATCCGTTTCATTTTGAAGGGCAATGGATATTCTAACAGGACAACGATTTAAAGCATATGTCTAAAATTGTGAAAGAGTGACTACTGTACCGGACTCCTAAAATACTTGATCATCCGCCGCAGACCATCGACTTTAACCCGGTCGAGCGTCTGTGACAGAAAACTCAGATAAAGCGCCATCTCAGACAAGGCAGTCTTAAAGAAAGCTCTAAGGGAAGAGTGGAGTAAAGTCTCCCCGATATAACAAAACAAAAAAAACTTGCCTAGGAAATTACATCAAATATTGACAAATTTAAATGTTTTCTTTTTGTGATTGAGTTTGAAACAAATGTGAAAATGTTTTTGTTTTATTTAAAGTAAAAACATTTGATCTTGAGCCTGAATAATTTCAAACTCAATCATTAAAATGATAAAGATCGAAAATAAGATTTTTTTATTTTTATAAAAAATAATAACATTAAATGTTTTCTTTTTGTATTGAAGTTATTTTGTTTCTTGTTTACTTTTTGACGTTCATTTTCTAAATAAAGTGAATTTATTTTTGTTAGATTTGACGTAATTTTTCAGACATATTGCAATTAATACTGTAATTAATATGCAAATTTTAATTTTTGTTTCAATGGTGCGTGGTAGAGAAGAAGAAAGCATATATTTCAAAAATTCATAACTACACTGTATTCTTAATCGGACCGGTTTCTGGCATTTCAGCCTTCATCAGCGATTTATTGAACATTGTGATAATTGTTATGTTATAATTGAATAGATTGTTTCTCTATGAAATTTTTTGTTTTGTATTACTTTTGTTTAATGTTTATATTGAGTTCAGCTATTATTAAATAATTCAGGAAAACCTTAAATTTATTTTTAATTTTGTGTTAGTTATTATTTTATATCATTTTTATTATCATTTATCATTTTTTCATTTATCATTTTTATAAAACTTTTAGTAACTGTGACGGTCAGAGTATACATTTCTTTGTTTTTTTTTTTTGTTTGTTTTTATTTTGTAAATATTTTTTTTATCTTCGATGAAAAACTGTGTCACAGAACCGGAGTTTACTGAAAGATTATTTTCCAAAAATTCACGGCGACATTCATTGTGCCTCTGAATTTTTTTCTATAAATAATTTTCCTGTGATTTTATTTTCTGTGCAATGTTTTTCTTTAAACTGACTAAAAAATAATATATTCTATTAAAAATTAATATATTAATTAATATATTTATATATATATAATTACACAATTGAATAATCAATTTTTTATAGCTTCGTTTGAATTCTATTAAGAAACTTTCAACTATTGCTCTTGCTCTTGGTGAAGAACGTACTCGATCGGAATTGATTCCATTTTTAACGGAAACAATTTACGATGAAGATGAAGTCCTATTGGCATTAGCAGATCAACTTGGCAATTTTACCAGTAAATATTGAAATCAAATATTCATCAAATACATTTTTATAACTACATTTTATTCGAATCCCACAAAATATGTTTTATAAGGTTTGGTAGGCGGACCAGAATATGCTATGTATTTGATACCACCACTGGAAAGTTTAGCTACTGTTGAGGAAACAGTTGTACGTGATAAGGCTGTTGAATCTCTGCGCACTGTTGCTGCTGAACATAGCGCTCAAGATCTGGAAATTCACGTAGTACCAACTCTACAACGATTGGTATCTGGTGATTGGTTCACCTCGCGTACATCTGCCTGTGGCTTATTTTCCGTCTGTTATCCAAGAGTGTCACAGCCAGTTAAAGCGGAGTTACGTGCTAATTTTCGTAAATTGTGCCAAGACGAAACACCAATGGTACGACGAGCAGCCGCTAGTAAACTTGGCGAATTTGCAAAAGTGGTCGAAATTGAATATTTGAAGTCAGATCTTATTCCAAATTTTGTTCAGCTGGCACAAGATGATCAGGTAAGCACAACTATAGTTATACTTCAAGTTAGGGAATGCATACAAGGAAACACCATTTTTTTTCGTTATGTACCAGGAACTTCTTATAAAATATCGGATAAAATATATGAATATTTGACGAACTTGATTCTTCGTTATTTGAGTTGACGATTGAAATGTCCTACTCCAGAGTTATAACATAGTTTATTTTGCCAATCAATGTTTAGAGGATATGAAATAAAAATAATGTTAGCGAATTTGAATTTTTCTTGCCAATGTTCGTGTTCAGTGGTTGTCCTCAAAATTATTTTTATTTACAATATAAGATAAGAATGAACAAGTTTAGATATCATAACTTAAAACTGCAAAAGATAAATTTATTTTCATTTTCATTTTGTTTATTTTCTTATAATATATATAATAAAATTTCACGTTTGATTTATTCAGGTAACGAGACTACGTCCCTTTTCTACTTAGTAGTGAATCCCAATGAGTGTTATTTACATATACACATTGAGTTTTTAATATACTAAATGAAGGGAAAGAATTAACAAAAACATTTTTTTAAAAAGGATATGATAAAAACAACTTAAAGTAAGGTGAAGTACAAGTAAGTTTAGATCAGATCATTTATGTGACTATACTATGAAAATTTAGTATTAGCCTATTAATTTTACCATATATGAGATCGCAGTTAGCTAGATTGTGTAAACATAGGGTGGAGTAGTACCAAGGCGGATTATATATGATTTTCAGCAGCTTATTTTGAGCTACGAGTACTTGCAGCTTTCCTAAATGTAATTTTGCCGAAGTGGACCATACTGGAGCACAGTAGAACATCATTGAGTGGAATATTGATGTGATGTTCAGTTTGTTGTTTGTAATGTTCAGTTCAGACTTTTATTTATTTTTAAAGAGCTGTATGCAGCTTGTTAAGGAATCTTAGCAGAAAATTTTCATAAAGAAAAAAAAAGCACAAAAGTACCTTTCAGTGCAACAGTAGCAATCAGCTGTTTTCTGTCAATTATTAAGAATTGTGAAATTGAAATTGAAAACAACCATGTTTGCAACTGAAAAAGAACTTCTAATTTTTTAAGCTTATTACATTTTGTTTATGCTTACCTCTCCTGTCAAAATTCCGTTCAGAAAGAACGAAAAATTTTAAATTCCTGCTCGAAGCCTGGGTTGCCTAACTTAATTTACGTCAAAAAAAAAGTAGTAAAAACAATGCTACTTTTTAAAGAGCTGCAGACTAACAACAGAAATTTTTAGACAGAAAAATTCCTTAAGCATTTCTGAAGCTTTTTTTTATATGAAGTTTTTGATTCCTTAGCAAGCTGCAATCAGCTCTTTAAATAAAAAATAAATAAATAAATTTCGTCAAGCAGATATAGGATGTGATCATTAAAACATAGACTGACATCAAGCATGGTACCCAGATATTTGACATTCTTTTCCCAGAGAACATCATGGTTCACAAATTAAAGAGGGTTTTGTGGGATAAAGCATTAATTTCGTTTCCTCGCGAAATAAATCCTTGTGTTTTCTCAGGATTTACCAAAATATTAAATTTTTTCAAATAAGCGCTGATTGTAAATTTACTACCATATAACATCAAAGGACATTGAGCAGAAAATTGAAGAGGTGACATCTGCAGTGAAAATATTATATAAGATAGGTGACATACCATGATCCTTGGGACAACCAGCAAATATGTTGGTTTGTTGCGAATAAGTCGTACCTAAGTATAAGTTATAATAACACTTTATTTTTTCATAATAAAAAAACCAAGACTTTTTTTATAACTAAAATTTTATTTAATTTATTTTACAGAAGTGTTCTGTTCTCTTTTAATGTCAGAATTGAATTGTATGATAATTTTAATAAACAGGTTTTCTTATTTCTAAAATTAAGCAAGAGTCATCAAATTCATTTCTTTGTTTTATTATTTTTTTAAATTCATTCTACTTACTGCAGACATAGTGTCAGCAGAAAAATATTAAAATTGAAACACAATATTTATGTGACAACGGTAGCGTACCGGACGTTGCAAAAAAATAAATAAAAAAATGTTGACAACTTTTGTGTCGTTAACTCTTCCCCCTTTAATTCGAGTGTCCTCAATCGTTTCTTTAAAAGAGTGGAATTTTATGTAACCTTGGAGGTTTCTCTGGAGCGATGAAAGTGATATTCGTGGTTTGTGGTAAGTTATCCATTTCAAATGGTTTGTCCACTTTAGGTACCTGAGGTTCCCATACTGTAATTTTCTCCACCGTTTTGGTAAAGATTTTAAGAAACACAATTGCAATAATAATAACCAAAAACATTCCAGAGATTGTCCATTCTCCGATTATAAGACGTTTTTTCACAGTTGTGATAACGTCCGTATTATTGATTTGGAGTTCGTTAAGTGACTCGAGAGATAAAAGATTAATTCGACTTTTTTCAAAGGGAGTAGGTTGCAGTACAGCTGGCATGGTTTGCAAAGGTGAAGCCTGCCAGTTGCTAAAAGTTCTATTCTCAACTTTAATAGTTGTATTATGGAATTTAATTAAAAATGTTCCCGAAATATTATGTTTTTTTTTCATTTTCAAAAATTGACCCATTATAGTCATTTAGAAGTATTATTCCCGAGTCTATTTCTTCGGCTAAAGGGATATGATGACTATTGCTTAAGATACAGGATGAATTCGAATTATTAATTAACTTAGGAATACAATCAGTTTCTGTTATATTAATTATATCTTTTTCATTACAAATGGTTACATTATTATAATCTTTACATTTTTCTTTTATAGCAAACATTTCCTTTTTGTTAAATAGAATTTCTTTAAAATCTAAATGTATTACTTTATTTTCTCTTTTTACTGGCCTTATAACCATGTTTTTATAATTTTCATTTTTTGTTAATGGGATTTTGATCAAATAAAATATTTCCTTTTTATTATTATTTATTATTGATATTTGTGAAAATTCTAATGCCTCTTCTGGGCTTGAAAAATTAATATTTTCTTCTACCAGTGTTTCCATGGCAATTTTAATTTCCTTTTTACTTAATAGAAGTGGGTTTACAATATTTATTCTTGCCCATAAAATGGCGCGTTCAATATTTACTAATTCTTCTTTAACTAATCTTATTCTATTTTGCAAATTAATTACAATTTCTTTTTCAAGATAAAAATCCTTTTTTATTTGATTTGCCATTGTTTTAAAAATTTCGGTTAAATTGTTTAATCTTTTATTGAATGCTTCATTAGTGAAGACTTGCTTATTATTATTGTTATTCAAGTCAACAATATTACTAGCTAATATTTGGAAGTCGTCATGATCAGGACTTCCCGCTATGTACTTCCATACGGTGCCAATAGCATTTATGGATCTCTTCTGGCGGTCATTATTAGTAGGTGTAAGGTCTTCTAGGATGTTAGCTGTTTGTGTCAACTCATGGATAAGGAGTGGATATTTGTTGTGGGTTTTTGGGATGTTGCGGTCAATGAATGTTTGAACACTGTCTATGAATTCCTCATACTCTTTAATCCTTATCACGTGAATTATTGTGAACGTTCCCTGTTGTATTTTCGCTATTCCCTTATCGATAGTGATTATGTGGGAGGACGAATAGTCAACTATCTCGATTTCTGCCTGAACACAGATTACCTGGATGCTGTAAAATAATTTTACTTTTTAATATTACTCTTATGGACTATCTTTCCTGAATTAGTTAAAATTGTCGTATTTCTATTTTCCTTTACTGTTTCTTCTCTATAACGAGGAGACAGTTTTGATCCTAATCTTTTGTTTATTTTAACATAGATCTTCTCGCCTGATGAATAGTTTTTAATTTTCCCTCTATTCTTATTATGGTGTTCTAAATCCTGTTCCTGTTTTTCTTTTATTCTATTACTAATATCTTTTCTCTCGTCTTCCATTTCTTTGGGATCTCTGTACTTTCTACCAAAAAATATTTCCACTGGCTTTCTCCTAGTAGTAGAGTGAATTGAGGAGTTGTATTCGTAAATTGATTTCATTAGTAAGTCATGAAATGAAGTGTGAAGTTTTTCAGTTTTTAAACATCTCATGATTTCCGAAAGTGTGGAATGAAACCTCTCAACCTGTCCATTAATAGAACTGCAATATGGGGGCGTAGTATAAATATTTATTCCAAATTGATCTTTAAGCAAAAATGTTATGGTAGCAGAATTTAGGGATTTCTCATTATCTATTACTATTGAATTAGGGACACCGAACGCTAAAATTAATTCCTTAAGAGGTTCCTTAATATCTTCTATTGCCCTAGATTTCAAAATTCTGGCCTGCGCATATTTAGAAAATTTATCAATGGCCGTAAGGACTAGATTTTTCTCAGTCGAGTAAATGTCGACATGAATTATTTCTCCTGGGTTATGTGGAATTGGTGTGGTTCCTAAGCTAGGTTTATTCGGATGGCGATCGTATTTCTGTTCCTTGCAAGCTTTACAGGCTTTCGCTATTTTATCGGTCTTTTCTGCCATTTTAGGAAAATAGTATTTTCGTTTAATTTGTTCCCTATTTTCTCTTCCATTCCTATGTGCCCTTTTATGTTCCGATATTATTATCTCCTGTTCGCTTTCACTTGTTATATCCCTTACTTGGCTTTGGGTAAATCTCACTTTAAAGTTCTTAAAGTGTTCGGGATAAAATTCCTGTATGATTCCCATAATTGGCTCACTTGTGAAAAGTCCGTTGATCACACTTGGATTCAAATATTTCCTTAGAACCGAAATTAGAGAGTTTTTCGTATAATGGGGTTGTTTTATGATATGCCTGTGATATGTTGGAAAAGTGATTTCGAATTTATAATCTTCCTGGTCATTTATCAGTATGTAAAGTTGATTTTTAAAAGCGTTTATGGGACATTCTATAGCTGGTATTAAGTTGTGGGAAGAACTTTCAGAACTATGCTGAGTTGCTGTCATGGAATTTATCTGTGGGGGTCTAGACAATGCATCGGCGACCATATTGGTTTTGCCTGGTTGGTATTTTAGTTCATAGTTATATTCTTCCAAGATGGCTTTCCATCTTTTCATTTTACTATTTGAATTTTTGTTGCTAAGAGCAAAAGTGAGTGGTTGATGGTCCGTAAAAATATTTACTTTCCTTGATCCATACAAATAGTTTCTTAATGTGGTGAGTGCCCAAATTATCGCTAGCATTTCTTTCTCATTTGTAGCGTAGTTTTCTTCCGCTTTAGTCAATGTTCTTGAGAGAAATGTTATTGGTTTACCGTCTTGTGACAAGACTGCTCCAATTGCGTACTCTGAAGCATCTGTTGTTAAATCAAAGTCTTTTATAAAGTTCGGGTGTGAAAGAATAATATCTTCTGAGGTCAGTGAATTTTTTATTTTTCGGAAGGAGTCTATTGCATCTTGATTTAGACATCCTCCCCTCTTAAAAGGGATGTCAGGGGTTTAGCTAGTTTCGCATAGTCCCGTATGAAACGACGGTAATATCCTGACATACCAAGGAAACTTCTCAAATCCTTCAAAGTCCTGGGTGGAGGTATATTATCTATTGCCTTTACTTTCGCAGGGTTGGTCCTAATACCATTAACACCTACGATAAATCCTAAAAATTCTATCTGTTGTCTCGCAAATTCACACTTGTCAAGTTGAACTTTAAAGTTTGCCAACTCTAGTGTTTGGAAAATTTTGCTCAAATTTTGAAAGTGATCATTCTCGTCTTTGCCAAATACTATTATGTCGTCTATGTAGACATAACATATTTTCCCTATATGTTCTCTTAAAACGTCATCTAGAGTACGTTGGAAAATTGAAGGAGAATTCTTTAGTCCAAAAGGAAGTCGTACAAATTCAAATTTTCCGTTATTAATGGAAAATGCGGTTTTCTCAATATCACACTCTTTAAGGGGAATCTGATGGAAACCGCTTTTTAAATCTATAACAGAAAAGTACTTATTTTCGCCGAGGTTTGATAAGACTTCATTTATTTCTGGAATGGGATAACGATCGGGCACAGTGACCGAATTCAATTTCCTGTAATCTATTACCATTCTATATTTTTTCTCTCCTGATGCATCCATTTTCTTTGGAACGATCCAAACAGGTGCATTGTATGGTGATTTTGATGGTCGAATTATTCCATCGTTCAAAAGTTCAACTATTTGTTTTTCTATTTCACTCTTTAGTGCTATAGGATAGGGATAAGACTTCGAATAAACTGGTGAATCAGTGGTTGTCCTAATTTCTCCCCTAACACGAGAAGTGTAGGTTAATTTATGATTTGGTTCCGAAAACAAATTCGGATAGGTGTGAATTGCCTCTTCCAGTTTCATTATCTGGGATTTGCTCAAGTGGTCAGTTCTAAGCTCAATTTTATTTATCGATTGAGAAATGTGCTGATAAATTTTAATTCTCACATTATCTATTAACATGTACTGTTCCCTTATATGGATTATTGCATTGAGTTGCTCCAAGCTATCATGACCTAGAATGCCATGAAAAGATTTCAACGATGGCAAAATATAAAATTTTATTTCATGATTGGGTAAGTTGAAAAGATTCACTAGCTTGTGGTGTGTAATTTTTATGTTGCCTGATATGGAATTCGCGAAAAAAGGTTTTTCATTTTGAATTGGGTTCGTTACAAGGGAAGGTTTAATATAATTTTTATTAGAGCCTGTATCAATTAATATTTTCAATATTTGACAATTGATTCGTTTGACGAGGTCTATTTTGGTAATTTATATTCCTGGACTGAATAGAATGATCGACGTCCATTGGTTCAGGTCTTTGTGGTTTTGGGGCTGTAGGTCTGGGTGGTATAAAATTTTGTTGAAAATATGGGTTGTGTGATTGGAATTGTTGTCGAGGCTGATTGCGCAATTGAAAATTTTGATTAAAAGAAGGCTGTTGATATGACCTTTGATTATTCCGGTATTGGAATGTGTCCCATTGCCTTGCGTTACTGGGTTGTTGTAAGGTAAGTTCAGGGTAAAATGGTACCCTATTTAAGTTAATATTTCTTTTCGGTTGAGGTGGTGGCAATTCTCTCCGTGGCCTAATATTATGGTGGTTATAGGCGTATTCCGCCCTATAGTTTTGATTTTCTAACTTCAAGCATAAATGTAATGCTTGTGGTAAGTCTGAGGGTTCGCGGATTCCCAACAATTTAGGTAAGTCTCCGTTGAGACCCCTTATGAAAGTGTCAAGGGCCTTATCGCGATAGGTTTGTGTCAACAATGTAGTTGACTCCCTGCCTATATCCATGCAACCAATTTTATTTAATATTAATGAAAGGTGAGTATAGACTTCCTGATAGAAGCCTTGTATAGAATTGCCGCCTGAATTAGAGAAGTCATTTGGTACTCTAGTGTACCCAAATCACGTTTGTCACCATAATGAAGTGTCAAACACCTAACAATATTTTTCCAATTTAACGGAGTGTTATACGATTCCAGGGCCGCATCTGCATTACCAACGATTTTGTTGCGGATAACGCTCAATATTCCGAAATATTTTGCAGTGCCCCTAGTATTGTCGTAAATTTCTAGGACCCTTTCTACACTCTTCCTCCAAGAATTGAATTCTGCAGGATTGCCTGAGAATTCTCTCAAACATCGAACAATATCAGGTATTTTATCTAATTCACTTAGGTCATTTCTATGTCTTTCTTCTATTACTATATCCGATCCGTTAGGTAAGTCGTTATTTGAATCGTTTAATAATTGAATTGTTGCTCTAACTTGTTCCGCAACTAAAGTGGCGATTTCTTGCTGTAGTGCAGCATTAATTTGAGGATGATTTTGTTGATTGGGTTGTCGAGGGATTTGTTCGGGATTAAGAACGGCTGGTCTTATAAGGTTAGATGGATTTGCCATGGTTAGGATTATAGGATTTAAGTTGGTTAGTAAAAAAAAGAAATTCCTTTAACACCCTTTACGAATATAAGTTTTTCTATTTTTAAAATTAGCTTCGCAATATTGTTGATAATTTTAAGACAACACTTTTCTGTAACTATTTGCATTTAATATTTCTTAATTCGTTTCTAATATTTTACTTTTTCTTGTAACTTAATTTTTTTGAATTATTATTTCTTTGAATAATTTCTTTGAATGATTTTTTTTTTTTCAAACTGAACAAAATTTATTAATCACTTTTTCACTTCTGTTTAAAAATTCTCATTGCTTTTTATTTTGAAATCTATGTAAAAATATTCTTAAATAACTAAACAAAATTTACTAATCACTTTTTCACTTATTAAAGCTTTTGTTTAAAAATTCTCATTGCTTCTTATTTTGAAATCTTATAATAACACTTTTCTGTAACTATTTGCATTTAATATTTCTTAATTCGTTTCTAATATTTTACTTTTTCTTGTAACTTAATTTTTTTTTGAATTATTATTTCTTTGAATAATTTCTTTGAATGATTTTTTTTTTTTCAAGCTGAACAAAATTTACTAATCACTTTTTCACTTCTGTTTAAAAATTCTCATTGCTTTTTATTTTGAAATCTATGTAAAAATATTCTTAAATAATTAAACAAAATTTACTAATCACTTTTTCACTTATTGAAGCTTTTGTTTAAAAATTCTCATTGCTTCTTATTTTGAAATTTACGTAAAAATATTCTTAAATAACTTACATTAATAAGATGATACCCCACATCTTTTTGCTACCGATAGTTTCAGATGGTTAACTTTTGTCCTGTTGTTGACTACTAGTGGTCCTCCACTATACCACTCGTAGCAATCGCTGTTTTGATGAATCCAACGACGATATGTCCAGCCTTGATGAGCTACTTAAGGTCGGCTGAAGTGGCTTTGTAATGTTTGTATTTCCAATGGTGAGCTTCTTGAGGTCGTATTTGGAACACACAATTTACTAGCTACAGGTATCCTTTTCTTTTTGCCCGGGCGCCAGTTATAATAACACTTTATTTTTTCATAATAAAAAAACCAAGACTTTTTTTATAACTAAAATTTTATTTAATTTATTTTACAGAAGTGTTCTGTTCTCTTTTAATGTCAGAATTGAATTGTATGATAATTTTAATAAACAGGTTTTCTTATTTCTAAAATTAAGCAAGAGTCATCAAATTAATTTCTTTGTTTTATTATTTTTTTAAATTCATTCTACTTACTGCAGACATAGTGTCAGCAGAAAAATATTAAAATTGAAACACAATATTTATTGTGACAATGGTAGCGTACCGGACGTTGCAAAAAAAATAAATAAAAAAATCTAAAACAAAAATGATGTGATGGCAGGGTGTTATTGTTATCGACAAAGTAGTTAATTTTTTCTTTATCGGTATCGGTATAGTTTTAGATAATTTCCATGAATTGAGGAAATATAGTTTGAGACATGCTTTGAATAATGTAGTGAAATATGTAATACTTAATTTGGAAGGTTTTTCTTTTAGACATTTGTTGTTAATTTTCTCTAACCCAGGGGATTTTTTTTATTTTCTTATTTTTTTTTTTTATTAATTTTAGCTGTTTTTACTCGGTAGGCAAATTATGAAGTTTGTGGACTGAATTTCGTTAGCAATTTACTTTTTTACTTCGGAAACAGTTGTTGCATCGCTAAGGTGTGTCGAAATACAGTGGTCGACTTAAGGTTTTAGGGCAGGATTTCACACTTTCCTTGCTGAATGTAACATGTCACGTTGTTGTGTTTTAAAATTGGAATGACTTTATTATTTCCTTAATATTTTTACAACTTTCAAAAAAGGATAAATTTTTCAATTCAATAAATTTGATTTAGATTATTGGCATACTCAACCGTATATATCTCAAAGATAGTTCATCCCAAATTTAAGAGCACATAAAATTTATTTAAATGACATTTTAAAGCTGTTGTTTTAATAGTTTTTAAATGAGGGCCTAATTAAAGTTATAGGTAAATAACTTTTGAAGATAATCGTAATGATGCTAAACCACTTCAGTTAGTTTTTAGTGATTTGTTCTTTTCGAGGCGTGAGATTCCAACCAAAGAGAGAGAGAGAGATGCTAATTCAAAAAGGTTGGAGTCTGAAATGATTGATTAATTTGTAAAAGGATTTCATGGTAGTAAAAAAAATAATGGAGCTGTGGTAGATAATTTAGAGAATTTCGTTAAAAAAAAACTGGTAATTTATCGGTTTTTTGTAAAAAGACTAAATAGTAAGAGCACGAGTAGTAAGAACTAACATTTTTCATGTTTGAAAGCATGTAAAAAGATAAATTTAAGTATTTAGTACAACAAATGTATACTTTTGGAATATCATCCTTAAATTTCACTTGAATCGGTCTGTCTTACTGGATTGGGCAAACTACATCATTTAACAAAACATTTTCCGAAAATACATAGTAAAAAGTAATACAAATTGAAATCCCTCAAATCAACAGATAATTTTCCTAAAATATTGAAACACTCCAAGTAGTGGTGTGGGATGGGCGAGCTACTACTCAAAAAAGATCAGTAATTTAAAAAAAAAAATATTTATATATATATGACTTATTTAAAATTTTAAGCCATTCCGACCAAAATTGAGCTGCTGCGAACTACTACTCGAAAAAATTCACACCATTCAAGTTTGATATTTACAAAAAATATTTATGGAACACATGGTACAAAATTATACATTCTAAAATACAATACATTAAGTCCTTAAAATTTCAAAAACATTCCGACAATAATTGTGCTGTTGGCGAACTACTACTCGAAAAACATCAGCAACTTAAAATTTCAACCGATTCCAAAAAAAAAAAAAATTGTAGAGACGGCGAACTACTACTCGAAAAAATGAGCCACTTTCAAATCATTTCACCAACATTTCTGGAGTGGGCAAACAAAAATATCAGCCACTTTCTACACAAATGTATGAAAGCATGCACTCCATGAATTTTTATTCTCTAAGGCATATTTAGAAAATTTATCAATGGCCGTAAGGACTAGATTTTTCTCAGTCGAGTAAATGTCGACATGAATTATTTCTCCTGGGTTATGTGGAATTGGTGTGGTTCCTAAGCTAGGTTTATTCGGATGGCGATCGTATTTCTGTTCCTTGCAAGCTTTACAGGCTTTCGCTATTTTATCGGTCTTTTCTGCCATTTTAGGAAAATAGTATTTTCGTTTAATTTGTTCCCTATTTTCTCTTCCATTCCTATGTGCCCTTTTATGTTCCGATATTATTATCTCCTCCTGTTCGCTTTCACTTGTTATATCCCTAACTTGGCTTTGGGTAAATCTCACTTTAAAGTTCTTAAAGTGTTCGGGATAAAATTCCTGTATGATTCCCATAATTGGCTCACTTGTGAAAAGTCCGTTGATCACACTTGGATTCAAATATTTCCTTAGAACCGAAATTAGAGAGTTTTTCGTATAATGGGGTTGTTTTATGATATGCCTGTGATATGTTGGAAAAGGGATTTCGAATTTATAATCTTCCTGGTCATTTATCAGTATGTAAAGTTGATTTTTAAAAGCGTTTATGGGACATTCTATAGCTGGTATTAAGTTGTGGGAAGAACTTTCAGAACTATGCTGAGTTGCTGTCATGGAATTTATCTGTGGGGGTCTAGACAATGCATCGGCGACCATATTGGTTTTGCCTGGTTGGTATTTTAGTTCATAGTTATATTCTTCCAAGATGGCTTTCCATCTTTTCATTTTACTATTTGAATTTTTGTTGCTAAGAGCAAAAGTGAGTGGTTGATGGTCCGTAAAAATATTTACTTTCCTTGATCCATACAAATATTTTCTTAATGTGGTGAGTGCCCAAATTATCGCTAGCATTTCTTTCTCATTTGTAGCGTAGTTTTCTTCCGCTTTATTCAATGTTCTTGAGAGAAATGTTATTGGTTTACCGTCTTGTGACAAGACTGCTCCAATTGCGTACTCTGAAGCATCTGTTGTTAAATCAAAGTCTTTTATAAAGTTCGGGTGTGAAAGAATAATATCTTCTGAGGTCAGTGAATTTTTTATTTTTCGGAAGGAGTCTATTGCATCTTGATTTAGACATATGTTTTTATTTTTGGATGCATTCTTTGAGATGCGTCCATCCTCCCCTCTTAAAAGGGATGTCAGGGGTTTAGCTAGTTTCGCATAGTCCCGTATGAAACGACGGTAATATCCTGACATACCAAGGAAACTTCTCAAATCCTTCAAGGTCCTGGGTGGAGGTATATTATCTATTGCCTTTACTTTCGCAGGGTTGGTCCTAATACCATTAACACCTACGATAAATCCTAAAAATTCTATCTGTTGTCTCGCAAATTCACACTTGTCAAGTTGAACTTTAAAGTTTGCCAACTCTAGTGTTTGGAAAATTTTGCTCAAATTTTGAAAGTGATCATTCTCGTCTTTGCCAAATACTATTATGTCGTCTATGTAGACATAACATATTTTCCCTATATGTTCTCTTAAAACGTCATCTAGAGTACGTTGGAAAATTGAAGGAGAATTCTTTAGTCCAAAAGGAAGTCGTACAAATTCAAATTTTCCGTTATTAATGGAAAATGCGGTTTTCTCAATATCGCACTCTTTAAGGGGAATCTGATGGAAACCGCTTTTTAAATCTATAACAGAAAAGTACTTATTTTCGCCGAGGTTTGATAAGACTTCATTTATTTCTGGAATGGGATAACGATCGGGCACAGTGACCGAATTCAATTTCCTGTAATCTATTACCATTCTATATTTTTTCTCTCCTGATGCATCCATTTTCTTTGGAACGATCCAAACAGGTGCATTGTATGGTGATTTTGATGGTCGAATTATTCCATCGTTCAAAAGTTCAACTATTTGTTTTTCTATTTCACTCTTTAGTGCTATAGGATAGGGATAAGACTTCGAATAAACTGGTGAATCAGTGGTTGTCCTAATTTCTCCCCTAACACGAGAAGTGTAGGTTAATTTATGATTTGGTTCCGAAAACAAATTCGGATAGGTGTGAATTGCCTCTTCCAGTTTCATTATCTGGGATTTGCTCAAGTGGTCAGTTCTAAGCTCAATTTTATTTATCGATTGAGAAATGTGCTGATAAATTTTAATTCTCACATTATCTATTAACATGTACTGTTCCCTTATATGGATTATTGCATTGAGTTGCTCCAAGCTATCATGACCTAGAATGCCATGAAAAGATTTCAACGATGGCAAAATATAAAATTTTATTTCATGATTGGGTAAGTTGAAAAGATTCACTAGCTTGTGGTGTGTAATTTTTATGTTGCCTGATATGGAATTCGCGAAAAAAAGGTTTTTCATTTTGAATTGGGTTCGTTACAAGGGAAGGTTTAATATAATTTTTATTAGAGCCTGTATCAATTAATATTTTCAATATTTGACAATTGATTCGTTTGACGAGGTCTATTTTGGTAATTTATATTCCTGGACTGAATAGAATGATCGAGTCCATTGGTTCAGGTCTTTGTGGTTTTGGGGCTGTAGGTCTGGGTGGTATAAAATTTTGTTGAAAATATGGGTTGTGTGATTGGAATTGTTGTCGAGGCTGATTGCGCAATTGAAAATTTTGATTAAAAGAAGGCTGTTGATATGACCTTTGATTATTCCGGTATTGGAATGTGTCCCATTGCCTTGCGTTACTGGGTTGTTGTAAGGTAAGTTCAGGGTAAAATGGTACCCTATTTAAGTTAATATTTCTTTTCGGTTGAGGTGGTGGCAATTCTCTCCGTGGCCTAATATTATGGTGGTTATAGGCGTATTCCGCCCTATAGTTTTGATTTTCTAACTTCAAGCATAAATGTAATGCTTGTGGTAAGTCTGAGGGTTCGCGGATTCCCAACAATTTAGGTAAGTCTCCGTTGAGACCCCTTATGAAAGTGTCAAGGGCCTTATCGCGATAGGTTTGTGTCAACAATGTAGTTGACTCCCTGCCTATATCCATGCAACCAATTTTATTTAATATTAATGAAAGGTGAGTATAGACTTCCTGATAGAAGCCTTGTATAGAATTGCCGCCTGAATTAGAGAAGTCATTTGGTACTCTAGTGTACCCAAATCACGTTTGTCACCATAATGAAGTGTCAAACACCTAACAATATTTTTCCAATTTAACGGAGTGTTATACGATTCCAGGGCCGCATCTGCATTACCAACGATTTTGTTGCGGATAACGCTCAATATTCCGAAATATTTTGCAGTGCCCCTAGTATTGTCGTAAATTTCTAGGACCCTTTCTACACTCTTCCTCCAAGAATTGAATTCTGCAGGATTGCCTGAGAATTCTCTCAAACATCGAACAATATCAGGTATTTTATCTAATTCACTTAGGTCATTTCTATGTCTTTCTTCTATTACTATATCCGATCCGTTAGGTAAGTCGTTATTTGAATCGTTTAATAATTGAATTGTTGCTCTAACTTGTTCCGCAACTAAAGTGGCGATTTCTTGCTGTAGTGCAGCATTAATTTGAGGATGATTTTGTTGATTGGGTTGTCGAGGGATTTGTTCGGGATTAAGAACGGCTGGTCTTATAAGGTTAGATGGATTTGCCATGGTTAGGATTATAGGATTTAAGTTGGTTAGTAAAAAAAAGAAATTCCTTTAACACCCTTTACGAATATAAGTTTTTCTATTTTTAAAATTAGCTTCGCAATTGTTGCGGCTGCAACTTATTCCATAGAATTATAATAAAACGCAAACATTTGTTTTAACAAAAAGTACATTTAATGTAGTTATTATAAATCGAGTATTTGGTTGGTTGGTTGGTTTGTTTTATTATTGGTTGGTTTTATTATCTAAAATTATAGATATAATATTAAAGATAAGTTTACGACAAGTTAACAAAACTTACTTAATTCTATTCTGGTTGGCGTCTTCTTTGGAATTGAGCGCGAAAAAGAATTTTAGCAAATGATAATTAAAAATGGCTAATTTTCAAGTAAAATATCTAGATATCGAATAACCAACCCGATTACAATGAAAGGTACAAAATAAAATTAAAACGAGTTGCCACAAATACAATTCAACATTGGGCGTTTCAAACAAAATAAAAACATAAATAAATTCAAAATTAACGAATATATGAAATAATCATTTTTAATTAATAACATCCCACCACCCGTGGGTCGATCAGGGAGATCCACTATTAACATCGAGAACAGCCAATTTTGACGAAGGTCTTCTTAGCCTGCCGACTGCTGTCCTAACCACCGCCGAGCGAACTTGCCCATCAGATGCCATGAACACTTCTTCAACCACACCTTTCTTCCACTGCCCACGTGCCTCATTATCATCACAAATAATAACCACATCACCCACTTCTATTGGCCTTACGGGCTGATGCCACTTTGTTCGACGCGTCAATTCTGGGAGGTATTCCAACACCCATCTCTTCCAAAACGTTTGTTTAAGTTGTTGCAATACATGCCACTGCTTCCTGAGGCAAACCCCATCCGGCACAGCTGGCGTTTGAACAGTATTTGCGCAACCAAGCAAAAAATGATTGGGTGTAAGAGGCTCTGCATCTGAGCTGTCTATTGAAACATGCGTCAGTGGCCGCGAATTAATCAAATTTTCCGCTTCTATTAGCAGGCTATTAAAAGTGTCGACCTGAGGAGATTTCTCTTTTAACGTAAAGGCCAGGACCCTTTTTACCGCTTGAACCATTCGCTCCCAAGCGCCTTCTGCTGACGGGTTAGCTGGTGTGTTGAATAGCCATTCAATGCCGCGGCGACTGCATTCATCTGCTATTTTCGTGTCGTCAATGACATAATCCTCTTTACTCGCCCCGATGAAATTTGTACCTCTATCGCTACGTATGCGCACCGGCACGCCTCTGCGGTTTACGAAATTCCTTATACATAGTATTACTGCGTCCGTTGACAAGTCTTTGGCGACTTCCAAATGAATAGCCCTTATGGTCAAACACGTAAAGAGGGCCACCCAGCGCTTTTCGCTCCTTCGCCCTACGGACACCAGAAATGGGCCCATGTAATCAACGCCAGTGTATGTAAATGGCCTTACGTACGGGGAAAGACGATCAATTGGATGTTGGCCCATCAAAGGGGGTTTTGGAGATGCGCTCTTATTTTTACATAGTTGGCATTTTGCCTTAGTAGATCTTATCAACTGTCTTAGGCCAGGAATCCAAAATTTTAAGCGAATGGCCGCACGGATCGACTCTTGATTTTGGTGTTTGTAATCCTCGTGATACTGCCTAACAATCAACTTTGTTAGCTCGTGTCCCTTGGGAAGAATTATTGGTTCTCTCGTACAATTTGAAACGCAATTGGCTTTGCTTATACGCCCAGAAAGTCTAATCAAACCGTCGTCATCCAAATAAGGGCTAAGATTAAAGATTGAACTTGATTTCAATATGGATTTATTAAGTAACTGCTCATATTCATCGGGATAACTGTCACGTTGAGCGGCTTTACATAAAAATAATTCTGATTCGTTGAGTTCGGCAACGCTTAGATATGGCCTGAATTTTGGTTTTGAACCTTCCCTTTCCGTGGCAGGCGTTCTAAAAAGTTTTACAGCACGTATGACCCAGCTCATAACTCTTATCAGTCTGTAATAACTCGAAAACTTATTAAATTGAATAATAGTGACATCATTTAATGTAATTATAAACTTAGATCTCCTTTCAGACTTACAGTCGTCTTCTGATACATCATCTGGTAATTTCGGCCAACTTTCCACGTTTGATTTTAGGAACTCTGGTCCACTGAGCCAGCGCGACGTTGTTGGTTTTCTAAGTCTTGTTGCGTCATCAGCGGGATTCTGAGAGCCTGGAACCCATCGCCATTGATCCACTTCTGAGGATTCTAATATCTCGGAAATGCGATGAGCCACAAATTGTTTGTAGATTCTGGCATCTGAACGTATCCATTTAATCACGGTCTTTGAATCCGACCAAAAAACTAAGCTCCTTGGCTGAATATCATGGCTTGATGTTATCATTTTACTTAGCCTTACACCCAGTACTGCGGCTTGAAGTTCCAGGCGCGGAATTGACAGTGGCTTTATTGGGGCGCATCTTGATTTTCCGGCAATAAAAGAAATATCCACAGAGATTGTACTGCTTATTCGCCAATATGCTACAGCTGAAAAGGCAATTTCGCTGGCGTCCACGAAAACATGCAAGTCAACTATAGTCGTAGGATCACAAAATGTAGGACCATAACACCTAGGAATTGTTACGTGTTTCACTTGCTCCAGATCTTTGTACCATTTGAACCATTTTCCATAAACCTCGTCAGGAATTGGCGAGCTCCAGTCCATTTTACACCAAAACTCTTGGAGTAAAACCTTAGACACTATCACAATGTCGGCCAAAAATCCAAAAGGATCAAAAATGGACATAGTAAGGCTTAAAATTTCCCGTTTTGTCGGCTTACGATTTCCGCTTAAAACTGCATCCGGCACTTTATTAAATTTTAAGATAAAACAAAATTTGTCCTCTGACGGCAACCAAAACATTCCCAAAATCTTTTCGGATGTTAAACCACTGCTTAAATTTGTCGAATACAATTCACTTTCTTTAGGTTCACCATTATTCATTATCTCGCAAAATCCTCTGTTATTTGACACAAATCCCCTTAGCTCAAAATTAGCTTGCCGATGAATAGCCACTATATCTTTACTCAGGGCGATTGCCTCGTCAACACTGTCAAAAGAGTCCACGTAATCATCGACGTAATGGCACTCCACAATAGCCTTCGCTGCCCGAGGGTGTGTATTCTCATATTGTTCTGCGTTGAAATTTTTTACGAATTGAGCCGAGCAAGGAGAGCTGGCTGAACCGAAAATCATCACCTGCATCACGTACACGTCCGGCGGCTTTGTGGTATCACCATTACGCCAAAGAAATCGCTGCGCAACTTGATCTTGTTCACATATCTTCACGCGGTGAAACATCTCTTTTATATCGGCACAAAGACCGACTCTCCTTTGGCGAAACTTAAAAAGTATTGATACCAAAGATTTTAGCGTCATACCAATTGGCCAAATCTTTATCTTTAAGCATCTTGGCTTCTAAACCCTGCAAACGCTTCATAGCACTTGCGTAGCTATCGATACAATCAAAATGTCCATGCCTCCATATAAGGCCAGTTTCATACTGAAGACCGATTTTCCGTGTAGTACGCTGAAGTATTTCTGCCGCTCTTTCATCATCCTGTGAAACCAATAATTTCGTATTATGTACGCCAAAATTTTCCATGGTAAAATAATCGGCAATCTGTTGATGAATTTCATCAAAACACTCTACATCGATTCTGCATACAGTAGGCTCTGTCGAATCTTCATTTGAACCAAATAAAATGTTACCCAAATAAGTTTGATGTACGGCAAAACATTCATCCAGGTTAACTATATCGAAAGGTCTAACGAGTCTTATATGAGGTAACCCAATCAGCATTCTTGGCGTGGCGTTAAAATAATCTTCTATTTTAATTTTGCTTAAAGGCGGAAATTTATTCTTAAATTTTTCAAAATGTAAACTTTGTGGTGGCAATTTCAAATTTTCGGTAGTCCATACGTTTTTCATATTAAAATATTTATCATTTTTATCGTTGCCACTTATCTCCAAATCTACCCTTTTTGAAACTTCGTTTGTTGTTTTGCCTCCAATCCACCCAAGGCACAAATTGCTTGTTGAACCTTTCAAGCCAATTTGATTTGCGACTGCTTCTTCCAGCAGAGATATTTTCGAGCCTTCATCTATGAAAGCCATCACTTCAATGGAACCCTTTGGACCGTTTAATTTAACAGGCAAAAATTTAAATATTGTTTCTGTATTAAAATAATTATCAACAATTGCGTTGACAACACTTTTTTCATTTTCAAAGTTCATCGACTTGGTATCATCTCTTACAAGTACCTTATTGTTATTGACAGCTGTTTTGCTTTTGTTTACATTTTCGCAATTGTTAACTTTAAAATTTTCGTGGAGTAATCTGTTGTGGTATTTAATACATCCGGACAAACTACATTGGCGTTTCGTTCCACAATTATATAAATTGTGTCCAGCTAGTAAACAACAAAAGCAAAGATTATTACCCTTCACAAACTTCCATCTATCAGTCATTGTCAACTCTTTAAATTTTTCACACTGATACAACTTGTGATGCTGCTGACACAATAGGCATTTGGTAATACGATTTCCCGTAGTTATCGTAAATGATGGATTCATTTTGTCCTTTTTATTACAGTGCACATCAGTTTTATCAGTCTCAGTAGAAAGAGCAATGTACGTGGCGACTTCCTGCAACCATGAACTAAATTGACGAACACTGGGATATTGGCCGAGATTTTGCACTGAGTGTCTCATCCATTCCTCTTTTTTATATGGCGGCAGTTTGTTGACCAATTCGTCAATGAGAGTAGGATTCGATAGATGAGGAGCTGCACCTGCATTTTCTAAAAAAACTGTAAGGTTAGATACCATCGTGCTAAAATTAACCAACTCGTACATTCTCCTTCCAGTTATTGGTGGAAAGGCACGGGCTTTGGCAATTTGGCTGCGTATGAGCACTTGAGGGCGTCCATAATGAAACTCCAACGTATTCATCAACTGGCCAACGCTGTCGGGGTGAATTAAAAATGTTTCGACTTTTATTCTGGCGTCACCTTTTAGGGCTTTTTGAAGTCTCATTAAATTTTCTAAATTTGTGTAATTATAATTTCTCGTTGTTTCATTGTACGCGACACTAAACATGGGCCAATGTTCTGGTTGGCCGGAAAAGGCGGGCAAATCATGAAGTTTACGTAGTTCACGATGAACTTGTCTGTCTGCAGCCTGTGGTGCAGAAACAGACGTGGCGGCATTTTGGAAATATGGCGGCAAATAACTTGTTGATACAGCTGGTGTCATACGCGGCGTTGTATTTGTAAAAATTTGCGTAGGCTGAGGTACAAAGGTCGGTTGTATATATTGGGGTTGTAAAAAGGTCGTAGATTGTGACGACAATAAAGGCAAAGGTACTGTGGTTTGCACAAGTTGTTGTGCGGCAGTGTTTGTCAAATAATATGAATATGGCATTTTATACTCACTTGAATTAAACTGTTGCTGCATCGGCGGCAATGATGCTGGCAGTATAGGTGTCGTTCTTATTTGGCAGTTCGCTACGGCAGGCGGTGTAGCTGTTGTATTCGGCAATATATACGACACAGTTGGCTTTTGTACATGCGTGGATAAATTTGCGTTGTGAAACTTCTCCATCAGAATTTTCACTGAGTCCCTAAGGTGTAGAATTTCCTCTTGAATTTCGGCATTAGATGGTTGATCTACCATAGTTCGATCACCATCATCACAGGTATCCAAAGATTCGGAACTGTTTTTCTTGGTGTAATTATTTTCTTCGTTGTCAGACATTTTCTTTCCCGAAAGTCGTTCGCTTCGTCTGGGCATTAGTAGTTTAAATCGAGTAGATTTATAAGGCGGCAATTAATTAAATAATAAAAAATGTTGCGGCTGCAACTTATTCCATAGAATTATAATAAAACGCAAACATTTGTTTTAACAAAAAGTACATTTAATGTAGTTATTATAAATCGAGTATTTGGTTGGTTGGTTGGTTTGTTTTATTATTGGTTGGTTTTATTATCTAAAATTATAGATATAATATTAAAGATAAGTTTACGACAAGTTAACAAAACTTACTTAATTCTATTCTGGTTGGCGTCTTCTTTGGAATTGAGCGCAAAAAGAATTTTAGCAAATGATAATTAAAAATGGCTAATTTTCAAGTAAAATATCTAGATATCGAATAACCAACCCGATTACAATGAAAGGTACAAAATAAAATTAAAACGAGTTGCCACAAATACAATTCAACATTGGGCGTTTCAAACAAAATAAAAACATAAATAAATTCAAAATTAACGAATATATGAAATAATCATTTTTAATTAATAACAGCAATATTGTTGATAATTTTAAGACAACACTTTTCTGTAACTATTTGCATTTAATATTTCTTAATTCGTTTCTAATATTTTACTTTTTCTTGTAACTTAATTTTTTTGAATTATTATTTCTTTGAATAATTTCTTTGAATGATTTTTTTTTTTTCAAACTGAACAAAATTTATTAATCACTTTTTCACTTCTGTTTAAAAATTCTCATTGCTTTTTATTTTGAAATCTATGTAAAAATATTCTTAAATAACTAAACAAAATTTACTAATCACTTTTTCACTTATTAAAGCTTTTGTTTAAAAATTCTCATTGCTTCTTATTTTGAAATCTTATAATAACACTTTTCTGTAACTATTTGCATTTAATATTTCTTAATTCGTTTCTAATATTTTACTTTTTCTTGTAACTTAATTTTTTTTTGAATTATTATTTCTTTGAATAATTTCTTTGAATGATTTTTTTTTTTCAAGCTGAACAAAATTTACTAATCACTTTTTCACTTCTGTTTAAAAATTCTCATTGCTTTTTATTTTGAAATCTATGTAAAAATATTCTTAAATAATTAAACAAAATTTACTAATCACTTTTTCACTTATTGAAGCTTTTGTTTAAAAATTCTCATTGCTTCTTATTTTGAAATTTACGTAAAAATATTCTTAAATAACTTACATTAATAAGATGATACCCCACATCTTTTTGCTACCGATAGTTTCAGATGGTTAACTTTTGTCCTGTTGTTGACTACTAGTGGTCCTCCACTATACCACTCGTAGCAATCGCTGTTTTGATGAATCCAACGACGATATGTCCAGCCTTGATGAGCTACTTAAGGTCGGCTGAAGTGGCTTTGTAATGTTTGTATTTCCAATGGTGAGCTTCTTGAGGTCGTATTTGGAACACACAATTTACTAGCTACAGGTATCCTTTTCTTTTTGCCCGGGCGCAGTTATAATAACACTTTATTTTTTCATAATAAAAAAACCAAGACTTTTTTTATAACTAAAATTTTATTTAATTTATTTTACAGAAGTGTTCTGTTCTCTTTTAATGTCAGAATTGAATTGTATGATAATTTTAATAAACAGGTTTTCTTATTTCTAAAATTAAGCAAGAGTCATCAAATTAATTTCTTTGTTTTATTATTTTTTTAAATTCATTCTACTTACTGCAGACATAGTGTCAGCAGAAAAATATTAAAATTGAAACACAATATTTATTGTGACAACGGTAGCGTACCGGACGTTGCAAAAAAAATAAATAAAAAAATCTAAAACAAAAATGATGTGATGGCAGGGTGTTATTGTTATCGACAAAGTAGTTAATTTTTTCTTTATCGGTATCGGTATAGTTTTAGATAATTTCCATGAATTGAGGAAATATAGTTTGAGACATGCTTTGAATAATGTAGTGAAATATGTAATACTTAATTTGGAAGGTTTTTCTTTTAGACATTTGTTGTTAATTTTCTCTAACCCAGGGGATTTTTTTTATTTTCTTATTTTTTTTTTTATTAATTTTAGCTGTTTTTACTCGGTAGGCAAATTATGAAGTTTGTGGACTGAATTTCGTTAACAATTTACTTTTTTACTTCGGAAACAGTTGTTGCATCGCTAAGGTGTGTCGAAATACAGTGGTCGACTTAAGGTTTTAGGGCAGGATTTCACACTTTCCTTGCTGAATGTAACATGTCACGTTGTTGTGTTTTAAAATTGGAATGACTTTATTATTTCCTTAATATTTTTACAACTTTCAAAAAAGGATAAATTTTTCAATTCAATAAATTTGATTTAGATTATTGGCATACTCAACCGTATATATCTCAAAGATAGTTCATCCCAAATTTAAGAGCACATAAAATTTATTTAAATGACATTTTAAAGCTGTTGTTTTAATAGTTTTTAAATGAGGGCCTAATTAAAGTTATAGGTAAATAACTTTTGAAGATAATCGTAATGATGCTAAACCACTTCAGTTAGTTTTTAGTGATTTGTTCTTTTCGAGGCGTGAGATTCCAACCAAAGAGAGAGAGAGAGATGCTAATTCAAAAAGGTTGGAGTCTGAAATGATTGATTAATTTGTAAAAAGGATTTCATGGTAGTAAAAAAAATAATGGAGCTGTGGTAGATAATTTAGAGAATTTCGTTAAAAAAAAACTGGTAATTTATCGGTTTTTTGTAAAAAGACTAAATAGTAAGAGCACGAGTAGTAAGAACTAACATTTTTCATGTTTGAAAGCATGTAAAAAGATAAATTTAAGTATTTAGTACAACAAATGTATACTTTTGGAATATCATCCTTAAATTTCACTTGAATCGGTCTGTCTTACTGGATTGGGCAAACTACATCATTTAACAAAACATTTTCCGAAAATACATAGTAAAAAGTAATACAAATTGAAATCCCTCAAATCAACAGATAATTTTCCTAAAATATTGAAACACTCCAAGTAGTGGTGTGGGATGGGCGAGCTACTACTCAAAAAAGATCAGTAATTTAAAAAAAAAAATATTTATATATATATGACTTATTTAAAATTTTAAGCCATTCCGACCAAAATTGAGCTGCTGCGAACTACTACTCGAAAAAATTCACACCATTCAAGTTTGATATTTACAAAAAATATTTATGGAACACATGGTACAAAATTATACATTCTAAAATACAATACATTAAGTCCTTAAAATTTCAAAAACATTCCGACAATAATTGTGCTGTTGGCGAACTACTACTCGAAAAACATCAGCAACTTAAAATTTCAACCGATTCCAAAAAAAAAAAAATTGTAGAGACGGCGAACTACTACTCGAAAAAATGAGCCACTTTCAAATCATTTCACCAACATTTCTGGAGTGGGCAAACAAAAATATCAGCCACTTTCTACACAAATGTATGAAAGCATGCACTCCATGAATTTTTATTCTCTAAGGCAAGTAGTTTCAACATTATATACAAAAGATTTTTTTTATCAATTGACTAGTTTAAATCTCTGTATAATTAACATACATACATGATTTCTATTTAGGTCGTTTTTAGAAGTTTATGATGAGGTTTCTTTGAGAAAGTTTGGTTTTGACATAATTGAAAAACCTTCTACGGTTATTAATAGATATAATTTTTATATAATTGTGTTTTTCGAGTAGGTCTTCCAACACACAAACATTTTTGTCGGAATGTTTTGAAATTTTCAAAACATATTCTCAATTAAAATACTAACAGTTTTTTCCAAGTATACCTGACATTTATTTTTGAAAATAGACAGCAAACTTATACGAAGAACATATTTTTATACATTTGAGTACAAAGTGGCTGAGCTATTTGAGAAGAGTAATCTATATAATATATAATATTTAATATATAATATATTTTTTATATATATAATATATTTTTTATATATATAATATATTTTTTATATATATATAATATATTTTTTTATATAAGTTAACAATAGTTAAGAATTCATGCTTTTATATTTCTGTTTATTTCATTTTTATATTTTTTGCTTATTTAACGTAATATGAAACTTCCTTTGCTGTAGACTCAAATACTTTAAGTTATGTGCTTACGTTGAAACTTGTGTCAGAGTAAGCTAAAACAATACAAAAAATAAAGCAGTCAGTTAATTTACAGAACTCAACCAAGCCACTAGGCTTTTATTTTTTATCTTGTTTCATTTATTTTTATTTAGCTAGTAAGACCTAAAATTTCTTGTTGTAATTAAAACTTCAATTTCATTACAATTTTTCCCGACGTTTCTTCGATTTTTTGTCGATTTCTTCTGGGGATTTTGTCTATTTAATTATAAAAAACATCATATTATTACACAAATATTTTACCAAAAACATTAAAACTTACAATTTTCAATATTACTGAATCTGCGGGTTCGAGGGGGATAGTTTAAGGGGTCAACAAACCTTGGGTATATAGGGATATTACCAGGTAAATAAAAGTCTTGCAATTAAAACTTTATAATATTTTATTTTGATAACCTTTTGGTTTTATAATTATTTGTTATAGGTATTTATTATATTTATTTATGATGAGTGTTTGTGTACGAGACTTATGTACGTTGTTTGTTAGATGAAAAAATGTTGTGTTGTCTATGACGATTACTTGTAGAAGTTTTCTTGTCTTTTTTGTTTTATGTTCTGTGACCGTTCGTTTGTTGCTGCGTTGTGGGGCGTTAATGCATAGCAGGGTTCGGAATTTATGTTCATTGGCATGAACATTCTCCCGGCCTTGACATCCTGTAAAAATAAATAGTGAGAATGCATTTTAGTAGGTTGTTGCAAATTCATATTTAAATTAATTGGGTAAGTGGGTTTAAAAATACTTGGTAGTGTAGGGTGATTTAACGGGAGAACGATCCCATAATTAGCCATCCCAAGGCCGAGTCCTGTGCAATTAGTGAAGAGCCTTCTATGTGAATGATGTTGGACCTTAATACTGTGGTGTAGAGGTCACCACCACTTTCCAAAACAATTGGCGAGTTAGAGTAGAACTCTGGGTCAGCCAGGGATATACGGCTAAATTTTTCCTTTAAATTGGCATTTAAAGGACTGTCGTAGAGGCTTCTGGGCAAATCGTCAGTGGATATCATGCAAACTTCGAATCGTTCCGAGGACGAAGTGTTTGCTGCGATGATCACTTTTGAGTATACCCTTGAGTCTATCTTGAAAGTCGCCCTTCAAAATGTTTTTATGTCCGTGTAACACTGTATGGTGTTTTGCACGACATATACGGCATCGCTCCTTGTTGGTGCATTTATCCAACAAATGGTTTCTTGCCAGGCAATGAACGCAGTAGTGCAGCTTCACCACCGTTCGGTATTTTTCAGCTAAGTTCATCTGAGTGAACTTTTTGCAATTGGCCAGCTTGTGGTCAGCCTGGCAAATACCACAACCAAAGTGTCGTTTTGGATGAGAACGTTGCATGTTGTTGTTGTTGTTATTATTACGACCGGACCTTTTGCGGCTCTGCTGGTTAGTAGCTTGATTTTGACGGCGGTTTTGGCGGTTGTTGTTTCTTGGTGCCATTTTGCTGGGAAAGAAAATTTAAAAATGATAACTCAGTGAGAAGTATTATATGTATGAGTGAAGGGTTGATATATATATGGTGGATCACTATGATGAACATCAAAAAGTTGGGAGAAAATTTCGAAATTATTATTCTGGATTTCAAAAAATAAATGCTATTTAGAAGGGTTATAAGTGATCCAACCTTTATGCATGAAATTTAGTGAGTATGAGTTAATGTTAAGGGTTATTGAACAAGAGGTATTTAGTTATAAACTAGTTAGAGGGTAAAATTACAACTTTGGTTATAGGTCGAGTGCAATTTCCGGTTGCGGTTCTTAAGTCAACTACTCGAACTCGTCCGTCGGAACCTGGGTGTACCTTTATTACATGACCATTCGTTAGGGGGTAGATTGTCTTGTCTTATGACAACAATATCGTTGACTTCAATCTGACGTTGAGGGGTTTTCCACTTGTATCGCTTGTGTAATTCTTTAAGGTATTCATTTTTCCATCTTCTACAGAAGTGATGGTGTTGAATCCTAAGCTTTTGCCATCTATTTGCTAAAGTTATGTTTTGATCATTAAGATCTGGTTCAGCAGGGGTGAGTAAAGCTGATCCAATTAAAAAATGACCCGGGGTTAAAGGGTTCAAATCTTGAGGGTTTTCACTTGATGGGCTGAGCGGTCTAGAATTGAGACATCATTCAATCCGTGCAAGTAGGGTTGCTATCTTTTCAAAAGTGTATTTCTGGATGTTGGATTTTTTGAGATGAGCTTTGAAGCTTTTTACACCAGCTTCCCATAATCCTCCCATGTGTGGAGCTCCTGGCGGAATAAAATGCCATATCAAGTTTTGAAAACTTTGGGTAGAAACTACAGAATCTCTGAGAGTTTTTAAAAATTCTTGCCGCTCTTTCTTCAACAACTTACAAGCACCTATGAAATTTGTGCCGTTGTCGGAATAAATAGCGGCAGGGCATCCCCGCCTCGAAAAAAATCGGGCAAATGCTGCCATAAATGCTTGGGTAGAGAGGTCTGAAGTGGGTTCCAGGTGGATGGCTTTTGTTGCAAAGCAAACAAAAACACATACATAACCTTTTGTGATTTTGCATGCTCGTCCAGTGTAATTTTTGATCTCAAACGGTCCAGCAAAATCAACTCCAACATTGTAAAATGGTCTCGATATTTGGGTACGTTCAGGAGGTAATGCTGCCATTAATTGGGTGGCTTGACGATTTTTATACCTCGTACAAGGTGAACATTTTCTAATGACACAGCTTATTAGATTTTGGAGCTTCGGAATCCAATAACCTGAACGAATTAATCTCAGCATTATTTGATTTCCTCCGTGTAGTGTTATTATATGAACGTGGTTCGTTAATAGTTTGGCAAAAAAGCTAGAGTAGGGTATTAAACTTGGGTGTCGTTCATCATACGACAAGCAATTAGAGCTTGCCAATCTTCCGTTTGCACGTATTATGCCTTTGGAGTCTAAAAAGGGTGTAAGGGTAAGAAGAGTACTTTTTCTGGGTATCGGGGTTTTCTTCTTTAAACATTCATACTCTTCTTTAAAATAAAGAGTTTGACATAAATTTATAAGTTTATTCTTTGTTGATTTTATCTCGTGTGCTTCGAGTTGAATGCTTGGGTGGTTCAACAACATTTTTAGTCTTTCCTCGACTGAAGTGATCGTTTTACGATCAAGAGTAAGTCTTTCAATACGACTTGTGTTTTTACGGGTAAATGAGATGCGATCAACAAATCGATAAACATATGATGAGACTCGAAGGGCTCTAGACCATTTAGAAAATCTTTCAAGAATGTCTGGGTGGGTATGGATCGTATTATCCGAGGATTTATCTTTATTGGCTGGGTGCGTATTTACGGTAATAGTAAAAGTGTTTATAATTTTAGCTTCGGCTTGAGTAATAAAATTTTTTCCTGTTATTGTCCATTTTGACTCGGGTTCTTTAAGCCAAGCTGGTCCATTCCACCAAAGGGAGTCATCTTTCAATTCTTCAGCATTGCAACCTCGACTAGCAACGTCAGCAGGATTTTCGTGGGAAACAACGTGGTTCCAGTTCTCCACTCCCACAGTGCGAGAAATAGCTGATATGCGATTTGCAACAAATGTGTTCCACGTGTTTGGTTGCTTATTGAGCCAAGCTAGAACAATTGGCGAATCAGACCAAAAATATGTTTGGCATTTGGGTAAATCAAGCTGATCGAGTAAATTATGTACCATGGTTGCCAATAAAACAGCACCACAAAGTTCTAATTTGGGTAGTGACAGAACTTTGATGGGTGCAACTCTCGTCTTAGCAAAGAGTAGGGTTACGGATATTGGACCGTTTATGGGTGTAATTCGTGCATATAAAACTGCAGAGTATGCTTTTTCAGAAGCATCCGAAAACCCATGGAATTCAACTTTAGTTAAAGGTGTGAATTGAATCCACCTCGGAATACGAATTTTACTTATGCTATCATAGTATTTCAAAAAATTTTGCCATTTTATAAGGGTAAGGGGTTTGATACATTCATCCCAGGCTGTGTTATCTTGCCAGACTTGCTGCATAATAATCTTAGCAGAAATAACAATCGGCGCTAACCAACCAGCTGGGTCAAAAAGACGCGCAATATCAGATAAAACTGTGCGCTTTGTGTATCCTGGTTTTTTCTCTATTATGGGTGCATTGAAGAAAAATACATCTTCTTTCGCGTTCCAGTGAATTCCAAGAGTTTTAGCATTATTGGACTCTGGAAGTGTAAGTAAATCAACATCAAGTAAATGGTCTTTGGGTAATTGGGTTAATAGATCAGCAGTATTGGAAATCCATTTTCTTAATGGAAATCCAGCCGACTCTAATACTACGCTCAACTCCTTTTGAGCTTTTTTAGCATCGTTAAGGGTATGCGCTCCAGCTAAAACATCATCAACGTACATATAATTCTTCAAAATTTGTGAAGCAATTGGGTGGGTGATTTGTACGTCCTTAGCTAGCTCGTGTAGGGTACGAATTGCCAAATATGGCGCGCAATTAACTCCAAATGTAACTGTTTGAAGTTCATAATCTTTAATGGGTTCGTTGACACTTTTACGAAATAATATTCGCTGAAAGGGTGTGTGGGTAGTATTCAATAAGATCTGCCTGTACATTTTTGTAATATCGGCATTAAAAACGATCTTATAAAAGCGCCATTTTAATATCAAAACTACTAAGTCTTGTTGTAGGGTAGGACCAGTGTATATTGCATCATTTAAACTGTTGCCGTTCGAGGTTTTGCTTGATGCATTAAAAACAACTCGAACTTTTGTCGTAACACGATCAGGTTTTACAACTGCATGATGGGGTAGGTAATAATAATTGGTTGAAAAAGTATTTGGGTTGTAGGGTATATGTTTCATATGACCTAAGTCAATATATTCTTTTAGCACGTTATCATATTCTTGCTTTAATTCGGGTTTTTTCATTAAATTTTTCTCATTTCTTAGAAATTGCGCCATTGCCACATGGCGTGAGTTTCCTAACTCCACTTGGGTGGTCCGAAATGGAAGATCAACTGATAACGGCCATTTGGTAGACGACGGGTAGTTTTTGTGTAAGTTTCTTCACAGAAAGAATCTTCAAAGGATTTAATGGGTGTTTTAGGTACTTCTTCAACCTCCCAAAATTTGGTTAAAAATTTATCGAGTGTGACCGAACTAAAATATGACACAACGGTTTGGGTTCTGTGTGACTCCTCAACGGGTCCTGTTAAGATCCAACCAAACTCAGTTTCCTGAGCTATTAATGTGTTATGAATACTTTTCTTAACACCAGATTTTAAAATTTGTGGGTAAGAGTCGCTGCCAATAATGAAATCAATGGGTCTGCTTTCATAGAATATTGGGTCAGCCAGCTGAATATTCTCCAAGTCCTGACTAATGTCTGGGTTAATATTTTGAGTGGGTAAGTTTCGAGTAAGGGTTTTTACGACAATTGCTTGGATTTTCAGACTAAACTCCTTATGGGTATTGGATCGCAAAGTAACTTCGCACATTTTAGTTGATCGTGCTGAAACAACCTCATTCAGTCCAGAGATTTCAGCAACAATGGGTGTTGTGGGTAACCGTAATTTGCGTCTGAGCTGGTCAGAAATAAATGAAAAGTCTGACGCTGGGTCTATAAGAGCTCTTGCGGGAAACAGCGAACCATGAATTTCTACTTTCATTACTGCTGTCCCTAATAACTTTTTTCGGTCATCTAAATGGGTTTTACTCGATTGGGTACTTGTAGAGAAAGATTGTGACGATGTTGAGGGTAGAACATCATTCTGAATTTGGGTATTTGTGTTCGATAATGGTTTGTGTAAAAGGGTATTATGTCGTCCTCCACAATGTCTACATGTAAATGTACTTCGACATTCTTTAATAGAGTGAGCAATGGCTAGACAATTATAACAAAAACCGTTCTTTTTCACAAATTCAACTCTCTCACTTACTCCCATAGAGATAAATGATGAGCACTCTCTAAGGGTGTGTTTGTTTTTGCAAAGTTTGCAAATTGAGCCATCTGGCCTATCTGGTTTTGGGTGGGTTTGGGTTGGGTTCGAGAATTTGTGTTCCTTTTGAAATTTTTTGTGTGAACTATTGTCTTTCATGTGCTCTTGGGTTATATTGTGGAAAGTGTTGCCTTTTTTCTCAAAATGATTTCTGTTATCAGAGAACTGCTTGGGTTTAGGGTAAGAGTAGGAATTCTTGATATCATTCACTAATTCAAGTCCTTTATATTTATTTGTTAAAAACATGTTCATTTCAGTCCAACAGGGTATAACTGAACTATCTCTAAGGGTTTTTTCGAAATCCTCTAGGGTTTCTCTGGGCAATTTCGACGAAAAAATATATACAAAAATAGGGTCCCAATTATCTGTATCTACATCTAAAATATTTAGATTTGAAATACAACCATTTATCTTTCTCAGTAATTTTCTAATAGAAACTCCGCATTGGACAGTAACTGAGGGTAAATTGAAAAGTGTTTTCAGTTGTGTATTTACTTGCATTCTTTGGTTCTCATATTGAGCAACCAATTGTGACCAGGCTACAACAAAGCCCTCATTGGTCAAGGGTGCGTTATCAACTATCTCTTTGGCCTCGCCTCGTGTTTTTTCTCTCAGATAAAAGAGTTTTTCAACTCCACTCAATCGGGTATTGTTACCATACATGGCTTTAAACATGTCTCTAAAGGAAGCCCAGAATCTATAGTCGCCATTAAAAACCTGTAGATCGCAAGGAGCGACGCTAAAATTAACTGCGGTCGGGTTGGTAGGAGTTGAGGGTTTTTCTTGCTGTTTCTGAACGGCTTCAATTGCTTCCTCTATCGATATTGAGCGAGTTCTGAACCACTTTTTAGCCTTCATGTATTCTCCCGTAATATCGTCCATGCTAATCGTCGCTTCCTCTTTAGGGTCATCCATGAGTGGAGATTCTCTGATGCGCTTATATCGGTTACAAATCTTGTTATAAACTTCTTCCAACTCCCTTTTTTGACATCTGAGAGTGGCCAATGAAGTGGTTTTCTTTTCCGAAGAAGATTTTTTAAATTCTTCCTCAAAAGACAGCAAATCAACTTTGATAATGCTGGAGAGACCGGCTGCCAAATTTTTTAAAGACATATTGTCGATAGTAAGGGTAATAAAGTGGGCGAAAATGTACTAAAAGGGTTAAAATGCGGTAAAGGGTTAAAAAATCTAGCACAAAGAATGAACCGATATTGGGTATATTTTCCAAGTAAAATTGGTAAAAAGCAATTAAGTGCAATGGTTTGTGGGTAAAAAATAAACTTTTCCAAATGAAATTGGTAAAAGAATAAAATTTTGTAGCAGCCGAAAAATTTCCTATTGGGTATTTTACACTATGTGATATGCGCTACACAATGTAAACGGTAATATCAATTCATATAAGGAATTATCAAAATAAATTTTTTCGAAAGCTATATAAAGGGTGGGTGGGTATTGAAAAAAAAATTTTGTTTATTATGATATTTCCATATAAATTTATTTAAATGTGTAAAAAATTATAAAAATCGTGTTTAGGAAAATTTTTAGTAAGTTGTATAATGTTCAACATACCTTGTTTGCTGGGGGTAGGGTACAAACCTTTGCAAGAGTAACTTACGCTCTTGTATTTTTTTTTTACCGTCTCTTCTTTGTGCTGATGCTCCCGCTACGTTAGTTGAAACCAAATCAATGTTGTTCTTATTTATATGATGGTTAGTTGTGTGTTATTTGTTGTAATATTGTTACAATTTGTGTTATATATGTATCTGTTATGTATAATGCGTTATTAAACTAGCACGAAAGCCTCGAACAAGTTTTGCTAGTGTTTTGGGTAACTAAATACTTTAATGTCTATTGTTTTTGTTTCTTTTTAACTCAGTGAAGATTTTAATATGTATGTAACTGGCTTATGTTTGTAATCACTTTTATAATATAATAAAATTTAGTATTTTAAAAAAAACTCTATATTATCTTTATTTAATTTAATTTTAGATTTAATTTGTGAAAACTGTGTTCTTTATTTTTTAACTTTATTTGTAGATTATTGTGCTGTATAGTTATACGTATTGTTAGTGTTATGATTTTATTGTTCCACAATATATTATTTTTAAGATGTTGCGAAATTTTTTCTTTTTTGTGTCACTGTTCACTTTTTTTTCCTTGCTATGTTGTGTATTTAATATTTTTGTGGCTATTGTTCTTGTATTTAACAACTGAGTGTATGTCTTTTCTTTTATTTTTCAGTAAAATTTTAGCAAATTAATTAATAAAATTTTTTTTGTTTTTATTATTGTTTCCAAGCTCCATAAATACTTTTGATCCAAATAACATTAAAAATTTCGATACACGGGTAGAGTAAAAAATTTAAATTATTTTCTTTTAAAAAAAAATGTTTTAATATATTTGTACGGATGTATTTTTTAAGTTTATTTTAAAACACTCTTTTATTTAACTTACATTTATCTCGCAATAATTTTTAAGGGTGGGTTTTTTATTTTATTGCTTTTGAGTAATGTATTTGTTGTTTTAAATTTTTATTATTTTTAACGCAAATATTTTAGGAGATTCAAATTATATTTTTTTTTTGCACTGTTTCTTATTTTAATTTGTGGGTATAATTGTAATCGTTAGTTACTTATTTTTTAAAAATTTTATATGTACACTTTTTGAAACTGTTTTAAAAACCGTTATTTTTGCACATACATATATTTTAATTTTCTTTTACTTTATGTAAAGTCGCACTGTTTCATTTACGAAGGACCATGAATCTACGGGTTCGAGGGGGATAGTTTAAGGGGTCAACAAACCTTGGGTATATAGGGATATTACCAGGTAAATAAAAGTCTTGCAATTAAAACTTTATAATATTTTATTTTGATAACCTTTTGGTTTTATAATTACGTTGTTTGTTAGATGAAAAAATATTGTGTTGTCTATGACGATTACTTGTAGAAGTTTTCTTGTCTTTTTTTGTTTTATGTTCTGTGACCGTTCGTTTGTTGCTGCGTTGTGGGGCGTTAATGCATAGCAGGGTTCGGAATTTATGTTCATTGGCATGAGCAATTACATTTATACATTTACATTTATATATATTACATTTAACATATAACACTGAACATATAAAACACGAAAATAATAAAAAAAAAACACCTCTTAATTTAAAATCACAGTCTATTTTATTGCAACCATGTAGCTAGCGTTGTCGTTCCTATGTAAATTTGATTACATTGTTGATCATTACTGCCTTTACATGATATTTCACACACAATATTATTTTGTTGTTGTTGGTCAATTGGAGTTTTGACGTTTGTGAATATTGTGTTTAATGTTTTGTTAGCTTTATACGCAAAGCTGATGTTATTTTGTTTTATTGCTGTTCTTCTGTTTCTGTTGTCGGTTAATCTTGGGATGTATTGTACACTGTAAAAACGTTTATCATTTATGTTTTCAGTATTGCTAACTTTGTTATTTTTGAAACGTTTATTAATTTCTTCTATTAGGTTACTTATAAGTTTCACTGGAAAACTATTTTCGGTGAGTATAGTGTAGATTTTCCGTGCGTTTTTAGTGTGAAATTCTTCATCACTTATCCGCAGAACTCTCAATAAAATTTTTTGCAGTATTGATAATTTGGCTTTTGGGTTGGGTTGCGTTGAAATTCATAATCCTGCCAGAGGCCGTTTCCTTGGAGTGCCTGTCCATTTTGATTTTATTATCATTTCTAAGTATTTTTGTGTCTAGATACGCAATTTGTTTGTTAACTTCCATTTCGAGGGTAAATTTGATTTTGGGGTGCTGATTGTTGAGGGTTCTATGAATTTTTTTCCAGATCGTCTATACTAATAATAGCTAAAATATCATCTACATATTTTGCTATGTATTTTATATGGATATTCTCGGCTTTCAATTCTTTTATTGTGTCGTCAAGTAGATTATCTAGAACTATATCTGCTATAGTGGGAGACACAGGGGATTGCCCATCGGCATACCGAAAATTTGGTTGTATATTTTGTTCTCGTACACAAAATAGTTATTGTCTGTTAAACAAAACCGTAAAATTTCGAGAAATTTTTGGTTTGGTATGTTGGTACATTTGTGAATTGTGCACCATTTTTTCATTATATTTTTCATAGCAGTATTGATTGGAATGTTCGTGAATAAAGAAACAACGTCGAATGAAACCAACATTTCCCTGTCATTCAGTTCTATATTAGCTAGCTGTTCTTTAAGTTGTAGTGAATTTTTAATATTATACTCCGTAGAAATTATGTGTTTAAGAGTTTGACCTATGTGTTTTGAGAGCTGATAACATGGTATTTGTACTGATGAGACAATAGGCCTTAAGGGGTTTGTGGTTTATGAATTTTTTGGTAATCTATAAATCCTCGGTGCTACAGCAGCGGAGCAAATTAAATTACGTTTTTGATTTTTATCTATATAACCTTTTTTCTCTAGTTCAGATATGAAATTATTGTTGATTTTTTGAAGTTTTTGTGTCGGATCGGTTCTCAGTGTCCGATAAGTGTTGCGGTCCTCTAATAGGTGTTCCATTTTTTCTTTGTACTCGTTTTTGTACATCGCTACGGTTTTATATCCCTTATCTGCTGGTATGATGATTATTTCACGATTTTGTCTAAGAAATTTCTTTGTTTTTTCAAAGATAGTCAAAATAAATTTTTCTTTTGGCGTGTTTCTAAAGTTTCTTTTGAAGAACGTTATATTATTAGCAAATTTAGTTCTTGCTATGTCCTTTTCTCTATCTTCATCATCGTGCATCGTTTGTATACACTGCTCAATATCCGCAATTAAATTTATAGGTGAAAAATTCCGTTTATCGACAAGTAACGCAAATTTTTCCCTAAAGAAAGTATCCATTTACATTCCATGGGGATATCTACTGTGGTTTTATTTTCAAACCAGTGGTTGTTAAAAAAGAATCCATATGATTTGAAAAGTTTTTCTTTAAGTGTACTTTATTTGGTCAGTTGTGTTTTCTTTATCTCTTTTCTTATGTGTTGCGTTCGGTCTGTTTGTTTGCTTAGTCGGGGGTCACACAAGGCAATTTTTATTGCGCAACTTTTTGGCAATTCTCTTTTGAAATTGCTTCTATGTCCACACACGACAATTTCTTCGGCAATTTTACTGTTTTGTTTTGTTTTTATTTTCTTATAATTTGACATTTGTGCTCTAGTCGTAAAGAACAATAATAAAATTAAATACATATATACTTAAATTAATTTAATTGGTTTTGGTGAAAAATGAATTCGAAAGAAAAAAAATTAAGTCCCGATTCCATTTAAAGGCCATTTTAATAAAGTAAACAATAATTACGAAATATTCACACCAAGAAGCGAAACACCGAATGAAAAGAAATGTCAAATATTCAACAAAAGAAAAAAAGCGAATGAGAGAATTGCTTGAAATAGCCGAGAACCGGCAATTATTTTTCCCTTTTTATTCCCCTCACCGCAAACATCTATAAACTCAAGAATTGCGCAACAAAAGTTGCCTTGTGTGAACTCGGACTTATGAAAGTTTTGTAATCGTCGTCTGTCAGCATGTTTACGATCCCACCGTTGATGTGGTAAACTTTCTTTTTAATTAATTTTTTATTTTTTATATTTTATACAAAGTGACCAAAAGGCACTTATTTTATGAAATTTTATATGTGCAAAAGACACATAATTTAACTGGCGCCCAACTGGATGATTTGGAGATAGCAATTATCAAAATTTCAACTAAGCAACTCATCAACTCAGCAATAAACAACGGATAACAACAATTATATCAATAATCAATTCATCAACAATAATCAATTAATCAGCTCAACAGCAAATAACAGGAGAAACAACAATCATATTAACAATTATAACAGTATATAATACAATTATTATATCAGGATAAATATGAAACTATTGTAAGTAGAGCTATCATTTTTAACAGTGAATTTTTATGAACGAATTAAATAACTTAGGTGTTAAAACTTGACAATATGACTACGACGATCCTTGACATTCAAGCACTCATTAACACCGCTGTGAAAGCGGCAGTCGATGCGCAAAAAGTCGAGTATTACCGGAAAATTACTGATTTGACAAAAAAATTTCATGAATTTCAACCTCTCAAACCACAGGTTTTGGAGAAATATGAAGAAATAAGAATTGTACCTGGTATTATTTGTGACGAATCACTTGAAGTGGTGAAATCACTACCCTAATTTAGCGGGAGTATGGAACAATATGTGTCTTGGCGGCAGGCGGCACATACTGCGAATAAAGTTTTCGAGAGACATACGACTTCCTCGAAGCACTTCCAAGCCGCCGCCATAATTAGAAAAAAAATTAAAGGTTCTACAGACGCCGTTCTGGCCTCATTTGGCACTGTATTAAACTTCAAGGATTTTACATACGCGGACAAACGTCCTATTTACTTAATAGAACAAGAGTTGAGCACTCTGACACAGGGTGATCTTTCTGTAATAGAATTCTTCGACTCTATAGAGAATAAATTTTCTCTATTAACTAACAAAACGACAATGACATATGACAGACACATGGCACAAGTCTTCAATGATAAATATAGAATGGATGCTCTTAGGACATTCATTTCTGGTTTAAAAAAAGCCGCTTTGCGATATTTTGTTCGCATCACAACCTAAAGATTTACCGACCGCCTTGGCTCTGGCACAAGTAGTCGAATCAAATCATGAAAGATACATTTTTGCAAAGGTTTGGTTTTGCAAAAATAGCAAAACCACTAACCGATGAACTCAAAGGAGATAACGGAAAAGTAAACGCTAGTCAGTCAAAAAGGTACCAATAAATTTTAATGAAGAACAAGTTCGGACATTCAATAAATTAAAATATATACTCATTTCAGAAGATGTCATGTTAATGTATTCGAAGTTCAGGAAACCTTTCGATCTGACGACAGATGCTTCAGCGTTAGGGCTAGGTGCAGTATTGTCCCAAGAGGGTAAACCTCTTCAATTTATTTCTAGAACACTCACGCATGCTGAAACGAATTACGCAACCAATGAAAGGGAACTTTTGTCTATAGTCTGGGCCCTATGGACCCTTCGACATTACCTATATGGCGTAAGGGAACTAAATATATTTACCGACCACCAACCGCTAACATTTGCGGTTTCAGACAAGAATCCAAATGCGAAACTTAAAAGATGGAAGGCGTTTGTTGACGAACATAACGCAAAAATCTTCTTCAAACCGGGACGGGAAGCAAACGCGCTGTCACGACAACAATTGAATATTACCGAACAACAATATTACGATCAAGCAACCATTCATAGTGAAGTATCGTTATCTAACACCATTCCAAGTACCGACAAGCCTATAAATTGTTCTAGAAATCAGATCGTTATCGAGGAGGCCGAGCACCCTTCGTCGAGTATCCTTATCATTTTTGGGAAGAAAATCTTTTTGAAATGGTCGAGAAAGTCATAAATCCCAATGTCGTAAATGCCATATATTGTACCTTGACAACGTTGGCATTACTGCAGCATGATTTGGTAAGGCGTACCCCAAGGTTCCGTTCTTTCTCCTTCTCTTTTCCTTATCTTTCTGAACGACCTTCTTGGTCAAACTTTTAACTATATACTCTTTCGCAGATGACAGCAGCATTTGTCATTCATTTTCCTTTTATTGTAGGCCAAGCCTCTTGGAGGTTGGGGGCAAAAGGTGGACAATGTATGACACACTCAATCAAGACCTGTTAACAATCTCCGAGTGGGGTAAAGCGAATAGGGTTGATTTTAATGCGCTTAAGACTCAATGTTGTATGTTGACCCATAGGGCCATGGATTCAACAATGTCATCTGTATATATGGGTGGTAAGGTATGAGGAGTCGGATACTCTTGATGTTCTAGTCATGAGAATTCAATGTGATGTTCGTTGGAACGAGCATGTTTTTCAAGTGTCGAAAGAAGCATTCAAGTGTCTTGGTTTTCTAAAACGGTGCAAAAATTACTTCACTCCTTCTGATCTCCTTAAAATCTATACCACTTACATCCGACCGAAAATGGAATACAACTCCCATATATGGGCAGGAGCTTCAAAGTCTATTTTGGAGCTACTGGACCGTGTGCAAAGGAGGGCGTTGATGCTCACCAATGACAGTAGGGTATCCAAATCTATTGACTCATTGGAACATCGTCGGAATGTGGGTTCTGTGGCACTGTTCTATAGATATTACGGTTCGGTTCGCTCTACCCGCTTCTCTAGTAGATCACATCCGTTTGTAGTCTATTATCCAGTTGACCGCACAACGCTTTACAGAGGGAATTCGTTTATCAGTCGAACTAGTCGTATGTGGAATAAACTCCCCGCAGAGGTCTTTCCTGACAGTTATAATCTAATAAAATTTAAGTCAAATATCCACAAACACTACTCCCTTTTTCCTCCTTCCCATAACCTATTTTCCTGAGATCAACACAATGCACTGCATCTGTAGGGGCATCCCCTGAGTGTTGGTTAATAAAAAAAAAAAAAAAAAAAAAAAAGGAAATTTCAAGGTACCAAATTCTGGCACTGTAAACTTTTTGTAATCGATATTTTCGATCCAAACGATCAAAAAGAAATCCTCTTAATGGAATACAACAGAGCTCATAGAGCAGCTCAAGAGAATTTTAAACAGATCATTAAAGAGTACTATTTTCCCAGAATGGGTAGAATTGCGAAGAAAATTGTATCGGACTGTAAAACCATCTCAAGACCTAAATATCAAAGACATCCAAAAAACCACGTCATTGAAGAAACGCAAATTCCTAAATATGCGGGGGAAATTCTTCATGTTGATATCTATTCCACCGATAAAAAGTATTTTCTAACCTGTGTTGACAAGTTCTCAAAATTTGCAATTGTGCAACCAATCCAGTCCCGTACAATAGTTAATATAAAAATACCTATACTACAGCTAATTAATTTCTACTCTGGAACAAAAACTGTTTTCTGCGACGAAGAAAAATCTCTTAACTCGGAAACTATTAGGGCAATTTTACTAACAGCCGATATAGTTCGTTGCAACAGACGTGTTTTTAACAGCGCTCTTAAAAAATTAATAAAACTGTGAAAACAATTCAAATCGAAAGAAAAAAAAAACATACAGATCTTCTGGAACAAATAAAATTAATTTAATAAAAAAAATTAAATGGTAGAAACATACTTTAAAGTTTAAACTATAAAACAGTGTTTTTTTTTTCTTATTACTTTCGTGATTAAAATTTCATAAAACAACAAAAAATTTTCTTTTCTAAAATGAGTATTAAATACCTAACAATTGATCTCTGTGGGCAATGTAATAAAACTCTAACATCAGACTTTGTAAAGTGCTCTAGCTGTAACAGCAAGTACCATTATTCACCATGTACAACATTATCCCTAAGCGATTACTCTTCTATGAGTGTAGAACAAAAGAAAGTATGGAGATGTAATAAGTGTGAAGGAGGAAGGAGAGGCCATTCCCCTAATAATTTGTATGTAGTTGAAGTGCACAACGAGCCAAGTAAAAAACAACAACGGGATGATTATGGTGACAATACTGATAGCGAAACTAATAAGAGATTTAAAGAATCAATGTCAGTAAACGCTATGTATGCAAATGTGTGTAATGTGCAAGCAGACGTGTCAGAACTCAAATCCGATATGAAAGAGATTAAAACAAGTATACAACAGTTAACTAATACACTTACCATATCTCTTACGCAAATTACTGAAAACTTAAATGATCTTACAACCCAGGTCAATGAACTTAAAGAACAAAACAAGGAGAAAGATATACGTATGCAAAAAATGGAAAGCAAGGTCAACTCATTGAAGCAACAAATAATAAATAAAAACATTGAAATAAAAAACATACAAAAACAAGAAATGAACGCTAACGAAATAATAAAAACAATAGCAGCATCGGTTGATGTAAACATCAACAATAATGATATTAGTAATGCCTACCATATGAAAAAAAAGACAAAGTTGTTGTTGAATTTTGCTCTCTAAGTAAGAAAAAGGAGATGATGAGCAAAATAAAAAGACATAGAGTCAATGGGGATGTAATAAACAACAGCATTTCTACTGTCAACAACAATTCGTCTAACAACAATGCAGATAACAATAACAGCAGCACTTCTAACTTTATATACGTCAATGATCAACTTACAGCACATAATCGTCAGATACTATGGTTGGCAAAAAATAAAACTAAGGAGTGCGAATGGAAATTTGTATGGGTTCGCAACGGGCATATTTTTGCAAAGAAGGATGAAAATGCAGCTGCAATACTAATTGAAAATGAAAATAACATAGATTTAATTGCACAATAATAATAATAATAAAATTAATATAAAAAAGAATCGAAAATATACTAATTAGAAAAAAAAAAAACAAAAATCAAAATGTATACAATAACAAACACAGATACTTTTTCACAAATCAGCCAGGATCTCTTAAGTTATCCCACGTCACTAATCTTTATGAATATTCGATCCTTACGTACCAATTTTACACCTCTACTAGCTAGCATACACAATATATTAGATAAGGTAAAACTTATATTAGTCGAAACCAATATTTCAGATGAAGAAACCAATTTATATAATATAAGAGGATACAATGCCCTATTCTTAAATAGGATTGGTAAGGGTGGTGGAATCGCCATTTACATCAGGGAAAACATAAATTACATACGAATTGCAAATAACACTGAATCATTTGAACTATTACAAGTTGATTTTAATATAAATAATCAAATAACATCCCTTCTCGCTGTATATCGGCCCCCCTCACAAAACGTCACTGCTATTATTAAAGAGATGGACGAAATAATAAACAACATAAAGAAAAAACAAAATGCAATTGTAGTGGGAGATATTAACATTGACTTACTTAAAGAGAACATCACAACAACTAAATACTTAGACATCGTAATGTCAAATGGATTGCATTGTAATGTGAACGAGTGCACACGTGAGGACGTAAACAACAACACGAGAACATGCATAGATCACTTGCTAACAAAGCATCATCAGAATAACTCATACATACAACAATAGTGAAAACAATAATATCAGACCATAACTCTATATTTTGTTGCGTAAAGGAAGAAACTGAAACAGAAAATAAGAACCAGAGGACGGAAACAACTAATGATCAGGGTGCGCGAATAAACTCATTTATGGTTAATAATAAAATCAAAGAAACCAAATGGAATGATATAATCTGCTGCAGTATTAATACAAATGAATTATTTAATAACCTACACCAAAAATTATCGGCGATATATGAAAATTCAAAAAAACATAATAAAACTATAAAAAAATACCAGAACACCAAACCCATGGTTAAGTGAAGAAATCATAAAATGTTGTGACAAACGGGATAAACTTTATAAAAAATGGAAAAATAATCGAAACAATAAAAAATACGAAATTGAATATAAAAAATTCAGAAATAATCTAAATAAAAAACTAATATATGCAAAAAATTAATATTATCGGAAACTTTTTATAGAAAACAAAAACAACATACGGGCAACATGGCAATTAATAAACGAGATTATCGGTAAACGGGTTAGCAGTATTGATGATACAATAATAAAAAGCTTCAAAAGCGATAGTATAGACATTGCAAATAAATTTGCCTTATATTTCGATGAAAACGTACAAAAAATATTACACAAATGCAATATAAAAACAATAAATAATAATGAAACGACAATTACAAACTCCATATATTTCAGCCCTACAAATGAAGAAGAAATATACAAAATACTTACAAAAATAAATGTTAAAAAAGGTGCAGGAGCAGACGGAATACGCCCAAAAGACATTAAATGCAATGCAAGTCATATAACTCCATTATTAACACTACTTGTCAACTCAAGCCTGGAAATGCTATAGTACCAGATATGCTAAAAAAATCCATCATTCGTCCACTACACAAAAATGGAAATAAAGACGAATATAACAACTATAGGCCAATATCAATCCTACAAGTAATCGAAAAAATTCTTGAAGAAATTGTTGTGAGAAGACTCAATAAATTCATAAACAAATATAAAATAATAAACCAAAATCAATATGGATTCCAAAAGGGCAAAAATATAAACCAATTATAAGGAAATTTCTCAAATCATATAAACGACTGCCTCAGTAATCACACTCATTGCCTAGTTCTGTTCATTGATTTTAGTAAGGCATTTGATACATTATCCCATCAAAAATTAATCCAAACTCTAGAGAGAAACGGAATACGAGGACACTGTCTTAATTGGTCTAGAAATTATCTTGCTTGTAGAAACTACCAAGTTAAAATAAACAGCAACCTTAGCGACAAAACACCGTCAAATTATGGAGTGCCACAAGGATCAAAGTTAGGACCAATTCTGTACATACTTTACGCCAATGATATGTTAAACATGCTAATAAACAGCACTACGTATGCCTATGCAGATGATACCGCAATTGTTGTTGCAGATAAAAACATTAATTCTGCGATATATACTATGCAACAAGAATTGAATATTGTGGCAAAATGGTGTCATGATAATGGATTGATTATCAACGCAAGCAAAACAAAAGTAATGCACATTAAACCATCACATATTGGATACTCAAATATAAATATAAAATTCCACGACACAGAATGCATACACAAATCTGCCATCAGTAACAACGCAAATCAACATAATACGTATGACACATGTACAACCCACATAGAGCTGAACAATACATACAAATATCTAGGAGTATACGAGGAACAAAACTTTAAGTGGAAAACACACATAGAACACCTGCATAAAAAACTTCGGTCAGCTTCGTTCATGCTGTACCACTTAAGCAACTGCTCTACCTATAGCGTGCTGAAACAAGCCTACTTTTCTCTAGTAGAATCCTACATAAGACACGGCATAACGGCATGGGGATCAGCGACATATTGTCGAACTCTCCAGACAACCCAAAACAGACTGCTAAATCTACTTTGGAAAAACTATTGTTTCTCAGCAACAGACAACAACACAATCACCAACGAAGAAGTTTCAATATCAAAAAAAACTTGAGGTGCTACAGATAAAAGGATCTATTATACAACACTAATCTCTGAATTTATCGATGACCCCAGATTTCTTCAACGTATCGATCATCAACATAACACCAAACGTCGCTCAGAGGGAAGATACAAAGTAGAACAATACAAAAATAATTACAAAAAGAACACCCTCTCAGTTACTTTACCAAAAATATTTAACATGCTGCCCTTAAACACACTAAACATAGAAAATAAAAACACTAGAAAAAAACAAATTAAAAAATTTTTTATAAATCTGCAATGAATTCTGAAAACATGTAAACTTTTTTATTAAATTATACTTTATGTATCATAAAATATTTTATTTATTTTTTTTTTTTTTTTGAATATGCAATGAATTATCAAAACATGTTAACTTTTTATATAATTATACTTTACTTATCACCCTACAGACAAGCCTTAGCGGCTTCGTGGGGTTATTCTTAATGTACGAATTGAATTTTTAAAAATAATAAATAAAAAAAAAAAAATAAATAAAATAAATGCACCACCATTACATAGTACTTCAAATGGTCAGGTCGAGAGATTTCACAGTATACTTAGCGAAATTGCATGTTGTTTAAAAATCGATAGGGATAAGGATATTAGTTATACGGTAGAACTGGTACTACAAGCAAACGTAGAATATAATAGAACTATTCACTCAGTTACAGGAAGGACACCTTTGGAAGTAACCCACACCACTCCACTTGAATCAAGCGCCCCGGTAGGTGAGTAGGTAGCGTGCTCGCCTATCATGCGGGGGTCGTGGGTTCGATTCCCACCAGAGGCTTTGGTCTGTCGCTGCAAAAAAAAAAAAAAAAAAAAAATAAAAAAAAAACTAGCCAAAATTAGAATCTGCAGACAAGCCACTCGGTTTCGCGGAACTAGGCTTAAAAAAAAGAAATTAAATAAAAAAATATTTTATTAGGGAAAGACTTATTAATGCCCAAACCTTCTGTCGACGCACAACAGGGACAAAATTGATAGACAATTTAAAGTGGGCGATAAAGTTTTTGATAAAGCAAACAAAAGATTGGGCAACAAATTGAGTCCGCTGTATTAGGAGGGAATCGTTGAAGCAGATTTGGGGACAACGATTCTCATTGAAGGGTCCATAAGGACAACCTGAGATAGAATGGAAACGGTACTTTAATTTATTTGTTTTATTTTATTTTAGACTTATCTTGCTCACCGCATTTCTGTCCATAAGGGCAAGGATTATTAACTACTCGGACGCAGAATACATCCCCATTTATGATGGAAATATCATAGTCTGGGAGGAGTACGGGTATATGAAACACACCGTAAACCTAACCTTTTATGACGAGATAATTGGAGACAGGGAACCTAACGAAAATATTTCCTGAATCCCACATATTTTTTTTTTGGGACTCATCTTTATTTATTGAATCTTCACATAGGTTTGTGAACTAACAATAAGTTATTCAAATCTTAAAACTAAAACTTAAATATTAAATCCAGCCAGTGCCAGACAAAATTTCATTTATTCTATATACATATGTAATCTAATGATAAAAAAAAAAAAAATAATTGTATCAATCCCTTTTTCATCCAATGAGATCAGCAGTCTCCCTCCTTCTTAAGCGTTGGTGGATACGATTGTTGATTAAGTTACGTGCTAGAGGATTCGGGGTGAGACTCTAGCTTTTCCAAATAATTTGCACTATATCAAGTGATTTCGTACCTTACTAGAGAAACATTTAAGTCTCTGTGCAAATGTGAGTTTCTTACGTATACCATGGTGCGCCTGTAATCATTCTCAAAATCTTGTTTTGGCATCTTTGTATTCTCTCTGTGTTTGAAGCTGAGCCAGTTCCCCATAACTGTATACCATAGCACCAAATGGGTTTGAAAATCGAGTTATAAATCAAGAGCTTACAATCGAGACTTACTTTGAATTCCTGCCAATTAGCCATGTGAATTGGACTAATTTCAATTTTATTTGTGTCAATTTAGCGTCTATATGACTTTTCCAGGTAAGTCGGCGATCAAGATGTAGTCCGAGATATTTGACAGAGGAATGTTGAGGTATAGACTGGTTCCTAATTCGAATTTGAGGACAAGTATACCTTCTTAGGGTAAAAGTTACGTGGATACACTTTTGTTCATTTACTTTAATCTTCCACATATCTAGCCAATCTTCCAGCTCTTCAATATGGCTCTGTAAAAGAAGAGATGCTGTTGAGGGGTTTTCGTGTAGGCTTAAAATTGCAGTATCATCCGCAAAAGTCGACGTAAGTGTGTTTTAATTTGTTGGCATGTCGTGTAAAGGATGTACAGAAGCGGGCCCAAGATACTACCTTGTGGTACACCAGCATGAATTGTCTGTGGAGCGCTCACAAAGCTTTTTTCTCTAATAGAAAATTTTCTATGAATTATATAGCTCTCCATTAGCTTATGTGTGTTCGGGGGCAACAATTGTTTAACTCTATAGAGGAGTCCCTCGTGCCAAACTCGGTCGAAGGCGTCTCGTAAGCCTATAAAAAGTGCAGAGCAGTACTTTTCTCTTCAAAAGCTCTTCTTATGGCACTTACAATTCTGTGAACTTGCTCAGTGGTGCTGTGTTTTCGTCTGAAACCAAATTGATGTGCTGGAATGACATTATTTTGATCTACGGATATTGTAAGTTTTTTTACGGGTGTGAAGTTAGCGACGAAAGTTAACTACATTTTTTAAAAAAGTTGAATACTTAACAGAGACTGTTAAATTAACAGAATTTTTGTGAAGATAACTACGAAAGTTAAATACGTTTTACAAATAAGTTGAGGGGTTTAGATATATAGTGGCATTAGTATATTAGGACTAGTAACTTATAAAAAGAAAAAAATAAATTGAATTTTACAAGATAAAAGTCTAAACAAATACAACAAAATTGTTTCTACTATAATATGGGAAAACTAAATGACAAAATTTGACGAAATGGTCCGATTAGGGGCTTAGCCCTATACGGCAGTTTGTAGATTGGGACTAGTAGTTTACAAAAAGACCCCAAATACGACAATCGTTAGGAACGTTTTTCAGAAATATCGTTTTAAAAAAACATGAAATTTTTTTCTACTACTATAAGGGAAAACTAAATGACAAAATTTGGCGAATGGCCCGATCAGTGGCTTAGCCCTATATGTCAGTTTGTAGATTGGGACTAGTAGTTTACAAAAAGACCCCAAATACGAAAATCGTTAGGAACGTTTTTCAGAAATATCGTTTTAAAAAACATGAAATTTTTTTCTACTACTATATGGGAAAACTAAATGACAAAATTTGACGAAATGGTTTGATTAGGGGCTTAGCCCTATTGTAGATTGGGATTAGTAGTTTACAAAAATACCCCAAATACGAAAATCGTTAGAAACGTTTTTGAGAAATATCGTTTAAAAAAAAACATGAAAATTTTTTCTACTACTATAGGGGAAAACTAAATGACAAAATGGTCCGATTAGGGGCTTAGCCCTATATGGCAGTTTGTAGATTGGGACTAGTAGTTTACAAAAAAACCCCAAATACGAAAATCGTTAGGAACATTTTTCAGAAATATCGTTTCAAAGAAAACATGAAATTTTTTTCTACACCTATAGGGGAAAACTAAATGACAAAATTTGATGAAATGGTCCGATTAGGGGCTTAGCCCTATATGCCAGTTTGTAGATTGGGACTAGTAGTTTACAAAGAGACCCCAAATACGGTAATCGTTAGGAAAGTTTTTCAGAAAAATCGTTATAAAAAAAACATGAAATTGTTTTCTACTACTATTGGGGAAAACTAAATGACTAGTAGAAAAAAATTTCATATGTTTTTTTTTGGAACGATATTTCTGAAAAACATTCTAGTCCAAATCTACAAACTGCCATATAGGGCTAAGCCCCTAATCGGACCATTTCGTCAAATTTTGTCATTTAGTTTTCCCATATTATAGTAGAAACAATTTTGTTGCATTTGTTTAGACTTTTATCTTATTGTAAAATTCAATTAATTTTTATATTTTTTTTTTATAATTTACTAATGCCACTATATATCTAAACCCCTCAACTTATTTGTAAAACGTATTTAACTTTCGTAGTTATCTTCACAAAAATTCTGTTAATTTGTCAGTCTCTGTTAAGTATTTAACATTTTTGAAAAACGTAGTTATATTTTGTCGCTAACTTCACACCCTTAGTTTTTTTTTTTTTTTTTTTACCAAAATTCTCTCGAATAATTTTGACTAGTTTGACAGTAAACTTATTGGTCTATACGAATCGACCTTTGGGTGATCTTTACCTGGTTTAGGTATCGTTGTAACGAGTGAAACTTTCCATTCTGGGGGAAAATGTGGAAGGCGCATTATAGCATTAAAAATAAACAGAATTATTATTAATGCTATTCGGGGTAACTCCAAAAGCATTTTATTACTGATCCCATCGATCCCCGATGCTTTTTGGGGTTTAAATCAACAATAGCCTTTTCGACCTCTCGAATCTCAAAACGAAGGGACACTGCTCTATGTTGTGCAGTAACAGGTGGCAACTCATCAATAGAACTAGGGGTTATATTTGGAATAAAAACTTTTTTTTAGATGTTCCACAAACAGATCTCCCTTCTCTTTGTCATTCCTAGCCCATCCTCCACTTTCCTTTCTTAGAGGAGGCTTACATACAACAGGTTTTTTAAGATTTTTTTTAGCACGCCACAAAGAGTAATCAGTTTTTTCTGTTGGATCCAGTTTTTCAAGATAACTATTCAAATTATCATTTCTTTGTGTTTCAAGCAGTTTCCTTAGGTTTTTTGTGCATTCTTTCAATTGTTGCTTAAGTTGAGGAGATCTGTGCAGTTGCAACTCTCTTCGAATTCTTATTTTTTTACCTAATAGCCTTTCAACATCTACAGAAGTAGTTCTATATGGTCTGGTGTGACGAGGAGGTTTAGTAGCAAGTTGAGCAGCTAGTTTGAGATTTTGTTCGAAGTTAACAATCGAGAGGTCAATATCATATGGCGTTCTTAGCGGAAAGCTTTCTGTGCAATGGGTACTAAGAAACTTTTTGTATTTTAGCCAATCAATATTGCTTGAAAGCGTTAAATCACCAGATGGGGACACAATTTTTTGGGGGTTCGAAATAGTAACAATAACGGGTGTGTGGTCAGACGATAGTTCCAATGAAGATTCTATATGCACAATTTCTTTTGCGATGTTCTTCGTTAATCCGAAATTGATCAAATCGGGTATTTTTTGCCCATCTGTTGGCCAGTACGTTGGTTCTGCGCTTGAGACCACATCCATACCCATTTTAGAAATTGTGTTGAACAAAACACGACCCTTCGGGGAAATAAGCCCTGACCCCCAGAATGTATGCTTGGCATTAAAATCGCCAGCAACTATGAAACGAGGGCCTAGTGATTTAAAAAAAAACTTGTATATTGATTTTCTGATATAGAAAACCTTGAGGGAGAATATATTGATGAAATCACTAGGCTGTTTCCAAGTTCTTCAAAGCAAATAGTAGTAGCTTGAAGGTAGTTTTCACAATGATCACACATTATATAATGTTTTATTCTGGATTTAATTAGGATAGCTGAGCCACCACATGCTCTACCTCTTGGATCCTTAGTATCATACAAAGTGTATCCGTGCAGTGAAAAGAGACTGCTACGAGTCAAGTGAGTTTCAGATACAAGCAAAATATCAATTTGATTGTCTCTAAGAAAATGATCAAGTTCGTCTTTATGTTGGCTTAAGCCGTTTGCGTTCCAGAAACATATTTTCAAACAGTTCATGGTTTACTTAGCATAGCTTGCAATATAATGGTTCATTTTCATCATCTCTTGTATCATGTTGTTCATAGCTTTCGTGAATGTATTTACCGTTTGAACAAGAGTATCGAGGGTCGACTCAAGTTTACTTTGATTTTTATTCGGGGGATCGCATTCTAAATTTGTTACAGCGGGGAGTGAACGTACAACATTAGCATATGATTGAATATTTTGCGGATGGTCTGTATTAATTGGATAATTGTTTTCGATATGGGTGAAGCATGTTTCTTTGTTTTCATATTTTTATATATCGCAGAATAAACTGGGCAGCCCCTGTAATTTACGGTGTGATTTTTACCACAGTTGCTACTCTTTTTTTTTACCTTATCGTCTGTTTTTGGTTTGTCACACTGACTCGTAATATGCAAGAAAATGGTAACCCTAACATGAAGAGATAGTTAAAATTATCGTGGTCGTACAGAAAAATTAAATTAATCATTAAATAAATATTTTGGAGTGCTATTTACTTATAAACTAGTAAGAATAATTGCATAGACTATGGAATAGATGGAGGTTCGTGTTAAATAGGCAAATTATTCACCATCTTGATCACTGTGAACGAAAGAAGTAGCAAAAGGAAGAAGAAAGCAAAAAGCAGTAGCGATATTAATTACATGCATGTATTACAACACAACAAAACACAATCAACAGATCATTTTTTTATTTTGAAGAAGCATCATAATTATAGCCAAAATGCCGCCAAAAACAATACAATGTCCGGTTTGTGAAGCCAACGTCACAAAGTCTGGTGGAAGCATTGGTTGTGGAATATGTGGTATTTATTACCACATTAAGTGTTCAGGCATCTCAGAAAATACGCTTGCAACCATAAAAAAAAATAATTCTACCTTTGAATGCATATCTTGTTCAAATTCAAGTGCTACTGGTCCAACAAACTTAAATGGTAATGAAGTCATTCTTAAGCGTATGGAAGAAATACAAAAATCGATTGAGAGGAAACTCGACCAAAATGGCTCAGACCTGGAAAACCGTATGAATAATGGATTCTCCAATTTAGAAGCAAAAGTGGATGGTCTTATTGAAAAGCTTCGTAATGATATGAGCGGGGAGTTAACGCAGATGAAATCTGAAGTAGCCCGATGTTATTCTGTTGTTAAAGAAGTTGATAAAGCTAGATAATGCTAAAATTAATATGCTGACTGCTAGAAACAATGTGTTGGAGAGACGCTTAAACCGCTCCGACATACTTTTCATCGGACTGCCCAACCATATGGAAAATATGTGTGATTACGTTTCGGACATTAATCACTGCTGCTATATTAAGAAGCAAAAATGTACGCTAGTAAAATTTAACTCTGTGTGCATTAGAGACAATATCATAAAAAATTACCATAAATCTCAGCCGTTGATGCTTAGTAGCATAGTGAGCAATTCGGAAAGTAATGGCATTGGAGGCTTTACAGATGTTGATCAAAAAATTTACTTGAAAGATAATTTAGCTCCTGCTTCCAAAAAGTTGAAGTACATCTGTCAAAAACTATTGATCAAGAAAAAAATCAGTAAATCTAATCTTATAAACATGGATAATCCTAAAGCAAAAGTACATAAACTCGATGGCTCGGTAGCCTATTTGGATATGCAGCAATGTGCGGATCTACTGGATTGTCCTGTTGGCGACGAGGCTGTTATCGGCAATGTGTAAGATAACGAGCGGAAACTAAATTTATATAGATAAGTAATACTTTTTTGCTGTTGTAATTGGCTAGGATTATATGTAACTGTAGAACAAATCATATTCTTATATCCATCGAATATTAAATATGATTGACAGTCTTAAATTGCTGATTCTATTGAATTATCATTATTTTTTTCTGCATATAATCGATTTAAAAGTGATGTTACTTGTAATTATAGCACAATTGCAATTTCGTTAGATTGGTTAATTTATTTTTCATTATGATCTCAGTTCTGTTATTTAAAGAAACAAAAAAAATATTGTTTTTATTAAAATGAAACTTGAATATTATACATATTATTCGGGGGTTAGTTCTATTATTTGCACAAAAATAACATTGTTTGTTTGGTTCCATGATGGTTGATAATTTGGGCGATATAGCCTCGAATGGTGGAATGATAAATGCAATGCTGAGGCAAGGTGAATTGAGTATTCTGCATTTTAACGCTCAAAGCCTTGTACCTCGCAATAATTTCATTAAGTTTGATGAAGTACGCCATATGATGGAAAATTGTTCTGTTGATGCTTTTGGTATTTCTGAAACTTGGTACAATGACAGTGTTTCAAATAATGCAGTTCGCATCTCAGGGTTTAAAATCTTTCGTAATAATCGTACTCACTCTAGAGGGGGAGGTGTATGTTTGTATGTTCGTGAAGGCCTTAAGACAAGGGTGGTTTATGATGGTAATGATCAGAATGACGATAGGGTGGAAGCATTGTTTGTAGAAGTTGTCTTGCATAACAACATAACAGTGTTGTTAGGTGTCTTTTATCTGCCAAGTGGGGACTTTTTGTGCTGTGAAAATTTGATAATGGATTTTTCATCAAGATATGGCAATATATTGATTATGGGGGATTTCAATACAAATATGTTTACACAAGGGAATTTGGTAAGGGAATTTTGTCGGCAATCATCTTTGTCTGTGGTACACAACTCTAGGCCAACGCATTTTTGCCCGAGGAGTGGTGCTACTTCACTAATAGACTATTTTCTAGTTTCAAATATTGATTTAGTAACGGGTGTTAGCCAGTTCCAGATCCCAGCGCTTAACTCTTATCATGCCTTGATACAGATATCATACAATCTATCTGGTTCTAGTAGTGCATGTGAGTTTTATTATAGAGATTATTAATATTTAAATGTAGAACAATGCCTTTCACAACTTCTATCGGTGGATTTTTCCTCATTTTTTAATAATGCATCAGTAGATGAAAAGGCAAATTTTTTAAATTCTATCATAAAAGATCTTTTTGATAACAATGTGCCGCTACGCCGATTTGTCAAACGTAATGACAATGAGTGGATGAATGACTACCGAATTTGTCGGGCTAAGCGCGACAGGAATAGGTCATATCGTAATTATAGGGAAAATGGAACAGATGAGAATTTTAGAATTTTTTGCGTTCACAGAAATAAAGTGAAATCAACTATACGAAAAGTCCGTAAGGAAACGTGTTTAAGATTTTTTCGTAGTTGTGATCAGAAACAGTTGTGGAGTAAGTTAAGGTCGGTTGGTGTTCTTAATGATAATAGCATACCGTTTTCGATGGACCTGGATGAATTTAATGAATTTTCTAGTATGCCGCGTTTGCGGTCGGAGAATACTGCGTTTAACCCGATGTCTTTATCCCATGTAGATGGTTTTTCCTTTATTAATGTGACTCAAAGGGAAGTTTTTGATGAAATGACCCAGATAAAATCTAATGCTATTGGACCGGATGGTATTCATCTTAAGTTTTTAAAGTTAATATTCCCAGCAATTGCAGCGCAACTTACATTTCTTATAAATTCAATTATTACCACTTCGAGTGTTCCTAGGATTTGGAAGATTGGCAAGATTGTCCCGATCCCTAAGATTAAATCTCCTAGGGTTATTTCTGATTTTCGTCCAATAAGTATCCTTCCTGTGTTTTCGAAAATCTTAGAAATTTTACTTAGGAAACAAATATTATCATATTTGAACAATTCTGGCCTAATATGTGATTTTCAATCTGGCTTTCGCAAGGGTTATAATACAACGGGGGTTCTAATGGATATTACTGAGACTATAAGGTTGAATTTGGATAGAGCCAATATATGTGCGCAAATTTTTTTGGACTTCCGCTAAGCGTTTGATTCAATAAGTCACAGAGTTTTGGTAGAAAAACTTTTGAATAATTTTGGTTTCAGTTCATATAGTTGCAAGCTGATTTGGTCATTTCTATCTGATCGTAGTCAATTTGTAAAAGTGGGTGATCAGAATTCGAACTTTTTGGAAATTAGTAGGGGCATTCCTCAAGGGACTATTTTAGGACCGCTAATGTTTTTATTGTATATTAACGACATATATCGAGTTTTATCATTCTTAACATGCTATACTAATGCTGATGATATACAGCTTTTAGCAACTTCGGAGTTATCTAATTTGCAGGATTTTGAAGATCTTATAAATAGGGATCTTCAGCACATTGTGGAATGGTCCAGTCAGAATTTCTTAGAGTTGAATCCATTAAAATGCAAGGTAATGCTATTTTCGAAGCGCCTTAGTATAAATTTAAATATATTCCTAGGTAATGAGTTACTGGAAGTTGTTTCCCAGTACAAAACGCTAGGTCTCATTCTTGACAATCTTTCATTTGATCAACATGTGAGTTTTGTAATATCAAGAGTTTCCTGGACTTTGCGTAGAATTTATAATGTTGCCTATTATTTACCATTAGCTGTCAGACATCGTGTGGCCTTGGCCTTATGCCTCCCATTGTTTCTGTATTGTATTGAAGTTTACTCATGTACTTCAGCCAGAAATATGGAACGATTAAGAAGGTGCTTTAATAGAGTTGTTCGTTATATTTATGACATCCATGTTAGAGAAAGTGTTACTGCATTGTGTAAAATCGTATTACGATGCGATTTTGGTCAATATGTTGATTTAAGGCAGATGATATTCTTTTTTAAAACTGTGAAACATGGCAATCCTCCATATTTGCGTCAAAAATTCGATTTCGGAACTTCTAGTAGAACGCACACTCTAATTTGTCCCAGACACACCTCCCTTTACATGAGTCGATCCTTTGGGGTAAAAATAACTCGGTTGTGGAATTCTGTGATTCCTTACCAGGATCGAAGTTTTTCACAAACGTTGTCAAGCTTTAAAAATATTTGCGTATCTAATTTATAGATTCCACTATTACAGGCTGCAGCTACCAACTCTTCGTGGTTAAGTAATGAACAGTGTTAGGTTTGTGCAAATAATATATTGTAATGAATTTTATGGGGTATTTATATAAACTATTGCTAGTTGATATTAGTTTAGATATTAAAGAACTATTGTATACTGTTATTTATTGTAGGCTTGCCAATTTTGGCCCAATGGGCTTGCGGCAGTTTTCTGAAATAAATAAATAAAAATAAATGCTCGATGATGAGGCAATCTTAGCAGATTTGGGGCTGCGTTGCCTATACATCACGGTGATGTATCTGTCCAATCCGGTTTGTACAGATGCTTTCGGGGTACTTATCTTGTTCCGAGTTTGTTGTGAAGAAATTTCCTTCGACGACCGGGTACAATCACCATTCACGGTGACAGAAGGGTTAATATCAACATATATAACATATGTATATAACATATATAACATATATAACATATATAACATATATAACATATATAACATATATAACATATATAACATATATAACATATATAACATATATAACATATATAACATATATAACATATATAAATAAATATAACATATATAACATATATAACATATATAACATGTATAACATACATATATAACATATATAACATATATAACATATATAACATATATAACATATATAACATATATAACATATATAACATATATAACATATATAACATATATAACATATTAGGGTGGCCCTTAATAAAAAAAGCGTTCAAACTGTCGGTCTCACCCCCTAGAAATATGCGAATAGCAAAAAAACTGAGAAATACAAAGTTTTGGGCCAATCAGAAAACGTTTAGTGGTGGCGCAAAGCGATTGAAAATTTCAAGTGTGTTTATATGGGGAAAATATGACTTTTTTTTTTCAGATTTTACGAAAATTTCGTTCTATAGTTTAATTTTTCCGACAAGCTGTTATATAATTCAGGATCAGTATTAACTTATCCCCTCAAAAGGCTATAAAATTTCAAAATCGAATAAAACCTCGCCAAGAAATAGCAAATGCCCCAGACCACTTTTGTGCCAAAATAAACTAGGTCATGAAATTTGATGGCATTTTTTTCAACTTTGATAAATTGATTAAAGCCATCATTCTTTTTTGGTCTCTATACTTATAAGTACTCAGATATGAAGTATTGTTTTATTACCACGTTGTTAACCTATTGCGCATTGAGGCCGAAAATTGGAAATTATTTGATAAAATTTTTAAAACTTTTTTTTCAAGTTTGAAAAAATTTTCCTTAACAAAATTTAAAAAAAATGAATCTATCACTTTAAGGTTTTATGAAATACATGTTGCAGATTAACTGTGTGAATTTTTAAGTAAATCCCTCTGCCAGAATTTTTTTGACAAGGATTTTATTTTTGCGGATTTCGAGAAAAATTGGTTTTTTGTGAAATATTCTGTAAATGTACTCTTTCTGAATACTTTGTATCAAAAATTCATAATTTTTCTACTTTTAAATGTTATATTTTTATCTTAATAGCCTAGGGTTTCGGAAAAAAATAATATGACTCCATTAACCCTTTTGGAATTGTGGTCACATATGACCCCAAACTAATAAAAGACAATTTATGCAAAAAATTCAAATATTTTGTAAGTGCTGTCCAATTTTTAGATGCGACGCTTAAAGTATAATAACCAAATGTGTAGAAGTTTCGTCCCAAAAATTTGGGATAAATCTGAGAACATTAACCCATTATTTGCCAAGGCCAGCTTTGGATTTTAAGATATTTTAAAATAAAAATGACCTAAAACGAGTTTTTCTATTAAACTCGTTGATACCACTATTTGGAATTTAAGGAAAATAATTCGGTTAATTTTTATTTATTTAACCCTTCAGTGCTCCTGAGATCAAAATAATCCATTGTGATATATCTCTGGTGCAATTATCTGCATATTGGTCGCGAATATAAATTAAAACAACTTAAGTCATATGTCTAAAAAATAGGAAGTTTTTTGAAATTCACTTTTATTTAATTTTGTAATTTATTCCATTAAGAGTAGTATTAATTTAATATTACCTTTTATATATATTATATTTGAAATTTACTTTTATTTAATAAACTATTTAAAACTGGGAAATAAAATGGTAGAAGTTTCAAAACATGTAGGTGACATTGAAGATAATATAAAGCGACCGATTATAAAAAATCAAAAAATGTCAAACATTATAAGTAATGGCATCTTCACCGAATGACCTGAATTTTTTTTTTTAATGACCTGAATTTTTTTTTTTTTGGCGTTTTTTATCAATGTCCACAAAATTGGTGGGTGAGACAGCAATAAATTCAACTATTACTTTATTATATAAAGTAATTTTATAACAAAATTAGTTAATTTATATTCGCGAGCAATAAGCAGATAATTGCACCAAAGATATATCGCAATGGATTATTTTGATCCCAGGAGCACTGAATGGTCAAATAAATAAAAATTAACCGAATTATTTTTCTTAAATTCTAAATAGTGGTATCAACGAGTTTAATAGAAAAACTCGTTTAAGGTCATTTTTATTTTAAAATATCTTAAAATCCAAAGCTGGCCTTGGCAAATAATGGGTTAACGTTCTCGGATTTATCCCAAATTTTTGGAACGAAACTTCTACATATTTGGTTATTATATTTTAAGTGTCGCATCTAAAAATTGGACAGCATTTACAAAATATTTGAATTTTTTGAATAAATTGTCTTTTATTAGTTTGGGGTCATATGTGACCCCAATTCCAAAAGGGTTAATAGAGTCATATTATTTTTTTCCGAAACCCTAGGCTATTAAGATAAAAATATAACATTTAAAAGTAGAAAAATGATGAATTTTTGATACAAAGTATTTAGAAAGAGTACATTTACAGAATATTTCATAAAAATCCAATTTTTCTCGAAATCCGCGAAAATAAAATCCTTGTCAAAAAAGTTCTGGCAGGGGGATTTACTTAAATTCACATAGTTAATCTGCAACATGTATTTCATAAAACCTTAAAGTGATAGATTAATTTTTTTAAATTTTGTTTAAGAAAATTTTTTCAAACTTGAAAAAGGAGTTTTCAAAATTTTATCAAAAAAATTTCCAATTTTCGGTCTCAATGCGCAATAGGTAAACAACGTGGTAATAAAACAATACTTCATATCTGAGTACTTATAAGTATAGAGACCAAAAAAGAATGATGGCTTTAATCAATTTCTCAAAGTTGAAAAAAAAATGCCATCAAATTTCATGACCTAGTTTTTTTTTGGCACAGAAGTGGTCTGGGGCATTTGCTATTTCTTGGCGAGGTTTCATGCGATTTTGAAGTTTTATAGCTTGTCGGAAGAATTAAATTATACAACGAAATTTTCGTAAAATCTGAAAAAAGTCATATTTTCCCCATATAAACACACTTGAAATTTTCAATCGCTTTGCGCCACGACTAAACGTTTTTTGATTGGCCCAAAACTTTGTATTTCTCAGTTTTTTTTCTATTCGCATATTTCTAGGGGGTGAGACCGACAGTTTGAACACTTTTTTTCCCTCCATATAACGAAGGGCCACCCTAATAACATATATAACATACATATATAACATATATAACATACATATATAACATATATTACATATATAACATATGTTGAAGCTTGGCTCGTTTGCCTCGCTCAACTTCATAAAAAAAGGATAAAAAAGGGGTTAACTTGGTGTTGCACCAAGTTATTTATTTAGTGTTTTAAATTTAAATTATCCTAGTGGTACACCAGGATAATGTAAGTTTAAATTTGTTAAGGATAGTTATCCAAGTGCTACACAAGGACAACTTAGTGTTCAAGTAAAAGGCTGTTGGTTACTTGAGTGGCAAAATAATAATGGCAATTTTATTAATAAACTTATGCTATATACATATATCATAAAATCAAATCAAAAAAATTAACTGTATAAAATAAAAATGCAATAAAAACAATGCATATAAATTACAACAAAAGCATATAAAACAAATGTAAATAAAAACCAAAAAATGCATATATAAAAAATTAACTAAAATTGAAACACATACATATGCTAAAAATGGTTCATTCATTTGTATCCCATAGTCAGTCGAAAAAAAACAGATATTGCATTTCAATCCGACTGCCAATTCATATAGGCACGTGTAAAGTTTATTTACGTTGTTTAAGCCATGAATTATGCAGTCGCAACAGGTCTCACGCTTTGCTTGACAAACCGTGGGAACCAAAGCCACCGTTCATTAGTTGCTGCATTAAATTGGGCTCTCACCGTCAGTCAAAGCAAAACTGATATTATGTTTCATTACTGTCTGACTGCAAATGCATATAGGCGCGTGTAAAGTTTATTCATGAAATTTGCAGACGCAGAATTCACGCGATTTGCTTGACAAAACGGTGAGAACCAAATAATTTTAATTCTATAAAGATTTGTTTTTATTTTGCTGAAAATAAAAAAAATCAGAAAGAATTAACAACATATATAACATATATACCATATATAACATATATCACATGTATAACATATATAACATCTGTGGTTTTCTGGAATAACCGCGTATGTCCATTTTTGTCAGTTTTGAGTTAACGATGCCAAATATATTAATCTTTAATGCTCTTTACATGTGTTAAATTTTTTTAAAAAGAATATTGACCTTTACTGACGTAACTTAAATGTTTATTAAATTAATTTGCAGCACTAACGACGTATGTCAACCTACGTTTGATCGCTGACAAATTATTTTCTCAGAAAACGACACAAAGCGACATACGTTGTTATTAATGAAAAAAAATGCAAAATAATTTTGGATTAGTTTTCAGTTTATAACCACTTGTAAGAACTTGTGTGTTTATTTCTGTTATTTTTGTCACTATTATTCTTGATACGTTGTTATATTCTCATCCTAAGTCCCGTTAACTTTTTGTTGGCGAACAAAAAAATCCATTTTTCAAACAACAACTTATGTCTACATGGGTGGTTGCATTCGTAGTTTTCTTTTTCAAAGAAAACGACGTTTGTCGACATAAGTTGTTTTACCTGCACACATTTTAAGTGTAATTTACATATTGTTTTTTCGTCCTTCTCTAGGATCTATTCCTCTGAAGATTTTTGACGCAAAATTTTATATAAAGTATTTATTGCCCATATCTACAGGACTGTTAAATAAAAAGCTCTAAAATCTTTATATAGAGCCGATAATTTCAAATATAACGTTTTTTGGCTTCCCTGAACATTTTGATTTTATGGCATACGCGGTTATTCTAGAAAACCACAGATATAACATATATAACATATATAACATATATAACATATATAACATATATAACATATATAACATATATAACATATATAACATATATAACATATATAACATATATAACATATATAACATATATAACATATATAACATATATAACATATATAACATATATAACATATATAACATATATAACATATATAACATATATAACATATATAACATATATAACATATATAACATATATAACATATATAACATATATAACATATATAACATATATAACATATATAACATATATAACATATATAACATATATAACATATATAACATATATAACATATATAACATATATAACATATATAACATATATAACATATATAACATATATAACATATATAACATATATAACATATATAACATATATAACATATATAACATATAATATATAACATATTTTTTTTTATTAGTATTAAAAATACTTTGAATATTCAAAAATGAATATTACATCAATTCTTAATTCATTTGTTGTAAGCTCTATATAAATACATGGAATCTTATAAAATTTGTACATTTTTTTTCCAAATACATTGTAATTTCTTTCAAGTTTCATATTATTTGGTAACTCATTAAATAGTTTGAAGCCCTTGTAGAAAAGAGATTTCTGCATTTGTGTTGTCGTGACTCTTTGGATTCGAAAATCTTCAGCATTCCTTAATCCATACGGTTTGTACTTCTCCAACGTATTTTATTTGATCGCAGAGATATTCTGGGGCATCACCTTGCTTCATTTTTTTAATTGAATATTAAAGTATTGTATTTCAGTCTTTGATAAATATTCATCCATTTTAGTTCTCTAAGCATTTCGATGATGTGTGTATATCGATTGCATTGAAGAATAACCCTCATTGCGTTGTTTTGGAGTTTTTGCATTCTTTCTATCTGACTATCATTGCAGTATTTATAATTTATCGTCGATCCATATTCAAAATATGGTTTAATTATCGTGTTATAAATATTTATTGCAGTTGTTTTTGATATTTTGTTTCTTATTCTTTTAAAAAATCCGTTTTTTTTTTTTACCGATTTTCTTACATGTATAGTCTATATGTTCTTTAAACTTTAATTCTTTATCTATTATAAAACCGAGATATTTCATGTGTTCTACCTTTTCTATTATTTTATCGTTAATTTTAAATATTGCTTCAGTATTCATATTTATTTCAATTATTTTTGTTTTACTTTCGTTAAGTTTTAATTTATTCATTTTTAACCAAGTGTTCATTTTATTGATGTCGTGGTACATTCTTCTTATAAATAAAAGAGCTCCTAAAATTGATCCTTGAGGTACACCAAAATAATTTTCGATTTCATCCGATATTACTTTATTAACCTCTGTTACTTGATTTCTATTTTTGAAATATGACTCAAACCAGTTTAATTCTGTGCCTTGTATTCCATACATATATAGTTTTTTCAACATTATTTGTTTGTCTATTGTTTCAAAGGCTCGTTTAAAATCGAGAAATATTGCCATCACTTTTTTTGTTTTTTCTATATTTTTCCATTTACTTATTACATAGTTCCAAGTCGTTTCGCATTAGTATTTTTTACGAAATCCAGATTGATACTTTGACAATATTGAATTATTTTCAATATATTTTTCTAATTGCTCCTTCACAACCTTTTCCAAGATTTTTTCACATGTTTTCAATGTATTTATCGGTCGGTATTCTTCGCATTTATTTGTTTTTGGTACTTTTTCAATTGGCGTTATCATAGTTTTTTTTTTCAGTTGTCAGGAAATTCCCCTGTCTCTAATGATTTATTTATAATTTTTAATAATGTTTCTCCAGTTATGTTCCAGTTATCAAGAACGATTTTATTGGATATTTTATCACAGTCTGTTTTATGTTTCATTTGTATAATTATATTCTTAAGTTCTAAAATGTTTATTGCACGGAATTTGAATTTATAAATTTTCAATTGAGTCTCTTATAAATTTAATACTGTCTACAAAGTAATAATTGAATTGGTTAGCGATTTCTATACTATCTTTACATTCTACTTGGTTGAATATCACATTTTTGATTTCGTTATGTTTTTTTTTAATTAATACTAAGTCTTTGATCTCTCTCCACATTTGCTTTTGATCGCCTGTACTGTTAATTTTATTATTTATGTATTTATTTTTTTCGTTTTCGATTTTTACTTTATATATATTTCTTGCCGTTTTGTAATTGGTCCATGCCTGATTTGTGTTTTTTGATTTTGCTGTTTGATATTTAATTATTTTATCCTTCTTCATTAAACGTACTTCATTACTAAACCACCGATTTACATTGTTTTTTTCTTGTATAATTTTCTTATTAGTAAATTTTTTTATAATTTCTTTAAAACTATTATCAAATAGAACTACATTTTCGTTAATGATTTTATTTTCATTACATGCCATATTTTTACTTAACTCGGTGTTAAATGTCTCTTTGTTGTACTTAAAAATTTCAACTTCTTTATTTTCTATTGTGGTATGATCATTACTTTCACTCATAATTAAAATGTTTATCATTTCGTGATCCGATATATTATTTGTGTTGCTGTTGTTTACTGATATACCATAGTTATTTGTTACTACAAAGTCAATTATGGTACTTGAGCTTTTTGTGACTTGTTTATTCACTGACTAATTGTCTGAGACCATTGTCATTTAGTATGCATTCCAATTGATTCTTATATTCCGAATTTTTGGACGAGTCTATATTGAAATCTCCCGTTATTAAAACATTGCAATTATAATCACTGATTTCTTCTATTACCTCTTCAAAATTTTTGAGAAACTCTGACTCTCCATAAGTAGGTGATCTGTATATTGCAGCAATTATCATTTGATTGTTTTGACATGTGGCTTTACATACTAAAATCCAATATTTAACACTGTCTATCTTTTCAATAATTTTAGTTAATTTCCATATTTTGTAAAATAAATAACAACTCCACCCGTTCTTTTAGATGTAGAAAGCGACACAATATGATCATAGTCTTGTAATGTAATTACATTTTCTTCGACGTCGTTATATTATAATATATAATATATTATATATAATATATAATATATAATATATAATATATAATATATAATATATAATATATAATATATAATATATAATATATAATATATAATATATAATATATAATATATAATATATAATATATAATATATAATATATAATATATATATATAATATATAATATATAATATATAATATATAATATATAAATATATTAATATATAATATATAATATATAATATATAATATATAATATATAATATATAATATATAATATATAATATATATATAAATATATAATATATAATATATAATATATAATATAAATATATAATATATAATATATAATATATAATATATAATATATAATATATAATATATAATATATAATATATAATATAATATATAATATATAATATATAATATATAATATATAATATATAATATATAATATATAATATATAAATATATATATATAATATATAATATATTAATATATAATATATAATATATAATATATAATATATAATATATAATATATAATATATAATATATAATATATAATATATAATATATAATATATAATATATAATATATAATATATAATATATAATATATAATATATAATATATAATATATAATATATAATATATAAATATATAATATATATATAATATATAATATATAATATATAATATATAATATATAATATATAATATAATATATAATATATAATATATAATATATAATATATAATATATAATATATAATATATAATATATAATATATAATATATAATATATAATATATAATATATAATATATAATATATAATATATAATATATAATATATAATATATAATATATAATATATAAATATATAATATATAATATATAATATATAATATATAATATATAATATATAATATATAATATATAATATATAATATATAAATATATAAATATATAATATATAATATATAATATATAATATATAATATATAATATATAATATATAATATATAATATATAATATATAAATATAATAATATATAATATATAATATATAATATATAATATATAATATATAAATATAATATATAATATATAATATATAATATATATTATATATTATATATTATATAATATAATATATAATATATAGTATATATAATAATATATATATTATATATTATATATTATATATAATATATAATATATAATATATAATAAATAATATATAATATATATATATAATGAGTTTTATAATCCTTTTGTTATAGAAATACACGAATTGTTTCTCTGTAATTAACAAAGATTTTATTATTATATTATCAATATCTTACAATAAAATAAACTAATTCTTAATTATACCTGTAATTAACAAAGAAACAACATTCGATGTTCTTATTCACACTGCTGTTTCTTGGTTTTACAAGTTTACAATATTCTTATAGTACTATGTCATACTTATTGCCATGTGAAATTGTCATTCCTACACTTCTGTTTTGAGTCACCAACCTGTCACATAAAATGCACTCAAAGAAAAAAGAGTATACTCTTGTTACATCTCCCCCCCTAGGATAAAAGATATGGTATGAAAGCAAAATCACATGAATTCCTGGCTAAGTGTCGCCACTACTTTTCTTAATCTGCTGTATTTGGAACAAATTTGATTCTGATCTTTTGTGTCCTGTGTCAATCTTATACATTGACTTTGATACTTTCTCCAAAATCTTGTAAGGTCCAATCATTAATTCGTCTAATTTTTTTCTATTTAGCCTATTACCATTTTCCACATATATCAAGTCTCCAACACTAAAGTCATAATCTTTTCTGTTCTTATCATATAATTTCTTATTGTAATTATGGTATTTGTTACTGTTTTCGAACGCAATAGCCCTATCATGTTCAAGTTCATTATTTTCTCTCTTTTTCCTTAACTCTTTTGGTAATATTGATGTGTCTTCGCCTTGTAACAAATATTTTGGACTGAACTTAGTGACTGTGTGTTCAGTTTCATTATATTTTTCTACACAGTTATGTGCTATAGTTGTCCATGCACATTTTTTTTTCTTCTCATTTAGCGCACATCTGATCTTATTTAATAAAGTTTGATTAAGTCTCTCATTCAAGCCGTTGGAGAATGGTGTATTGACTGCTGTGAAAATCAAGTTTATTTTTTTCTCTTCTAGATATTTTTTGAATTCTTTGGAATTTATTCCAGAATATTGATCTGTTAAAATCATCTCTATATCATGCTCCCTAAGAGTGTTGTCTGTTAATTTAATAAAGTCACTTGCGTTTTGTGTTTTTGATGTTAATATGTAAGCAAATCTTGTAAAGTGGTCTACTAGGAGATGTAAATATTTTTTGTGGATCGTGATCCACCGAATCCACCTGTTGTATCTATGGAAACTATTTGAAAAGGTTTTCCTGCGGGTCCAAGATGTGACAATAGACCAATATTATCTTGCCTTCTTGACTTATTCTTTATACAAATATTACAATTTCTGCATGTTTTTCTTATATTTTCTTCTATATTCAATATTTTTGCTTTTATTGTTATCAATCCATCTGTTTTATTCACACCATTAATTGTTTTTAAGTTAGCTTTGTACATGTTTTTGCTTGATTTCAATTTTATTAGTTTTTTATTAATAAGTGAAACATTTGAACCTGGATCATAAATAGCTGATACCTCTAAAGTATCGTTTAATATTATCTTTAGTCTAATTAATGGTGGAATTATTAGTTTTTTGGATCGGTATCGCTAAGTTCTACTTCTAATGTGGAATTGTTCACACGTTTCATTTTGTCCTCTTTATCCTTAAACCAGCATTCTGCTTCAGGATGAAAGCGTGTACCCTTACCTTTATTTTTACAAATTTCACATGGTGTCTTTTCTGACTTTTCTTTGTTAGTATAATTTTTGTAATATTTTTTTGTTTCCAAATTTTTCCTGTATACCAGGTGTTCTAATTTACCTATCTTGTTGTACAAGTCTTCGGTTTTTTTTAATTTTCCCCGATCAATCTTATCAGCTACGAAATTTGGCAAGCCTATCGCAATTAAATCTATTAATGTCCCATCATCAGTGGATTTTCTTACTTCTAGTAAAAGTTTTTCCTTTCTAATTGCATATTCTAATAAAGAGCCTGACTGATATTTAAATTGGAGTGCATACCTTATCGAAGCCCAACCTGTGTTAGCAAATGTATCACAGAAACTTGTTCTCCAATCTTCCCATTTTGATTCAATAGTCAGCTTTAATAGTGTACAACCATACCAATCTGCCGCAACTTTTTCCATAAATGATTTTAAAATTTCAATTTTTCTCTTATCCGTAGTTACATCAAATCGTTCGCACTCTTTTTCAAAACTTATTATCCATTGATCCATGTTTGAATTTTTCCCATTAAATTTTTCAATTGCAAATTCTTTAGCTATCTTGCCAATGTTCTTTTCTTCAGAGTTGTCTTGGCTTTTTTCAAGTAATTTATCTAGCAATTGTATTAATGGTTGTTCTGAAGTGTTTTTAATACCACTTTCTTGTGTGCAAATTTCTTCTTCTAAAAACACGTCACCAAACTGTAAATTTCCCCCTTCATCCAAATAAGTTTCAGTAATATCATCATTTAATTTAATCCACACCTTCCTTGATTGGCCTCTTTTAGTTAGCGTTTTCTTTACCCTAGCAAATGCCGATGTCTTCGTTATTGCCGCATGCTTTTGTGCATTTAAGCAATTATTCGGCATCGTATAATTCCGTCCGTCCGGTGTGCCAATTGAGGTTATACACAGCACGTTTGTTTTTGGGTCCTTTGTAGCAGAAAGCATCTTGAAAGTGAGTTGCAGCATTTCCATAGTGCTTCTAAACGCGAATGTTGTTTTATAATGAGTTCTATAATCCCTTTTGTTATAGAAATAACACACGAATTGCTTCTCTGTAATTAACAAAGATTTTATTATTATATTATCAATATCTTACAATAAAATAAACTAATTCTTAATTATACCTGTATTTAACAAAGAAACAACATTCGATGTTCTTATTCGCACTGCTGTTTCTTGGTTTTACAAGTTTACAATATTTTTATAGTACTATGTCATACTTATTGCCATGTGAAATTGTCATTCCTACACTTCTGTTTTGAGTCACCAACCTGTCACATAAAATGCACTCAAAGAAAAAAGAGTATAATCTTGTTACATATAATATATAATATATAATATATAATATATAATATATAATATATAATATATAATATATAATATATAATATATAATATATAATATATAATATATAATATATAATATATAATATATAATATATAATATATAATATATAATATATAATATATAATATATAATATATAATATATAATATATAATATATAATATATAATATATAATATATAATATATAATATATAATATATAATATATAATATATAATATATAATATATAATATATAATATATAATATATAATATATAATATATAATATATAATATATAATATATAATATATAATATATAATATATAATATATAATATATAATATATAATATATAATATATAATATATAATATATAATATATAATATATAATATATAATATATAATATATAATATATAATATATAATATATAATATATAATATATAATATATAATATATAATATATAATATATAATATATAATATATAATATATAATATATAATATATAATATATAATATATAATATATAATATATAATATATAATATATAATATATAATATATAATATATAATATATAATATATAATATATAATATATAATATATAATATATAATATATAATATATAATATATAATATATAATATATAATATATAATATATAATATATAATATATAATATATAATATATAATATATAATATATAATATATAATATATAATATATAATATATAATATATAATATATAATATATAATATATAATATATAATATATAATATATAATATATAATATATAATATATAATATATAATATATAATATATAATATATAATATATAATATATAATATATAATATATAATATATAATATATAATATATAATATATAATATATAATATATAATATATAATATATAATATATAATATATAATATATAATATATAATATATAATATATAATATATAATATATAATATATAATATATAATATATAATATATAATATATAATATATAATATATAATATATAATATATAATATATAATATATAATATATAATATATAATATATAATATATAATATATAATATATAATATATAATATATAATATATAATATATAATATATAATATATAATATATAATATATAATATATAATATATAATATATAATATATAATATATAATATATAATATATAATATATAATATATAATATATAATATATAATATATAATATATAATATATAATATATAATATATAATATATAATATATAATATATAATATATAATATATAATATATAATATATAATATATAATATATAATATATAATATATAATATATAATATATAATATATAATATATAATATATAATATATAATATATAATATATAATATATAATATATAATATATAATATATAATATATAATATATAATATATAATATATAATATATAATATATAATATATAATATATAATATATAATATATAATATATAATATATAATATATAATATATAATATATAATATATAATATATAATATATAATATATAATATATAATATATAATATATAATATATAATATATAATATATAATATATAATATATAATATATAATATATAATATATAATATATAATATATAATATATAATATATAATATATAATATATAATATATAATATATAATATATAATATATAATATATAATATATAATATATAATATATAAAATATAATATATAATATATAATATATAATATATAATATATAATATATAATATATAATATATAGTATATAATATATAATATATAATATATAATATATTATATATTATAATATATAATATATTATATATTATATATAATATATAATATATAATATATTATATATTATAATATATAATATATTATATATTATATATAATATATAATATATAATAAATAATATATAATATATAATATATATATATAATGAGTTTTATAATCCCTTTTGTTATAGAAATACACGAATTGTTTCTCTGTAATTAACAAAGATTTTATTATTATATTATCAATATCTTACAATAAAATAAACTAATTCTTAATTATACCTGTAATTAACAAAGAAACAACATTCGATGTTCTTATTCACACTGCTGTTTCTTGGTTTTACAAGTTTACAATATTCTTATAGTACTATGTCATACTTATTGCCATGTGAAATTGTCACTCCTACACTTCTGTTTTGAGTCACCAACCTGTCACATAAAATGCACTCAAAGAAAAAAGAGTATACTCTTGTTACATCTCCCCCCCTAGGATAAAAGATATGGTATGAAAGCAAAATCACATGAATTCCTGGCTAAGTGTCGCCACTACTTTTCTTAATCTGCTGTATTTGGAACAAATTTGATTCTGATCTTTTGTGTCCTGTGTCAATCTTATACATTGACTTTGATACTTTCTCCAAAATCTTGTAAGGTCCAATCATTAATTCGTCTAATTTTTTTCTATTTAGCCTATTACCATTTTCCACATATATCAAGTCTCCAACACTAAAGTCATAATCTTTTCTGTTCTTATCATATAATTTCTTATTGTAATTATGGTATTTGTTACTGTTTTCGAACGCAATAGCCCTATCATGTTCAAGTTCATTATTTTCTCTCTTTTTCCTTAACTCTTTTGGTAATATTGATGTGTCTTCGCCTTGTAACAAATATTTTGGACTGAACTTAGTGACTGTGTGTTCAGTTTCATTATATTTTTCTACACAGTTATGTGCTATAGTTGTCCATGCACATTTTTTTTCTTCTCATTTAGCGCACATCTGATCTTATTTAATAAAGTTTGATTAAGTCTCTCATTCAAGCCGTTGGAGAATGGTGTATTGACTGCTGTGAAAATCAAGTTTATTTTTTTCTCTTCTAGATATTTTTTGAATTCTTTGGAATTTACTCAAAGAAAAAAGAGTATACTCTTGTTACATCTCCCCCCCTAGGATAAAAGATATGGTATGAAAGCAAAATCACATGAATTCCTGGCTAAGTGTCGCCACTACTTTTCTTAATCTGCTGTATTTGGAACAAATTTGATTCTGATCTTTTGTGTCCTGTGTCAATCTTATACATTGACTTTGATACTTTCTCCAAAATCTTGTAAGGTCCAATCATTAATTCGTCTAATTTTTTTCTATTTAGCCTATTACCATTATCCACATATATCAAGTCTCCAACACTAAAGTCATAATCTTTTCTGTTCTTATCATATAATTTCTTATTGTAATTATGGTATTTGTTACTGTTTTCGAACGCAATAGCCCTATCATGTTCAAGTTCATTATTTTCTCTCTTTTTCCTTAACTCTTTTGGTAATATTGATGTGTCTTCGCCTTGTAACAAATATTTTGGACTGAACTTAGTGACTGTGTGTTCAGTTTCATTATATTTTTCTACACAGTTATGTGCTATAGTTGTCCATGCACTTTTTTTTTTCTTCTCATTTAGCGGACATCTGATCTTATTTAATAAAGTTTGATTAAGTCTCTCATTCAAGCCGTTGGAGAATGGTGTATTGACTGCTGTGAAAATCAAGTTTATTTTTTTCTCTTCTAGATATTTTTTGAATTCTTTGGAATTTATTCCAGAATATTGATCTGTTAAAATCATCTCTATATCATGCTCCCTAAGAGTGTTGTCTGTTAATTTAATAAAGTCACTTGCGTTTTGTGTTTTTGATGTTAATATGTAAGCAAATCTTGTAAAGTGGTCTACTAGGAGATGTAAATATTTTTTGTGGATCGTGATCCACCGAATCCACCTGTTGTATCTATGGAAACTATTTGAAAAGGTTTTCCTGCGGGTCCAAGATGTGACAATAGACCAATATTATCTTGCCTTCTTGACTTATTCTTTATACAAATATTACAATTTCTGCATGTTTTTCTTATATTTTCTTCTATATTCAATATTTTTGCTTTTATTGTTATCAATCCATCTGTTTTATTCACACCATTAATTGTTTTTAAGTTAGCTTTGTACATGTTTTTGCTTGATTTCAATTTTATTAGTTTTTTATTAATAAGTGAAACATTTGAACCTGGATCATAAATAGCTGATACCTCTAAAGTATCGTTTAATATTATCTTTAGTCTAATTAATGGTGGAATTATTAGTTTTTTGGATCGGTATCGCTAAGTTCTACTTCTAATGTGGAATTGTTCACACGTTTCATTTTGTCCTCTTTATCCTTAAACCAGCATTCTGCTTCAGGATGAAAGCGTGTACCCTTACCTTTATTTTTACAAATTTCACATGGTGTCTTTTCTGACTTTTCTTTGTTAGTATAATTTTTGTAATATTTTTTTGTTTCCAAATTTTTCCTGTATACCAGGTGTTCTAATTTACCTATCTTGTTGTACAAGTCTTCGGTTTTTTTTAATTTTCCCCGATCAATCTTATCAGCTACGAAATTTGGCAAGCCTATCGCAATTAAATCTATTAATGTCCCATCATCAGTGGATTTTCTTACTTCTAGTAAAAGTTTTTCCTTTCTAATTGCATATTCTAATAAAGAGCCTGACTGATATTTAAATTGGAGTGCATACCTTATCGAAGCCCAACCTGTGTTAGCAAATGTATCACAGAAACTTGTTCTCCAATCTTCCCATTTTGATTCAATAGTCAGCTTTAATAGTGTACAACCATACCAATCTGCCGCAACTTTTTCCATAAATGATTTTAAAATTTCAATTTTTCTCTTATCCGTAGTTACATCAAATCGTTCGCACTCTTTTTCAAAACTTATTATCCATTGATCCATGTTTGAATTTTTCCCATTAAATTTTTCAATTGCAAATTCTTTAGCTATCTTGCCAATGTTCTTTTCTTCAGAGTTGTCTTGGCTTTTTTCAAGTAATTTATCTAGCAATTGTATTAATGGTTGTTCTGAAGTGTTTTTAATACCACTTTCTTGTGTGCAAATTTCTTCTTCTAAAAACACGTCACCAAACTGTAAATTTCCCCCTTCATCCAAATAAGTTTCAGTAATATCATCATTTAATTTAATCCACACCTTCCTTGATTGGCCTCTTTTAGTTAGCGTTTTCTTTACCCTAGCAAATGCCGATGTCTTCGTTATTGCCGCATGCTTTTGTGCATTTAAGCAATTATTCGGCATCGTATAATTCCGTCCGTCCGGTGTGCCAATTGAGGTTATACACAGCACGTTTGTTTTTGGGTCCTTTGTAGCAGAAAGCATCTTGAAAGTGAGTTGCAGCATTTCCATAGTGCTTCTAAACGCGAATGTTGTTTTATAATGAGTTCTATAATCCCTTTTGTTATAGAAATAACACACGAATTGCTTCTCTGTAATTAACAAAGATTTTATTATTATATTATCAATATCTTACAATAAAATAAACTAATTCTTAATTATACCTGTATTTAACAAAGAAACAACATTCGATGTTCTTATTCGCACTGCTGTTTCTTGGTTTTACAAGTTTACAATATTTTTATAGTACTATGTCATACTTATTGCCATGTGAAATTGTCATTCCTACACTTCTGTTTTGAGTCACCAACCTGTCACATAAAATGCACTCAAAGAAAAAAGAGTATAATCTTGTTACATATAATATATAATATATAATATATAATATATAATATATAATATATAATATATAATATATAATATATAATATATAATATATAATATATAATATATAATATATAATATATAATATATAATATATAATATATAATATATAATATATAATATATAATATATAATATATAATATATAATATATAATATATAATATATAATATATAATATATAATATATAATATATAATATATAATATATAATATATAATATATAATATATAATATATAATATATAATATATAATATATAATATATAATATATAATATATAATATATAATATATAATATATAATATATAATATATAATATATAATATATAATATATAATATATAATATATAATATATAATATATAATATATAATATATAATATATAATATATAATATATAATATATAATATATAATATATAATATATAATATATAATATATAATATATAATATATAATATATAATATATAATATATAATATATAATATATAATATATAATATATAATATATAATATATAATATATAATATATAATATATAATATATAATATATAATATATAATATATAATATATAATATATAATATATAATATATAATATATAATATATAATATATAATATATAATATATAATATATAATATATAATATATAATATATAATATATAATATATAATATATAATATATAATATATAATATATAATATATAATATATAATATATAATATATAATATATAATATATAATATATAATATATAATATATAATATATAATATATAATATATAATATATAATATATAATATATAATATATAATATATAATATATAATATATAATATATAATATATAATATATAATATATAATATATAATATATAATATATAATATATAATATATAATATATAATATATAATATATAATATATAATATATAATATATAATATATAATATATAATATATAATATATAATATATAATATATAATATATAATATATAATATATAATATATAATATATAATATATAATATATAATATATAATATATAATATATAATATATAATATATAATATATAATATATAATATATAATATATAATATATAATATATAATATATAATATATAATATATAATATATAATATATAATATATAATATATAATATATAATATATAATATATAATATATAATATATAATATATAATATATAATATATAATATATAATATATAATATATAATATATAATATATAATATATAATATATAATATATAATATATAATATATAATATATAATATATAATATATAATATATAATATATAATATATAATATATAATATATAATATATAATATATAATATATAATATATAATATATAATATATAATATATAATATATAATATATAATATATAATATATAATATATAATATATAATATATAATATATAATATATAATATATAATATATAATATATAATATATAATATATAATATATAATATATAATATATAATATATAATATATAATATATAATATATAATATATAATATATAATATATAATATATAATATATAATATATAATATATAAAATATAATATATAATATATAATATATAATATATAATATATAGTATATAATATATAATATATTATATATTATAATATATAATATATAATATATAATATATTATATATTATATATAATATATAATAAATAATATATAATATATAATATATATATATAATGAGTTTTATAATCCCTTTTGTTATAGAAATACACGAATTGTTTCTCTGTAATTAACAAAGATTTTATTATTATATTATCAATATCTTACAATAAAATAAACTAATTCTTAATTATACCTGTAATTAACAAAGAAACAACATTCGATGTTCTTATTCACACTGCTGTTTCTTGGTTTTACAAGTTTACAATGTTCTTATAGTACTATGTCATACTTATTGCCATGTGAAATTGTCACTCCTACACTTCTGTTTTGAGTCACCAACCTGTCACATAAAATGCACTCAAAGAAAAAAGAGTATACTCTTGTTACATCTCCCCCCCTAGGATAAAAGATATGGTATGAAAGCAAAATCACATGAATTCCTGGCTAAGTGTCGCCACTACTTTTCTTAATCTGCTGTATTTGGAACAAATTTGATTCTGATCTTTTGTGTCCTGTGTCAATCTTATACATTGACTTTGATACTTTCTCCAAAATCTTGTAAGGTCCAATCATTAATTCGTCTAATTTTTTTCTATTTAGCCTATTACCATTTTCCACATATATCAAGTCTCCAACACTAAAGTCATAATCTTTTCTGTTCTTATCATATAATTTCTTATTGTAATTATGGTATTTGTTACTGTTTTCGAACGCAATAGCCCTATCATGTTCAAGTTCATTATTTTCTCTCTTTTTCCTTAACTCTTTTGGTAATATTGATGTGTCTTCGCCTTGTAACAAATATTTTGGACTGAACTTAGTGACTGTGTGTTCAGTTTCATTATATTTTTCTACACAGTTATGTGCTATAGTTGTCCATGCACATTTTTTTTCTTCTCATTTAGCGCACATCTGATCTTATTTAATAAAGTTTGATTAAGTCTCTCATTCAAGCCGTTGGAGAATGGTGTATTGACTGCTGTGAAAATCAAGTTTATTTTTTTCTCTTCTAGATATTTTTTGAATTCTTTGGAATTTACTCAAAGAAAAAAGAGTATACTCTTGTTACATCTCCCCCCCTAGGATAAAAGATATGGTATGAAAGCAAAATCACATGAATTCCTGGCTAAGTGTCGCCACTACTTTTCTTAATCTGCTGTATTTGGAACAAATTTGATTCTGATCTTTTGTGTCCTGTGTCAATCTTATACATTGACTTTGATACTTTCTCCAAAATCTTGTAAGGTCCAATCATTAATTCGTCTAATTTTTTTCTATTTAGCCTATTACCATTATCCACATATATCAAGTCTCCAACACTAAAGTCATAATCTTTTCTGTTCTTATCATATAATTTCTTATTGTAATTATGGTATTTGTTACTGTTTTCGAACGCAATAGCCCTATCATGTTCAAGTTCATTATTTTCTCTCTTTTTCCTTAACTCTTTTGGTAATATTGATGTGTCTTCGCCTTGTAACAAATATTTTGGACTGAACTTAGTGACTGTGTGTTCAGTTTCATTATATTTTTCTACACAGTTATGTGCTATAGTTGTCCATGCATATTTTTTTTCTTCTCATTTAGCGCACATCTGATCTTATTTAATAAAGTTTGATTAAGTCTCTCATTCAAGCCGTTGGAGAATGGTGTATTGACTGCTGTGAAAATCAAGTTTATTTTTTTCTCTTCTAGATATTTTTTGAATTCTTTGGAATTTATTCCAGAATATTGATCTGTTAAAATCATCTCTATATCATGCTCCCTAAGAGTGTTGTCTGTTAATTTAATAAAGTCACTTGCGTTTTGTGTTTTTGATGTTAATATGTAAGCAAATCTTGTAAAGTGGTCTACTAGGAGATGTAAATATTTTTTGTGGATCGTGATCCACCGAATCCACCTGTTGTATCTATGGAAACTATTTGAAAAGGTTTTCCTGCGGGTCCAAGATGTGACAATAGACCAATATTATCTTGCCTTCTTGACTTATTCTTTATACAAATATTACAATTTCTGCATGTTTTTCTTATATTTTCTTCTATATTCAATATTTTTGCTTTTATTGTTATCAATCCATCTGTTTTATTCACACCATTAATTGTTTTTAAGTTAGCTTTGTACATGTTTTTGCTTGATTTCAATTTTATTAGTTTTTTATTAATAAGTGAAACATTTGAACCTGGATCATAAATAGCTGATACCTCTAAAGTATCGTTTAATATTATCTTTAGTCTAATTAATGGTGGAATTATTAGTTTTTTGGATCGGTATCGCTAAGTTCTACTTCTAATGTGGAATTGTTCACACGTTTCATTTTGTCCTCTTTATCCTTAAACCAGCATTCTGCTTCAGGATGAAAGCGTGTACCCTTACCTTTATTTTTACAAATTTCACATGGTGTCTTTTCTGACTTTTCTTTGTTAGTATAATTTTTGTAATATTTTTTTGTTTCCAAATTTTTCCTGTATACCAGGTGTTCTAATTTACCTATCTCTTTGTACAAGTCTTCGGTTTTTTTTAATTTTCCCCGATCAATCTTATCAGCTACGAAATTTGGCAAGCCTATCGCAATTAAATCTATTAATGTCCCATCATCAGTGGATTTTCTTACTTCTAGTAAAAGTTTTTCCTTTCTAATTGCATATTCTAATAAAGAGCCTGACTGATATTTAAATTGGAGTGCATACCTTATCGAAGCCCAACCTGTGTTAGCAAATGTATCACAGAAACTTGTTCTCCAATCTTCCCATTTTGATTCAATAGTCAGCTTTAATAGTGTACAACCATACCAATCTGCCGCAACTTTTTCCATAAATGATTTTAAAATTTCAATTTTTCTCTTATCCGTAGTTACATCAAATCGTTCGCACTCTTTTTCAAAACTTATTATCCATTGATCCATGTTTGAATTTTTCCCATTAAATTTTTCAATTGCAAATTCTTTAGCTATCTTGCCAATGTTCTTTTCTTCAGAGTTGTCTTGGCTTTTTTCAAGTAATTTTTCTAGCAATTGTATTAATGGCTGTTCTGAAGTGTTTTTAATACCACTTTCTTGTGTGCAAATTTCTTCTTCTAAAAACACGTCACCAAACTGTAAATTTCCCCCTTCATCCAAATAAGTTTCAGTAATATCATCATTTAATTTAATCCACACCTTCCTTGATTGGCCTCTTTTAGTTAGCGTTTTCTTTACCCTAGCAAATGCCGATGTCTTCGTTATTGCCGCATGCTTTTGTGCATTTAAGCAATTATTCGGCATCGTATAATTCCGTCCGTCCGGTGTGCCAATTGAGGTTATACACAGCACGTTTGTTTTTGGGTCCTCTGTAGCAGAAAGCATCTTGAAAGTGAATTGCAGCATTTCCATAGTGCTTCTAAACGCGAATGTTGTTTTATAATGAGTTCTATAATCCCTTTTGTTATAGAAATAACACACGAATTGTTTCTCTGTAATTAACAAAGATTTTATTATTATATTATCAATATCTTACAATAAAATAAACTAATTCTTAATTATACCTGTAATTAACAAAGAAACAACATTCGATGTTCTTATTCGCACTGCTGTTTCTTGGTTTTACAAGTTTACAATATTTTTATAGTACTATGTCATACTTATTGCCATGTGAAATTGTCATTCCTACACTTCTGTTTTGAGTCACCAACCTGTCACATAAAATGCACTCAAAGAAAAAAGAGTATAATCTTGTTACATATAATATATAATATATAATATATAATATATAATATATAATATATAATATATAATATATAATATATAATATATAATATATAATATATAATATATAATATATAATATATAATATATAATATATAATATATAATATATAATATATAATATATAATATATAATATATAATATATAATATATAATATATAATATATAATATATAATATATAATATATAATATATAATATATAATATATAATATATAATATATAATATATAATATATAATATATAATATATAATATATAATATATAATATATAATATATAATATATAATATATAATATATAATATATAATATATAATATATAATATATAATATATAATATATAATATATAATATATAATATATAATATATAATATATAATATATAATATATAATATATAATATATAATATATAATATATAATATATAATATATAATATATAATATATAATATATAATATATAATATATAATATATAATATATAATATATAATATATAATATATAATATATAATATATAATATATAATATATAATATATAATATATAATATATAATATATAATATATAATATATAATATATAATATATAATATATAATATATAATATATAATATATAATATATAATATATAATATATAATATATAATATATAATATATAATATATAATATATAATATATAATATATAATATATAATATATAATATATAATATATAATATATAATATATAATATATAATATATAATATATAATATATAATATATAATATATAATATATAATATATAATATATAATATATAATATATAATATATAATATATAATATATAATATATAATATATAATATATAATATATAATATATAATATATAATATATAATATATAATATATAATATATAATATATAATATATAATATATAATATATAATATATAATATATAATATATAATATATAATATATAATATATAATATATAATATATAATATATAATATATAATATATAATATATAATATATAATATATAATATATAATATATAATATATAATATATAATATATAATATATAATATATAATATATAATATATAATATATAATATATAATATATAATATATAATATATAATATATAATATATAATATATAATATATAATATATAATATATAATATATAATATATAATATATAATATATAATATATAATATATAATATATAATATATAATATATAATATATAATATATAATATATAATATATAATATATAATATATAATATATAATATATAATATATAATATATAATATATAATATATAATATATAATATATAATATATAATATATAATATATAATATATAATATATAATATATAATATATAATATATAATATATAATATATAATATATAATATATAATATATAATATATAATATATAATATATAATATATAATATATAATATATAATATATAATATATAATATATAATATATAATATATAATATATAATATATAATATATAATATATAATATATAATATATAATATATAATATATAATATATAATATATAATATATAATATATAATATATAATATATAATATATAATATATAATATATAATATATAATATATAATATATAATATATAATATATAATATATAATATATAATATATAATATATAATATATAATATATAATATATAATATATAATATATAATATATAATATATAATATATAATATATAATATATAATATATAATATATAATATATAATATATAATATATAATATATAATATATAATATATAATATATAATATATAATATATAATATATAATATATAATATATAATATATAATATATAATATATAATATATAATATATAATATATAATATATAATATATAATATATAATATATAATATATAATATATAATATATAATATATAATATATAATATATAATATATAATATATAATATATAATATATAATATATAATATATAATATATAATATATAATATATAATATATAATATATAATATATAATATATAATATATAATATATAATATATAATATATAATATATAATATATAATATATAATATATAATATATAATATATAATATATAATATATAATATATAATATATAATATATAATATATAATATATAATATATAATATATAATATATAATATATAATATATAATATATAATATATAATATATAATATATAATATATAATATATAATATATAATATATAATATATAATATATAATATATAATATATAATATATAATATATAATATATAATATATAATATATAATATATAATATATAATATATAATATATAATATATAATATATAATATATAATATATAATATATAATATATAATATATAATATATAATATATAATATATAATATATAATATATAATATATAATATATAATATATAATATATAATATATAATATATAATATATAATATATAATATATAATATATAATATATAATATATAATATATAATATATAATATATAATATATAATATATAATATATAATATATAATATATAATATATAATATATAATATATAATATATAATATATAATATATAATATATAATATATAATATATAATATATAATATATAATATATAATATATAATATATAATATATAATATATAATATATAAATATATAATATATAATATATAATATATAATATATAATATATAATATATAATATATAATATATAATATATAATATATAATATATAATATATAATATATAATATATAATATATAATATATAATATATAATATATAATATATAATATATAATATATAATATATAATATATAATATATAATATATAATATATAATATATATAATATATAATATATAATATAATATAATAAATATATAAAATATATAATATGTAATATATAATATATAATATATAATATATAATATATAATATATAATATATAATATATAATATAATATATAATATATAATATATAATATATAATATATAATATATAATATATAATATGTAATATATAATATATAATATATAATTTATAATATATATATAATATATAATATATAATATATAATATATAATATATAATATATAATATATAATATATAATATATAATATATAATATATAATATATAATATATAATATATAATATATAATATATAATATATAATATATAATATATAATATATAATATATAATATATAATATATAATATATAATATATAATATATAATATATAATATATAATATATAATATATAATATATAATATATAATATATAATATATAATATATAATATATAATATATAATATATAATATATAATATATAATATATAATATATAATATATAATATATAATATATAATATATAATATATAATATATAATATATAATATATAATATATAATATATACAAAAAAGTTTTTTTCTTTTTAAATTATAGTGATCATCTAACGCAGATGTCATTTAAGGCATTGTTAGCCACACGTTGTTAAAATGTAACCGTATCTTATCGTAACGTTGGCATTCAGTGCAATTATAGAATGTAGAAAACGAACCAGCATGTTGCTGTGAAAATTAACCAAACTTTATCAGCTGTTCACAAATGTCACGTACAAATGTAACAAAAATCTAAAATCAACAGAAGCTAATGATAGGATACGTTTAGCTTAAGTTGGGTAAGCACTTACATGTGTTTTTTATAAGACAGTTTAAATCAGCTGATTTAAGCCGTTACCGTTACACGTGGCTAACCAGGCCTTTATAATATAAAAATGGTGAAAGTGTGACTAAAATTTATCATAAATCAAGCAATTATTCTTTACCTTTTAATTTTTTTACGGAATATTTTTCATTTTAAACTTATTTTATACGAGTATGTAGAAAAGCTAGCTTTTTGTAGAATTCTTTTTAATTAAAAAAAAAATATGTAAATAATATTCAGAGAATCGATAAACTTTACCAAATTACAGCTAATAAATTATTTCAAATTTTGGTGGTAAATTTAAATACAAATTTCGATGAGATGAGATTACCGGTAAACTGGGGCCAAATCACCGCATTCGATATCGAGTAAAATCAATAGAAAATACCATATTTTGGTAGTAGTATATATATGCGGGTACCAGCCCACTTTTTCAGTACAAGCGTGGCTCCATGCAATGGTGGCTAACGCGCGGGCCATTTAGTTTTAGTTTTTGTGTGTGTGTGTGAGAGAAGGAGAGTGGTGTGTATGTGTGTGAGAGGGAGAGTGGCGTGTGTGTGTTAGAGGGAGAGTGGCGTTTGTGTGTGCATGTGTGTGTGGGGGGAGGGGCGTATGTGTGAGAGTCATAACTGATAAGAAGTAGATAACTGATAAGAAGTACATGACTTCTGCGGTTATGAGTTAATTAAATAAATATAGATTTGATAAGAAGGTTACAACTAAGAAAAATGTACGTAACTGTACCCAATATTTTAACAATGAGTCATACATCTAAATATAGATTTGTTAAATAGAATATAACCTGTAAACTTATATAAATGAAAAAGATTTAGTTTTTTGGTTTTTAATTTAAAATTAAAATTTTTATTGGTTTCTAATTTAAATTATAGTTTATTAACTTGAATTTGCTTAAATTAAATTATATATAAAACTAATTATAAATATTTGTTTTTAATTTTTAGATATTTCATTATTTTTTATTAACTTTGACTTGAGGTTTTTTTTTTAGGTTTAGTTCAGAAAATATTCATTTAGTCTCGTCTATATGTTTTTTCTATTGAAATATTCGAAATATATATTTTTTTTGCTTGTTATTAAGTAAAATTATAGTCAATTTTAATGTTAGTATCGCAATTTAAATATCATTTTTCAGACTTTTACTAAATTTATTACATCAGACCAAATCTTTATTTTTTTTTTTCATATATTAAAGACTTTCAAACAATCTTTTTATATTTGCTTTTCAATTTTTAATTTAAGTTTTTAGTTTTTAGGTTTTCAATTTTTAATTTAAGTTTTTAGTTTTTTTTGTTTTTAATTTTTTGTTTCAATTTTTAGTTTTTAATTTTTACTTTAATTTATTATAGATAGGTATCTTATATTAAGTTTCTATAGTTGTTTTTTCAATAATATTTTATTCTTTTTTATTAACTTTGAATATTCAAGTGTCTTTCAGTTAGTTCCTATAGTTGTTCTTCATTAATATTTTATAAGCTTCTTTCTATTTTATTATTGTTTTATCACAGAGTTTTATTTAGATTTATAGTTAAAAATGTATTTGTACATGGTAAAAAGTTTTTTTTTGTTAATATATTATTGATAATAAGACTCACATGCACATGTGAAAGTATTCACCATACAAAATATATGCACAATTATATTTATGAAATTCATTATTAAAATATATAAAAGGAGTACTAACATCATTAAACATTCTTAATTCACTAATCGTTTTTAGAATTAACTGTATATGATTCTTGTCAATACAAGCGCCCCGTATATGATTCTTATTAATATATGCGCCCCGGTAGGTGAGTAGGTAGCGTGCTAGCCTATCATGCGAGGGGTCGTGGGTTCGATTCCCACCAGAGGCTTTGGTCTGTCGCTGCAAAAAAAAAAAAAAAATGAACACACTACTCCCTCTTTCCTCCTTAACATATTTTCCTGAGATCAACACAATGCACTGCATCTGTAGGGGCATCCCCTGAGTGTTGATTAATTAAAAAAAAAAAAAAAAAAAAAAAAACAACTATAAAAATTTATTATATTTTCCAATTCATTAACCCATTTTTTAAATTATCTATAATGTTAATAGACTAGATGATTTTTTTGTTACCGATGTTTTTGTTCTACCGTTTTATCCCGATTTTGACCAGCGTATATTATACGAAAGGTATTTCTTTTTAGCTGTTCACCAGATTTACATATTTTTTAATTTTTTCTTTATTTTGAGTAAATTGCATTTAAAAGTTCCTACTAACACATACATAAAATTATACGTATGCTACGTGTGTGTTTATTAAATTTGTTAATGTGTTTGTTTAATGAGTTTGTTTTCTTTATTCACAATAATAATAAACCAAAATTTGTGAATTGGCTAAGTTGAAAAAAAATAAAGTTGCCTAGAAATTGCACTCGAATTTCGAGCACTGGAATATGCTAGTCAATATAAATAGGTTTATTATACTCAAGTCATAACTAAGATAAATGTAGGTAACTATACCTAATATTTATGAATGAGTTATACAAGATAAGAAGTACATAACTGATAAGAAGTACATAACTGATTAGAAGTACTATACTTCTGCGGTTATGAGTGAATTAAATAAATATAGATTTGATAAGAAGGGTACAAACTAAAAAAATGGACGAACTGTACCTAATATTTTAACAATGAGTCATGAATCTACATATAGTTTAGATTATGATTCTGAATGAGTACAACTATTTAGGTGTAACTTTCACCCCGTGTGTATAGAACTTATAGTATAAAAGAGTTTCACACTTATAGACTAATCTCATTCGTCTACCACAGTGTTCCGCAAAGCGTGTGCCGCGGTCATCAGTTGGTTTGCCGCGGAAAAAAGTCAATTTGCATTTTAATTTGATATTTTTTTTTATATTAATTTATTATTAATAGTACAATAACATAAAATACACAATGAAAAAGTGTGACTTTTTCTACATGTTATGATATTTTTAATTTACTTTGTTATGGTGTTATGGATCAGCCACGCTGCCAATGGCAGTAACGAAATGTTTCCAAATGGCATGGCTGCTGATTCAGAAAAAAGTGCAGGCTTTGATAGTGAAACACTTGGAGCTATTAGCAGAAAAAGTTAACTGTTATTTTCCTAAGTCTGACCTGCAATCTATCGACTGGGTACAAAATCCATTCTCGGATAATATTTCCCTTGGACACTTAACTAGCAGGAAGAATTCATGGAGTTAGAAACTTTTCGGACATTAAAACTAAAATTTTCCGAAGTAGTGCTGGCACATTTTTGGCTGCATATAAAAAATGAGCTTCCACTGCTTTCAAAGCGTGTTGTTGAAAATCTATTACCATTTGCCACAACCTACTTATGCGAATCGGGATTTTCAACTCTCACTACTATTAAATCGGAAAAAAGAGAACGCCTGAGCACGATCAATGAAGAGATGAGTGCAGCCTTATCAACGATTACTCCAAATTTTGACCGCCTGTGCTCAGTTAAACAGGGTCACATTTCTCACTAAACATCTTTTCATATTATGTATATTGATTTTAGTAATAAATAAATATTAAATAAACATTGCTTCTTCTTTGGCGTACCGCTAAAAATTTCTTGATTTGATAGGTGTACCTTGAACACAAAGAGTTTGCGGAACACTGGTCTACCATATTCTTAATAGTGAAGTGAATATAAAAAATTAGCAAAGTTATTAATTTTTAAAAACAAGAAATATAAAAAATCAATTTTATAAATAAAGGACATCAATTTTTATTAATAAAGGACATCAGTTTTACTAATAAAGGACATCAAACTATTAATAAAGGACATCAATTTTACCAATAAAGGACATCAATTATTACCAATACAGTACATCAATTTTTATCAATAAAGGACTCATCCATAAAAGAAAATCATAAAACAGAGAACAGATAAACATTTTCTAAAATCATTGATGATTCAACAATTGCTGATTTAGGACCAGGAGAGGAAAATATTTAGATATACCAACAATTTATAATTTACATTTTTTTGGGCAAATAAGAATAAACAGAAAATAAAAAATAAAATGGCTGATTTCTTTTGTGAATTTTGCCCAAAAGCATATAAACATGCTAATTCGTTAACGAAGAACAAGCAAGTGAATATTGCAGTTTTTGTAAAATGCATGTTTTAAAATCATTATGGTCATATCATTTGAGAACAAACTATCATAAAAGCAATTGCGTCGGACAAATGAATAACAGCATCAAATGTATTTCATCGGCATTCAAGAATCGCATTGAAACATATGTTTTTGAAAACATTAGTAAAGAAAATTTTATACTAGAAAACTTTCTAAGTATAATAAGAGATGATGTGATTAAAGTGATACAGCGTGTTCTGCAACAGCATAGAAACATAAAATTTAATTGCGAATTATTTTGCAAGTATATGCTGATAAAAGAAGAATCACTATTATGTGAAATAGATATAAAATCACATCAAACAAAAATGGTTATAGTGAGTGAAAGTATGGAGACGGATGACCTTTTACAACTATATTCAATGCAATGCAGTATATTAAAAACAAAAATGAGCGAATTTCAGGAGAGATATAGCGGATGGACGTTAATTGAAATATCGCATATTGAACTTATATATATAAACGTATAAAAATGTATAAAAGGATCGCAATACTTACGCTTACCTCCAGCTATTGCAAAAAACAGGGATGCATTAATGTACAAAATAATGATGAATTTTGCTTTAAATGGGCTTTAATATCGGCATTTTACCCAGTCTCTAATCATACAGAAAGATGTTCATCATACAAAATTGCAGACATTACAGCTGATCTCATAATCTTGGAAAACGATCTGGTCCTCAATTTTAAAAACTTATACTTTCCGCTACCAGTCAACCAAATTAAAGTATTTGAGTTAAATAATCCGGATATAAGTATAAATGTCTTTGGCTTGGAGAATAACCAAATTATAGGACCATACTATTTTACAGCCGATGAAAAAGCACATCATATTAATTTATTATTAGTCGAAGATGAAGACAAGTTTAACTATGTATGGATTAAAGACATTTCAAGGTAAGCTAATTGAAATGAATTTGTAACGAAATAAAAAATTTAAAACGTCTTGTTAAATATGAATACTACAGAAAAACATTTTTTTGCTTTGTATAATTACAGATTGATCCAAAGTCAACTAACAAAACATAAAGGGAAAATATATATGTGCAACAGCTGCCTGTTGTATTTCCATAATTAACCAGCCCTGCAAAAACATCACGGAGAATGCAATAAGCTGGTAACAAGTATGCCTAACATAGATAAAAATATTATTAACTTTAAGAACTATAAGAATCAAATGTTAGTACCGTTTGTCGTATACGCTGATTTTGAATGTCTTCTAGAAACAGTTGATATTCAAAATTCCGCTAATGTAAAGACGGTACAAAAACATATACCTTTTGCCTATAGTTATTAAATAAAGTGTAGTTTTGATGTAAGTTTAGACATATTTATATAATGGAATAGATGCAGCATCTAATTTTTTTTTTAAATTTGGTTAAAGATGTTTTATATACATATATATAGTAATTATTTAAGTATAAACAAACCCATGAACTCCTTAACATTAGATCAAGAAAAAAGACAAAAGGAAGATAATACTTGCCAAATGTAGCCAAAATTTGACTATCGAAGATAGAGTAGCTGACCATTGTCATTTAACGGGTGATTATAGAGGTCCAGCACATAATAAATGTAATTTGGAATATCAAATTGCGAAATTTGTTCCCATCTTTTTCCATAACCTTTCGGCATACGATTGCCATTTATTTGTAAAAGAACTCTCATCTATAGAAGGTGATATAAATATTATTCCGATAAATAAGGAATTATATGTATCTATATCTAAAAGAATTGCTGTAAATGATAAGGATACCATTGAACTTCGGTTTCTAGATTCTTTTAGATTTATGCCTTCAAGTTTGCAAAAACTATCTGATTACTTAGCTGATACTGATTTAAATACCGTAAAATCAATTTACCCCAACGATGATGAGTTTAAATTAGTGAAACGTAAAGGTGTCTTTCCGTATGATTATCTAGACTCGATGTATCGTCTCGAGGAAACCCAATTACCGCCGCAAACATTATTCTTCAATAAATTAACTAATGAGTCGTGTAGTGATGATGACTATGAACATGCTCAAAAAGTATGGGATACTTTCAAAAGCAATACTTTATTAGATTATTTATTATTGTATTTGAAAACGATGTCTTGTTGCTATGCGACGTTTTTGAAAATTTTAGAAAAGTATGTGTAAATATTTACAATTTAGATCCATGTCAATATTATACCAAACCTGGTTTGTCTTGGGATGCCATGTTGAAAACTACAGAAATAAATTTAGAATTGATAACTGATTTTAATATGTATAATTTTATTGTTCGTGGTATTAGGGGTGATATTGTTCAATGCAGTAAACGATATTCAATTGCTAATAATAAATATTTGGATGATTATGATTCTGGTAAGGAATCAAATTATGTAATTTATTTAGATGTTAATAATTTATATGGTTATGCAATGTCTCAATATCTCCCCTATAATAACTTTGAATGGATGGGAAATTTTGAAAATTTCAACTTAAATGAAGTGAAAGATGATTCGGCAATTGGATACATATTAGAAGTAGATCTAGAATACCCATCTTCGTTACATGACTATCACAACGACCTACCATTTTGCGCTCAAAAAAAAAAAAAAAAAAGAATATGAAACAGACTAAACTAATCACAGACTTGAACAGCAAAACAAATTATATTATACATTATCGAACTCTTCAACAGTGCATTCAACATGGTCTTATTTTAAAGAAAGTACACAGAATTCTTAAATTTAATCAATCGAATTGGCTGAAAAAATATATTGATTTGAACAACTACCATAGAACATTAGCAAAAAATTCGTTTGAATAAAATTTTTTCAAGCTGTTTATGGTAAGACCATGGAAAATGTCGACAAGAGGAAAGATTTTAAAATAGTATGTGACTGGGAGAGCAAAGGTAGGAGATTGGGGGCTTGGGCTCTTATAGCTAAGAATAACTTTCATAGTTCACTTAAGATCTCCGATGAAATGATTGTAATTCAAATGAAAAGAGCTCGTACGGTTTATAATAAACCAATTTACGTTGGTTTTTCCGTTTTAGAGTTATCTAAATGGAAAATGTATGATTTTCATTATGATTACATGAAACCTAAATATCGGGAAGATATATGTCTGAACTATTTGGATACAGATTCGTTTATTTATGATATTCAAACAAATGACTTCTATAATGACATCAGAAATGACATTAGCACATATTTCGATACGTCTGGTTATGAAATGGCAAATGTTTTCAATTTCCCATTGCTAAATAAAAAAGTCTTAGGCATGATGAAGGATGAATGCAATGGGAAAATAATGAAGGAATTCATAGGTTTGAGAGCAAATATGTATTCCATTAGAATTGATAAAGAAAAAAAAAGAAATCAAAAAATAAAAGGTGTAAAACAATGTGTTACACAAAAACTTAGCGTAGCCGATTTTAGAAAATGTTTATTTGATAAGGAATTATATTATGATTCTATGTATATTTTTAGATCTAAGATACATGAAGTGTATACCCAACATATTTCTAAGCTAACTTTAAGTTATTTAGATGATAAGCGTTGTATAAGAGAAAATGGTGTTGACACCTATGCATGGGGTATTCACAAAATAAAAAAAAATATAAAAAAACACAAAATAAATTTTGTTTTTATTTATTAAAAAGAAATTTTAAACATAAATGACCACAATTGTAAGTATTAAATTTTTGTTTTAATCAGATTATCAAATACGAAGCTGATCGTTAGGAGATATCAATAATTACAATAAACAGTATGGATAATAAATTGTCAAAAGATATTGTAAAGACGAGAGTAGTATTAAAGGAAAAAACTCCAAAAATATTAAATTAAATGAAAAGGATAGAATTTAAGAAAAGGTATTAGTGCTGAATGCTGTGTGTATACATTCTGATACACAAGTTGAAATGAATATGAGAGATATATACAATGATCATGTCATCGGTGACATGTTATTTAAAAAAAAATTATAGAGATTCGTAGCGAGTGTTGGAAAGATAAATATGGTTTTGTTGTTGTAAGTAAGGATGATTCAATAAACAAAGGCCGATATCGAAAAGGTTTTAATAGTTTCATACAATTTTGATTGATACCAGATACAAAGCTGATCGTTAACAGATACGAAGCTGATCGCTAGTAGATACACGAAGCCGATCGTTAGTAGATATCAATAAATATGAAATGAAATACGGGAACTGATCAGATAAAACTGATCATGATAAAACTGATCATGATCATGATCATGATCGTGATAATGATCAGTTTTATATCATGATCATAATCATGATTAGTTTTATCATGATCATGATTAGTTTTATCATGATCATGATCGTGATCATGATCAGTTTTATCATGATCAGTTTTATCATGATCATGATCATGATCAGTTTTATCATGATCAGTTTTATCTGATCAGTTTTGCGGTTAACTCCTTAGTGTGCATTGCTTTTTTAAACCAATTATCTATAAAAAAGAGCATAAAATTCCCATATTTCAATTCATATTTATTGATATCTACTAACGATCGGCTTCGTATCTACTAGCGATCAGCTTTTCGATATCGGCCTTTGTTTATTGAATCATCCTTACTTACAACAACAAAACCATATTTATCTTTCCAACACTCGCTACAAATCTCTATAAATTTTTTAAAATAACATGTCACCGATGTCATGATCATTGTATATATCTCTCATATTCATTTCAACTAGTGTATCAGAATGTATACACACAGCATTCAGCACTAATACCTTTTCTTAAATTCTATCCTTTTCATTTAATTTAATATTTTTGGAGTTTTTTTTCCTTTAATACTACTCTCGTCTTTACAATATCTTTTGACAATTTATTATCCATACTGTTTATTGTAATTATTGATATCTGCTAACGATCAGCTTCGTATCTGATAATCTGATTAAAACAAAAATTTAATACTTACAATTGTGGTCATTTATGTTTAAAATTTCTTTTTAATAAATAAAAACAAAATTGATTTTGTGTTTTTTTTATATTTTTTTTTATTTTGTGATGACCCCATGCATAGGTGTCAACACCATTTTCTCTTATACAACGCTTATCATCTAAATAACTTAAAGTTAGCTTAGAAATATGTTGGGTATACACTTCATGTATCTTAGAACTAAAAATATATATAGAATCATAATATAATTTCTTATCAAATAAACATTTTCTAAAATCGGCTACGCTAAGTTTTTGTGTAACACATTGTTTTACACCTTTTATTTTTTGATTTCTTTTTCTTCTTTATCAATTCTAATGGAATACATTTTTGCTCTCAAACTTATGAATTCCTTCATTATTTTCCCATTGCATTCATCCTTCATCATGCCTAAGACTTTTTTATTTAGCAATGGGAAATTGAAAACATTTGCCATTTCATAACCAGACGTATCGTATCTGATGTCATTATAGAAGTCATTTGTTCGAATATCATAAATAAACGAATCTGTATCCATATAGTTCAGACATATATCTTCCCGATATTTAGGTTTCATGTAATCATAATGAAAATCATACATTTTCCATTTAGATAACTCTAAAACGGAAAAACCAACGTAAATTGGTTTATTATAAACCGTACGAGCTCTTTTCATTTGAATTACAATCATTTCATCGGAGATCTTAAGTGAACTATGAAAGTTATTCTTAGCTATAAGAGCCCAAGCCCCCAATCTCCTATCTTTGCTCTCCCAGTCACATACTATTTTAAAATCTTTCCTCTTGTCGACATTTTCCATGGTCTTACCATAAACAGCTTGAAAAAATTTTATTCAAACGAATTTTTTGCTAATGTTCTATGGTAGTTGTTCAAATCAATATATTTTTTCAGCCAATTCGATTGATTAAATTTAAGAATTCTGTGTACTTTCTTTAAAATAAGACCATGTTGAATGCACTGTTGAAGAGTTCGATAATGTATAATATAATTTGTTTTGCTGTTCAAGTCTGTGATTAGTTTAGTCTGTTTCATATTCTTATATTTTTTATTTTTAGCGCAAAATGGTAGGTCGTTGTGATAGTCATGTAACGAAGATGGGTATTCTAGATCTACTTCTAATATGTATCCAATTGCCGAATCATCTTTCACTTCACTTAAGTTGAAATTTTCAAAATTTTCCATCCATTCAAAGTTATTATAGGGGAGATATTGAGACATTGCATAACCATATAAATTATTAACATCTAAATAAATTAGATAATTTGATTCCTTACCAGAATCATAATCATCCAAATATTTATTATTAGCAATTGAATATCGTTTACTTATACATATTAATATCAGTTATCAATTCTAAATTTATTTCTGTAGTTTTCAACATGACATCCCAAGACAAACCAGGTGTGGTATAATATTGACATGGATGTAAATTGTAAATATTTACACATACTTTTCTAACATTTTTAAAAACGTCGCATAGCAACAAGACGTCGTTTTCAAATACAATAATAAATAATCTAATAAAGTATTGCATTTGAAAGTATTCCATACTTTTTGAGCATGTGCATAGTCATCATCACTACACGACTCATTAGTTAATTTATTGAAGAATAATGATTGCGGCGGTAATTGGGTTTCCTCGAGACGATACATCGAGTCTAGATAATCATACGGAAAGACACCTTTACGTTTCACTAATTTAAACTCACCATCGTTTGGGTAAATTGATTTTACGGTATTTAAATCAGTATCAGCTAAGTAATCAGATAGTTTTTGCAAACTTGAAGGCATAAATCTAAAAGAATCTAGAAACCGAAGTTCAATGGTATCCTTATCATTTACAGCAATTCTTTTAGATATAGATACATATAATTCCTTATTTATCGGAATAATATTTATATCACCTTCTATAGATGAGAGTTCTTCTACAAATAAATGGCAATCGTATGCCGAAAGGTTATGGAAAAAGATAGGAACAAATTTCGCAATATGATATTCCAAATTACATTTATTATGTGCTGGACCTCTATAATCACCCGTTAAATGACAATGGTCAGCTACTTTATCTTCGAAAGTCAAATTTTGTCTACAAATATGGCAAATGTTATCTTCCTTTTGTCTTTTTTCTTGATCTAATGTTAAGGAATTCATGGGTTTGATTATACTTAAATAATTACTATATATATAAAACATCTTTAACCAAATTTTTAAAAAAATTAGATGCTGGATCTATTCCATTATATAAATATGTCTAAACTTACATCAAAACTACACTTTATGTAATAACTATAGGCAAAAGGTATATGTTTTTGTACCGGCTTTACATTAGCGGAATTTTGAATATCAACTGTTTCCGGAAGACATTCAAAATCAGCGTATACGACAAACGGTACTAACATTTGATTCTTATAGTTCTTAAAGTTAATAATATTTTTATCTATGTTAGGCATACTTGTTACCAACTTATTGCATTCTCCGTGATGTTTTTGCAGGGCTGGTTCATTATGGAAATACAACAGGCAGCTGTTGCACATATAATATATTTTCCAAAAACAAATTTTTCTGTAGTATTCATATTTAACAAGACGTTTTAAATTTTTTATTTCGTTACAAATTCATTTCAATTAGCTTACCTTGAAATGTCTTTAATCCATACGTTGTTAAACTTGCCTTCATCTTCGACTAATAATAAATTAATATGATGTGCTTTTTCATCGGCAGTAAAATAGTATGGTCCTATAATTTGGTTATTCTCCAAGCCAAAGACATATATACTTATATCCGGATTATTTAACTCAAATACTTTAATTTGGTTGACTGGTAGCGGAAAGTATAAGTTTTTAAAATTGAGGACCAGATCGTTTTCCAAGATTATGAGATCAGCTGTAATGTCTGCAATTTTGTATGATGAACATCTTTCTGTATGATTAGAGACTGGGTAAAATGCCGATATTAAAGCCCATTTAAAGCAAAATTCATCATTATTTTGTACATTAATGCATCCCTGTTTTTTGCAATAGCTGGAGGTAAGCGTAAGTATTGCGATCCTTTTATACATTTATATTGATTTATATTAAGTTCAATATGCGATATTTCAATTAACGTCCATCCGCTATATCTCTCCTGAAATTCGCTCATTTTTGTTTTTAATATACTGCATTGCATTGAATATAGTTGTAAAAGGTCATCCGTCTCCATACTTTCACCCACTATAACCATTTTTGTTTGATGTGATTTTATATCTATTTCACATAATAGTGATTCTTCTTTTATCAGCATATACTTGCAAAATAATTCGCAAGTAAATTTTATGTTTCTATGCTGTTGCAGAACACGCTGTATCACTTTAATCACATCATCTCTTATTATACTTAGAAAGTTTTCTAGTATAAAATTTTCTTTACTAATGTTTTCAAAAACATATGTTTCAATGCGATTCTTGAATGCCGATGAAATACATTTGATGCTGTTATTCATTTGTCCGACGCAATTGCTTTTATGATAGTTTGTTCTCAACTGATATGACCATAATGATTTTAAAACATGCATTTTTCAAAAACTGCAATATTCACTTGCTTGTTCTTCTGTTTTTTTAGAATGGTGTATGAGATGATTATGATGCAGAAAATCTTTTCTGTTATCAAACATAATATCACATGTTGTACATGTCACTTGATGACATTATTGTACATGCTTCGTTAACGAATTAGCATGTTTATATGCTTTTGGGCAAAATTCACAAAAGAAATCAGCCATTTTATTTTTTATTTTCTGTTTATTCTTATTTGCCCAAAAAAATGTAAATTATAAATTGTTGGTATATCTAAATATTTTCCTCTCCTGGTCCTAAATCAGCAATTGTTGAATCATCAATGATGTTGCACTTTTCCGGTAGGAATATTATATATGATTCCGATTTTAGAAAATGTTTATCTGTTCTCTGTTTTATGATTTTCTTTTATGGATGAGTCCTTCATTGATAAAAATTGATGTACTTTATTGGTAAAAATTGATGTCCTTTATTGGTAAAATTGATGTCCTTTATTAATAGTTTGATGTCCTTTATTAGTAAAATTGATGTCCTTTATTGATAAAAATTGATGTTCTTTATTTATAAAATTGATTTTTTATATTTCTTGGTTTTAAAAATTAATAACTTTGCTAATTTTTTATATTCACTTCACTATTAAGAATATGGTAGACGAATGAGATTAGTCTATAAGTGTGAAACTCTTTTATACAATAAGTTCTATACACACGGGGTGAAAGTTACACCTAAATAGTTGTACTCATTCAGAATCATAATCTAAACTATATTTAGATTCATGACTCATTGTTAAAATATTAGGTAGAGTTACGTCCATTTTTTTAGTTTGTACCCTTCTTATCAAATCTATATTTATTTAATTCACTCATAACCGCAGAAGTATAGTACTTCTAATCAGTTATGTACTTCTTATCAGTTATGTACTTCTTATCTTGTATAACTCATTCATAAATATTAGGAATAGTTACCTACATTTATCTTAGTTATGACTTGAGTGTAATAAACCTATTTATATTGACTAGCATATTCCAGTGCTCGAAATTCGAGTGCAATTTCTAGGCAACTTTATTTTTTTTCAACTTAGCCAATTCACAAATTTTGGTTTATTATTATTGTGAATGAAGAAAACAAACTCATTAAACAAACACATTAACAAATTTAATAAACACACACGTAGCATACGTATAATTTTATGTATGTGTTAGTAGGAACTTTTAAATGCAATTTACTCAAAATAAAGAAAAAATTAAAAAATATGTAAATCTGGTGAACAGCTAAAAAGAAATACCTTTCGTATAATATACGCTGGTCAAAATCGGGATAAAACGGTAGAACAAAAACATCGGTAACAAAAAAATCATCTAGTCTATTAACATTATAGATAATTTAAAAAATGGGTTAATGAATTGGAAAATATAATAAATTTTTATAGTTTTTTTTTTTTTTTTTTTTTTACTTAATCAACACTCAGGGGATGCCCCCTACAGATGCAGTGCATTGTGTTGATCTCAGGAAAATAGGTTAAGGAGGAAAGAGGGAGTAGTGTGTTCATTTTTTTTTTTTGCAGCGACAGACCAAAGCCTCTGGTGGGAATCGAACCCACGACCCCTCGCATGATAGGCGAGCACGCTACCTACTCACCTACCGGGGCGCATATATTAATAAGAATCATATACGGGGCGCTTGTATTGACAAGAATCATATACAATTAATTCTAAAAACGATTAGTGAATTAAGAATGTTTAATGATGTTAGTACTCCTTTTATATATTTTAATAATGAATTTCATAAATATAATTGTGCATATATTTTGTATGCTGAATACTTTCACATGTGCATGTGAGTCTTATTATCAATAATATATTAACAAAAAAAACTTTTTACCATGTACAAATAAATTTTTAACTATAAATATAAATAAAACTCTGTGATAAAACAATAATAAAATAGAAAGAAGCTTATAAAATATTAATAAAGAACAACTATAGGAACTAACTGAAAGACACTTGAATATTCAAAGTTAATAAAAAAGAATAAAATATTATTGAAAAAACAACTATAGAAACTTAATATAAGATACCTAGCTATAATAAATTAAAGTAAAAATTAAAAACTAAAAATTAAAACAAAAAATTAAAAACAAAAAAACTAAAAACTTAAATTAAAAATTGAAAACCTAAAAACTAAAAACTTAAATCAAAAATTGAAAAGCAAATATAAAAAGATTGTTTGAAAGTCTTTAATATATGAAAAAAAAATAAAGATTTGGTCTGATGTAATAAATTTAGTAAATAAATATTAGTCTGAAAAATGATATTTAAATTGCGATACTAGCATTAAAATTGACTATAATTTTACTTAATAACAAGCAAAAAAAATATATATTTCGAATATTTCAATAGAAAAAAACATATAGACGTGACTAAATGCATATTTTCTGAACTAAACCAAAAAAAAAAAAATGGGTTTTGTGAATGAAAAAATGGTGTCAGCTCTAAAAAAACCTCAAGTCAAAGTTAATAAAAAAATAATGAAATATCTAAAAATTAAAAACAAATATTTATAATTAGTTAATAAACTATAATTTAAATTAGAAAATTAGAAACCAATAAAAATTTAAATTTTAAATTAAAAACCAAAAAACTAAATCTTTTTCATTTATATAAGCTTACAGGTTTTCTACCCACCTCAAAGGTTTGTATCCCCCAATTATATACACACATCTTCTAATCAGTTATATGCTATTTAACAAATCTATATTTAGATGTATGACTCATTGTTAAAATATTGGATACAGTTACGTTCATTTTTCTTAATTGTAACCTTATCAAATCTATATTTATTTAATTAACTCATAACCGCAGAAGTCATGTACTTCTTATCAGTTATGTACTTCTTATCAGTTATGACTCTCACACACACGCACCTCCCCCCACACACACACGCACACACAAACGCCACTCTCCCTCTAACACACACACACACGCCACTCTCCCCCTCACACACATACACACCACTCTCCCTCTCTCACACACACACACAAAAACTAAAACTAAATGGCCCGCACGTTGGCCACCATTGCATAGAGGCATGCTTGTACTGAAAAAGTGGGCTGGTACCCGCATATACAAATTAAATTTCTTTATGAATTTTAGTTTAAAAAAATTAATTGTTGTGCGCTGATGGCGACACAACAACCGTCTTTATTTGTAATTCAAAATAAAAAGCAATGATTTTCTTAAAACTACCCTAATTTATAATAACAGGTTTGCTGATCACGCCATTCATTCACGCTGTTGTCATTCTGCCGCTCGTGCAATGCTGTTCAATGTTGTTGGTGTGAATTTACTACCTTGCAGAATTTCTGTGTTGCGCGTGCAATGGTATTATTGTAAAATGAGCTGCTTTATTCGTTGGCATGTGCAATGCCGTTCAATATTGTTGGTGGGAAAATACTACCTTGCAGAATTACTGTATTTTGGTAATCGCGCCGGATGCGCGTGCAACGGTATTGTTGTGAAATAACTGTTTGTTTGTTTTGCAGAAGACGCAACGTCAGCTTGAGAACTAATTTTGGTATTTTTTAATGTGTGTTGTTGTTGTTAGCGAAATATTTATTTTAAATGTATTTTAAATGTATTTTGTGTTAACTCCTCCCTCCTTAAATGCAGTCGTCCCGATTGCTTAAAATGTGTGGATGTCAAAAATGGTGGAATTCTTTTTCCTAATTTTTTCCTCTGTAGATTTTACAACAATTGGATGTTCTGGTTGGGCTTCTTTCGTTTCTATTATTTCATCTTCTTTTTTTGTTTTCTTCTTCTTAGAAATCCAAGCGATAATAACACAAACGGATACAATGATGATGAGGTTTGATGTTAGTAGAAAGTTATTTTTGTTTTCCAGTGTTTCCAATCTTTTGATGTTTCCCATATTCAATTTTTGGAGTCTTTGCAGTGATATGATTTCTTCGGTTTTGCTATTCCATGCTTTTGGTTGTAATGAATCTGGAAGAGGTTTGTTGCCACTTATTTCTTTTGAATAGTATTCTCGACCCTCAATGTTGACTGTTGTGTTGAAATATTTGACCAAATAAGTTCCATTTAATGCTATTTCTTCTTCGTTCACTTTAATTTTCCCAATGTATTGATTCAGCAGTAGTAAGTCGCTTCCGATTTCTTCTATTGCTGGGACGTGCTCGTTGTTAACCTGTGTGCAGCTACCTATTTTATTTCTAAATAAACTAGTTATACAAAATTTATCACTTAATTCTACAAGCTTATCTCTATTACATATTGTTAAATCGTTGTAGCTTTTGCAGCTTTCTTTGATGGCGAATAATTTATTATTACAATCTAAAATTTTGCCATATTCAATTTTATCAATAATATTTCCAATTTTTACTGGCTTTGCTAAGAAAATTTTACAGATATCATTTTGGGCAATGGGAATACTTAAAATATATAAAATTTCTTTGTTATTTGTCACAATCTTTACGCTTCCAAATGATAACAATTCATCTACATTAAAAATAGGAATACTATAATTTCTTAAAACATAATTTAAATTTTCAATTTCGGTTTTTGACAAGATAAATGAGTTTACAATATTTACTTTAGCCCATTGTATTGCATATTCAATATTTTGTAATTCTTTTTCAATTAATGTTAATTTGTGTTCTAATGTATTTGCCAGTTCATTATTCCAATCTTCCCGCTTTACTTTTAATATTTGATTTGTAATGTTTGAAATATCTTGTAATCTGCTAGTTGTAAGTTCGTTTATAATCATTTGTCTGTTGTTATTTTCTAATAAATTTTTAATTTTCTGATTTAAAATTTCAAAATCATGGCTGTCTGGAGTCCCAGCAACCCATTTCCATGCGCTACCAATAAAATCGATAGATCTTCTCCTTACGTGTGGACTTAACCGATTAAGGAGTCCATTAATATCGGAGACTTGTTGTTTTAAAAACGGACGGAGCGGATGACTATATGTAATATTAGTGTTCAATGTAGATTCAATGTCCTGTGATAAAATTCTATATTGTTCTAAGTCGATAGAATGTATAACTTTAAAGGTGCCGTTCTGTTTTTTGCGATCCCATTCTGAATGGTTATTAATCTCGCATTAGAGTAGTCAAGTATATTAAAATCCGCAAGGACGGTACCAATTAGTAATCTGTAAAAAGAAGATAAATGGGATGTAAATAAAAAAAAAAAATTGTCAATTTCTAATGTGACTCTTGTGAATAATGCGGCCACTTTCCGTAACTATAGTTGTATTACGGTTTTCTTTCACTATCTCTTCCTTAAACCGATTAGAAAGTTTTGTCCCTAATCTTTTATTTGTCCTAACGTAGACTAGCTGACCAGGTACGTATTCTTTAATTGGTTTTTTATTTTTATTATGGTAAGTCAAGTCATTTTCCTGTTTGCGCTTTAGTCGGTCAACGTTAGATAATCTAGTTATTTCTATATCTTGGGGTGAAAAGTCAATCGTTCGACCAAAATAAAGATCTACAGGTTTCTTTTTTGTCGTTGAATGAATGGTATGGTTATATTCATTTACAGCTCTTTCCAAAAGTTCTTCGAAATTTCTAGATGTCCCATCACTTTTAAGGCATCTCATTATCTCCGCTAAGGTTGAATGGAAGCGTTCTATCTGTCCGTTCGCTTCGCTTCGATAAGATGGAGTTGTGAAAACGTTTATTTTCAAATCGTCTTTCATCATGAATAGGATTGAAGCTGAATTCAGAGAAGGTTCGTTGTCCATGACAATATTTTTCGGTACCCCATAAGAAAATAGTATTTCCCTAAGAGGTCTCCTAACATCTTCTGTCGATCGTCCCTTTAGTAATTTTGTCTGGACATACTTTGAAAATTTGTCTGTGGAAAAAATGTCAAGGTGGACTGTGTGGCCTGGATGAGTTGGTATAGGTGTCTCTTTCAACTCAGGCGTATTTGGGTGTCTCTCATACTTATTTTTCTTACAAGTCGAACATAGTTTTATGACCCTTTTAATTTTATTTGCCATTCCTGGAAAATAATATTTTTCCATAATTTGCAATCTGTTTTCTTTCTTATTGCGATGAGCCCTATTATGTGTTTCCACAATTATATTTTCTTGATCGTGTTCTGACGTTATGTCATCAACTACCAATTGTGTAAATCGACATTTATAACTCGAAAAGTGGTCTGGATAAATTGTTTGAATTTTCCCCATTATTGGTTCAGGAGTTTTTATACCATTAATAACGGACGGATTTAGATACTTTTTTAGAATTTCTGTAAGTTTTTGTTCATCATAGTTAGGTTCGCTTATAAGGTGTCGATGATAGCCTGGGAATATGATTTTAAATTGGTAAGTGGGTGTTTCACCTATGGAAAGAAAAATTTGGTTCTTAAATACGTTTATTGGGGTTTCCATGCTCGGAATAAGATCTTGTGGAGAGCTGTCACTGCTGTGCACCGTGCCTGATAAAGAATTTATTCCAGTCGCTGGAGGTCTAGAAAGCGCGTCTGCTACTACATTACTTCTACCAGGTTTATATTTCATTTCATAATTGTATTCTTCTAAAATAGCTTTCCATCTTTTCATTTTACTATTATTATTTTTTGTGCTAAGTGCATATGTCAGCGGTTGATGATCTGTAAAGATGACAACTTTAGCTGACCCATACAAGTAATTCCTAAGGTTTCCTAATGCCCATATTATAGCAAGCATTTCCTTTTCATTGGCTGCGTAATTTTCTTCTGCTTCTGACAGAGTTCTAGATATGAATGCTATTGGCTGATCATCCTGACTTAAGACGGCTCCTAGTGCTACATTAGAAGCGTCAGTTGTCAATTGAAATTCTTTTTTAAAGTCTGGATATGCGAGAATTACTTCTCTAGAAACTAAGGCATTTTTTAATGAATCGATGGCGTTTTTGGCTTCATTATCCATTTGAATTTTCCTACGGTTTGATTCAGATTTGGAAATCGTACCTGCATCTCCTCGCAATAATTTAGTTAAAGGTTTTGCTAAGTCTGCGTAACCTTTTATAAACCTTCTATAATATCCTGAAAGGCCTAGAAAGGACCGGAGCTCTTTTAGTGTGGTAGGATAAGCAAAATTTACTATTGCTTCGACCTTTTTGGGGTTTGCTTTTACTCCATTGTAAGAAACAATGAATCCCAAGAATTCTACCTCCTCTTTAAAGAATTCACACTTGTCCAACTGGACTTTCATATTAGCAGCATTAAGTGTTTCAAAAATTTCATTCAAGTGTTTAAAATGTGATTTTTCGTCTTTACTAAAGATAATTATATCGTCAATATAAACGTAGCATGTTTTGCCAATTTGTTCCCTGAGGATATCGTCCAGCGTCCTCTGAAATATGGACGGTGCGTTTTTCAACCCAAATGGGAGTCTTGTAAATTCATATTTACCATTATTAACTGAAAAAGCCGTTTTCTCTATATCCTCTTCTCTAAGAGGTATTTGATGAAATCCACTCTTTAAGTCTATTACAGTAAAATATTTATTACCTCCTAAATGTGAGAGAACTTCATTTATCTCGGGAATGGGATATCTATCTGGTATTGTAATCGAATTTAATTTTCTGAAATCTATGACCAGTCTATATTTTTGTCTACCTGAAGCATCTTGTTTCTTTGATACAATCCATATAGGCGAGTTATAAGGCGAACGTGATGGTCTTATTATCCCATCCTTTAATAATTTATTAATTTCCTCTTCAACTACTGCCTTCATGGCCATTGGGTAAGGGTAATTTCTGGTATAAGTTGGTATGTCCGTGGAAGTACGTATATCACCAACAACTCTTGTTGTATAGGTGAGTCTTTCGTCAGGATCTGCAAATAGACTTTTATGGTGACTTACAATGTTTTCGAGAGACCTTTTTTGATTTTCAGAAAGGTGTTCCATCCTAATTTCTATATTGTTGACATCTTCGGAAATGTATTGGAATATTGGAATATTTATTCCCCCTTTTACCGTGAAATAATTCTTTGAAGTGTAAATCACGGCTGATAATTCTTTTAAACTATCGTTGCCTAATATCCCATCGAAGGTTCTTTATCCTGGTAAGATAAAAAACTTTATGGGGACATCATTGATGCCAAACATATTTAAAAGAACATGATGCGTAATTTCTACATTTCCTGCAATAGATTTTGCACTAAATTTTTCCTGATTAGGTCTATGGTTTGTGACTAAATTAGGTTTTATATAATTCTTATTACTACCGGTATCTAAAAGGAATTTGAGAGTTTGTCCGTTCCTCGTTCTAACTTGAAAGTATGGTAACGAGGAACTATTTAACCAAAAAAATTAAGATCGTTTAGTAAATCTTCTTGTGCATAATCTGTTGTTATGGAATGATTTTTCTCGGTTTGGAGATCTTCAGGTGAATGCTCGAACATCTCAAGTCCGCTGTTGGTAAATTCCTTATAATATTCGTCCATTTCTGTTATCCCCCCAACTGCGCCTTCTTCTTGGGCATATTCATAATCTAGTGGAACCTGGTCTAATTGCCGCTGAGTTGCCTCATTGTTGGTTACCACATGAAAATTCCTTTGGAGTTTGTTGATTGGACCTTGAAATGAGCCCCCAGCTGGTCTCTTAGAAACTTGGTTAACTGGTGGTCTGTTCATATAATTAATGTGCCTTGATTGGATAGACCTATCCACGTCCATAGGTTCTACTCTAGGAGTTGGTTTTTGATAATTCGGTGTTATATATTGGGGTTTATTATATTGGTTCGAAAAACCGATTTGGTTTCCTTGATTAAATTGTGGTCTTGGGCTAAAATTTCGATAACCGGTTGGCCTAAAAATTGTGTTACGAGTATAATTTGGATTATAATTTGGTATAGGACCATTACGGGGTGGCAATGGTGGTCTGTTTTTTGTCATACCACCAACGTAAGCGAGCTCAGGAAAGAATTTCTGTCGATTTCCAAAAAATGAATTGGTTACTCCAATTCTGTCTTTCTGGATATTACCTCTAGATATTTGTCCATGAGCGTAATTCATACGAAATGTCATATTATCCAATTTTAAACAAATATGTAATGCTTCGGGCAAAGAAGTTGGTTCACGCACGCTAAGCAAACGTGGAAGATCACCATTTAAACCTCTAACAAATGTATCCAGGGCTTTATCCCTGTAAGTATTTGTCATTGAGCGAAGGCTTCCTTCGTCTAGATTTAAACATGATACTTTATCAAGTATCAGCGAAAGATGTTGATAGACAGCTTGATAAAATTCAGTTATACTCCTATTGCTCTGACACAAAACTGTCATTTGATATTCTAAAGTGCCGATATCTCTCTTATCCGAATAGTGCATCATTAGACATTTCTTCATTCGAGGCCAATCTAAGGGTGTTCTATACGATTCTAATGCAGTATCTGCATCCCCAGTAATTTTCGTCCTTATAGTATGTAAAATTGCATAATATCGTCCTGTTCCTTTAAGGCTGGAGTATAGGTCTAACACTCTGTCGACGGATTTTCGCCAGGAGTTGAACTCACCTGGTTTTCCAGAAAATTCCCTAAGTGATTTTATTATGTCTGGGACTTTGTCTAATTCTCCTAATTCTGTCGTAACTGCACCTATGGGTTGGTCAAAACCCTCGTCTGAGAGATAATCTGAAGGCGTTTTCAAAGCTTCGTTAATTATTTCAATAATCTGGTTCCTCTGAATTTCATTTAGTCCAGTTACGTTTCTGGCTGTTGTCCCACTTGTAGACACTGACAGTGTCCTACTCAGTCTGTCCGAGAGTTGTTCAATTGTTTCGTCAGGCATTTTGTTTCAAGGAGAAAATTGGATTGTTAAATTTGAAAATCAGGTCTTATTATTTTTATTATTTTTTTTAAATACACTGAACAATTTTTACGTAAAATTTTTTAAAGGATTAAAATTTAATTTTGTTAACAAAAAAAATACAGTAGAAATTTGGATTGTTAAAGTAAATTTAAAAATCAGGTCTTATTATTTTCAAAAAAAAAAATACAACTAGGACTTTATACGCAAATTTTTAGAGGTTAAAATTTAATTATTATTATCAAAAATAGAATGAAAAAAAATTCTTTGTAGAGGATTAAAATTTAATTTGGTCACTATTTTTCTTTTCTTCTCTTATTTTATAAAAGATATTTTATATAAAATTATTCTTACATTAATAACAGCATCTCGTACTTTGATGATTACTGGAGCTTACTCTGGTAGTGTTCAGCTTTCTCGAACTTCGATGATTACACGAACTTAATTAGTTGATGAATTTTCAGCTATTATTTTAATTAGATTTTTCTTTCTAGTCTTTTAAAAAAAAAATTTTTTTGTTTTAATTTGCTGTCTTTTGAAAAAATTTTATTTTGTTTAATATTATAAATTATTTTTATTGTTCACTTATATAACAAAATAATTTTAGTGCTTGGTTAATAGTAATTTTTATTTTTACTTTTAATTTGGAGTTCACTTTTTATTATTTTTTCTTAGTAGTTACTAATTTTCTAATTTTTTTTTTTTATAATAGTTAGTTTTTTTTCACCTTTTCTATAGTTTAGTTTACGCAATATTTTTGTTTTTATTTATCAAATAGTTTTTTACTTTATTTTTGAAGTTTTTTCTTTTTTAAGCTCTTAAAAATTTTTCTATTTGCTACAGTCACTGTTTCCACTTATGTTTTTCCTTATTCTTTTTATTTATTTTGTTTTAGGTATTTATTTAATTTTCACTTTTCTTTAATTAAAAATTTTACTGTCACTTATTATTTTTAAATTCGAAAATATTTATTTTAGTTACTATTATTTATTATTTTTACTGTTCATTCATTTAGAAAATTTTTCTTATTTTGTAAAACTTATAATTACTTCACTACGCGAATTTTACAATGCGTGCTTACCGAGCTGCGACTTAACGTACGCTCCCTTTTGTCCTTTTGAACTACTAGGGCACTTGGTAAGGCTTGACTTTTTTTTTTTTTTTGAATGTACCGGAGGACCTTTATCCTGCAGGTCCCTGGTCGGGCGCCAATTAAATTTCTTTATGAATTTTAGTTTAAAAAAATTAATTGTTGTGCGCTGATGGCGACACAACAACCGTCTTTATTTGTAATTCAAAATAAAAAGCAATGATTTTCTTAAAACTACCCTAATTTATAATAACAGGTTTGCTGATCACGCCATTCATTCACGCTGTTGTCATTCTGCCGCTCGTGCAATGCTGTTCAATGTTGTTGGTGTGAATTTACTACCTTGCAGAATTTCTGTGTTGCGCGTGCAATGGTATTATTGTAAAATGAGCTGCTTTATTCGTTGGCATGTGCAATGCCGTTCAATATTGTTGGTGGGAAAATACTACCTTGCAGAATTACTGTATTTTGGTAATCGCGCCGGATGCGCGTGCAACGGTATTGTTGTGAAATAACTGTTTGTTTGTTTTGCAGAAGACGCAACGTCAGCTTGAGAACTAATTTTGGTATTTTTTAATGTGTGTTGTTGTTGTTAGCGAAATATTTATTTTAAATGTATTTTAAATGTATTTTGTGTTAACTTACATAATACTTTTGGTTTATTATTTAGAGAAGACGGACAAACATCAGCCCTCGTTTAATTTTTGTCGTAACTAGGGGCTATAATTCGTTAAATGTGACAGAGTAAAATTATTCTTGGTATTTTATTAAAAAAAAAAAATATCGATCGAAAAATTTCGATAGGGAATGCGGTGATTTAGTCCCTGGCTTACCGGTTTTGCTAGCCCTATAATGGACTATACATTATTAAAATATTTTTTTTTTAACTTCAACATAGATTTTATTGCGAATAGTGTATTTTATAAACATTTTCCAGTGATTTTTAACGAAAAAAAAAAATCAAAAAGTGTGATCTTTTTAAAAATTTATTTTTTAATAAAGCAATACCTTAATTTTTAAAAAAAATATGAAATATAAATAAAAAGACACATTCAGATTTAATTATCAATTATTTTTATTGTTTAGTACATATTTAGTAGAAAGTTTTCTTTGCAGAATCTTCCATTAAGCTTGGACTGAAGACCCTATCTTTCTATCTTTGTTGATTAAAAATTATTTTATTAGTTTCGTTCCATTGACTTTATATCCCTAGTTTTATATGGATTATAAATTTTAACTTTTTATACCCTATACCACTATGTGGTTTGGGTATAATGACTTTGTGCTGCTGTTTGTAACAACCAAAAATATTTGACCCAGACCCATCTTTAACAATGTCCGTCCGTCCGTCCGTCCGTCTGTGTGTCCATGTAAACCTTGTAATCAAACTGCAGGTCGCAAATATGAATATATTTAGATGAAATTTGGTATATAAGCTTTTATCAGCCATGGGATGAACGCTATTGAAATTGGTGAAATTCGGTCCATGTTCAGACCTAGCCCCCATACAAATTACCCCTATGAAATCGACATAAATTGCCATAAGATCCAAATTGTCATATAGATCTTACTCAAATTGGGTTTGTATGCGTTCATTACATCCATTAATGAGTAGTCCAAAAATGATCCCTTTGGCCCCATACAGAGCTGCTTCCCGATATTCACTTAAATCTATTAAAAAACAAAAATATTGTACTGATTCTTCTCAAATTTTGTTTGTATATGTTTTTGCAAAATACAAGAGACGTTACCAACCATGGTCAGGATTGGTCCATTTTTGGACCTAGTCCCCATATTGATATAGCATCCGATATGAACTTTTTCATATCTGCAGCCAAAAAAATTAATAAAAATCCCACTCAAATTTGGTTTTTGCTTATTTTCTATGTCCAGTTAGTTGGGCCTAAGAGATAGGTTTCCAAACGCATGGTATAGGGTATCGTATAGTCGGTCTAGACCGACTATAATTTTCTTACTTGTTATTTTTTAATTAAAATATTTTTGAAAAAAACTTTGAAATTTGTATTTTGTACATATCATCGGCACCCGGGATCATGGGAATTCAAACATTATACCCGCATTTTCCGGAAAATGAAAAAGCTCAGGACTTTGCATTCCATACTTCAACTTCACAGTTCCACTAATAATATCTAATTTCAGGATTCAGTTCGACTTTTAGCTGTAGAAGCATGTGTTAGTATTGCACAATTATTACCTCAGGAAGATGTTGAGCATGTAAGCATACATAAATGCCAGCCATGAAAATATGTTTTTAAATTTAATTGTTTACAGTTAGTTTTGCCAACACTGCGACAGTGTGCTAGCGATTCCTCGTGGCGTGTACGTTACATGGTTGCTGAAAAATTCGTTGATTTGCAAAAGGCCGTTGGGCCAGAAATAACACGTGTGGACTTGGTTCCTCCATTTCAAGTACAACATGCTATTTAAAAATTGGTCGAGTTTTATGCTTATTTATATTCCTTCTATTTTTTTTTTATATTAAATTCAGTATTTGCTTAAGGACGCCGAAGCTGAAGTACGCGCAGCTGTGGCAACTAAGGTCAAAGACTTTTGTGCTAATCTAGATAAAGCAAACCAAGTGCAAATCATAATGAATTCTATACTGCCATATGTTCGTGATTTGGTATCTGATCCCAATCCACATGTTAAGTCGGCTTTGGCTTCAGTTATAATGGGTTTAAGTCCAATGCTTGGTTCTTACAATACAGTTGAACATTTATTGCCTTTATTCCTTATTCAGCTTAAAGATGAATGCCCAGAAGTGCGTTTAAATATTATCTCCAATTTAGATTGCGTTAACGATGTTATTGGAATTCAGCAATTGTCACAAGTAAGATTTTAATTTAATTGAAAATGGAAGTAAGTTATGATTTTAATTTGTTTTTATTGACAGTCCTTACTACCAGCAATAGTTGAACTTGCTGAAGATTCTAAGTGGCGTGTGCGCTTAGCTATTATTGAGTATATGCCAGCTCTTGCAGGACAATTGGGACAAGAGTTCTTTGATCAAAAATTACGGGGTCTTTGCATGGGCTGGTTAAATGATCACGTTTATGCTATTCGAGAAGCGGCTACCTTGAATATGAAGAAACTTGTGGAACAGTTTGGGGCTCAGTGGGCAGAACAAGCTATTATTCCAATGATCCTAGTGATGGCACGGAACAAAAACTACTTACACAGTATGATACTGATTTTACTCATGGCAAATAGATAAGCCTTAATGGTTTCTTGTTACAGGAATGACTTGTCTATTTTGTTTAAACATGTTGGCTGAGGTTTGCGGTACAGATATTACCACTAAATTGCTGCTGCCAACAGTACTAATTTTAGCTTCGGATCCAGTTGCTAATGTTCGCTTTAATGTAGCGAAAACTCTTCAGAAAATTTCACCCTTCCTTGATGTTGCCGTCATTGATTCACAGGTTAAGCCCACTTTAGAAAAACTCAACGCTGATACTGATGTCGATGTTAAGCATTTTGCTTCAGAAGCTATAGCAGGAATTGCTGCAGGTACGTGAACAAATAATAATAATTTTCCTACAATAATGTAAAGTAATGGTGAAGGAATTTTATGGAAACAAAATTAGTAAATAATTGTAAACTAAAAACAACGCCAAAAGAATTAAAAGCGTAATCTCTGTAACTTTATTGTTATCGCGTTTTTGGTTTTGATTGATTTTCTCGAAACTGGCCTTAAAGGTTTACTTGAATGGAAATATACACAAATTAAGTATTTAATAAGTATGTATAACATATAAAACACGTTTAGTGACGGAACTTACATTAATGAAATATTTATACCTTTAAATGTTTTTTGAACAAATTTTGTATTTTCTAAATTTTAGCTGCTATTGCATAATACATGTAACTAATAGATATATCTTCAAGTATACCTATTAGACATTTCCATCTATGTATTTCCATGTATTCATTCATTTTCCTTCAATCGTAGGCCAAGCCTTTTTGAGGTTGGGGGGGCAAAAGCCAGAAAATGAATGACACACTCAATAGGGTTGATTTTAATGCGTAGAAGACTCAATTTTGTCTGTTGACCCATAGCGCCTTGGATTCAACAATGTCATCTGTATATATGGGTGGTCTAGGTATTGAGGAATCGGATACACTTGATGTTCTGGGCATGATAATTCAATAATCGAAAGAAGCATTCAAGTATCTTGGTTTTCTAAAAAGGTCTGCATCCAAAAATGATGATTTTAGAGCCAAAATTCAAAATAACGTATCATCAAGTGCATGGTTTCCTTAAACAAAATAACTTATTATCACTCATGCTAAAGAAAAAATAACAGAGTAGGTATTTGATTTTTTTTTATTACAAAAATGAAAAGAAAAACAATAGTTTTGTGAAAATAATAAAATGTTTTCCAAGGTTCTAAAACAATTAACTAAAGATAAGAAAATAAAAAAAGAATGAATGGTAAACAATATAAAGGGTTATCAAAAGAAAGTATTTGCGACATAAAGACAGAAATGAAAGTTGTTGCACGTCAAAATATTGTGATAAAAGTTCAACTCGGCATTGTTCTCTTTTTTCCGTAAATTTGCGAAAAGAAATATTTGAAAGTTCTTGGCAAATGTCTGGCACTAAAAGAAACTATGTAACCAGCAGTGTTCCATTAAAAAGCGGATTTATGTAGAAAATTCCCGGCGTCTAATTTCAAAAGCATATTTTTTGCATCATAAAACAGTGCGCCATCAAATGTGGAGTAAAATGTTTTTATCTATCCTCGGCATTTCGGAAACAAGAAGTTGGGTGAATTCCAGTTAACTACATAGCACTCAATTGGAAAACGGGGAAAAGAGTACCAAACTAGATTTGATTATTTAAATAAATGGTTGGAAGACATCCCGAAACTAGAATCCCATTACCAACGTCAGTATACAAATAAATTGTATTTTCAATCGGATTTTAAAACGTATGCAAATATGTATGAAGTTTATTCTCAATACTGTGAATTGCATAAAGAAAATGGTATCTCTCATATGTGTTTTACAAATTTTATGGAAGTCCTAAAGAAAAATAATTACTCGATTTTTAAACCTCAAAATGATATGTTTGACACTTGCATAACGTTTGAATGAAAAAATATATCGCAGGAACAATATGATAGGCACAGAAAAGAAATAGAGGGCATGAGAGATAAAAAATAATGACATTGAAAGTGCTAACGACGGCTTATTTATGTTCACTATTATGCATGGGCATGTAAGCGGTAAAACCTATTTCTCAGTCAAAGGCAAATGAAAATGTAACTTCAAATTCATAACTTTACCATTTATAATGTCATCACTCATAAATCTGACAACTATGTCTGGGATGAAACTAAAGGAAATCTAGTTGCTTCTACTTCCGCAACAATAGTAATAAATCATATATTATGTTATATATTCCGATAGATGCTTTTATAAAAATTGAAATTAAGTATTTTCCAATGCCTTAATTTCGTTTTGTGCGAAAAACAACATTACCATTGAACATAAGTATTTAATCGTAGGACATACATACATGGAATGCGATTCCACCCAATCAGTTATACAACGAAAAATTAATTATAAACCAATTTGCGCTCTCAACTAGTCGCACAAAGAATTTTTTTTTTGTTTTTATTTCATTTTACTATTTTGAATACGTTTTCATGACATTTCATTTCATAAATTATATATAATATAATATGTAATATATTATAAGCTACGGTTTATATTAATATTTCTTATAAAAATACAAGTTTTCTTCTAAAAATATTTGCATTTAATTCATTTTTAATACTATTTGGCATTATATTGTTAAGTCTTAATCCTTTATAAAATAGTAATTTTTGCATATCATTAGTATCTGCTCGTTGATGCCTAAAATCCGTAGCATTCCTCAGGCTGCATGGTTGAACCTCACCAACGTACCTTATTTGTTCAATCAAACATTTGGGTGCATCTCCATTCTTCATTTTTTTGTATGAAATTTATTGTATTTAGTTCTAATCTTTGTTGTATATTCAACCATTTCAGAATGTCTCACATAAGATTTATAGAGGTAAATCGATTACATTTCAAAATTGCACGCATCGCCTTATTTTGTAGCTTTTATAGTCTTGTTATTTGCCGCTCTGAACAACACGTGTATAACACAGTTTATTTATTTATTTATTTATTTATTTATTTATTTATTTATTTATTTATTTATTTATTTATTTATTTATTTATTTATTTATTTATTTATTTATTTATTTATTTATTTATTTATTTATTTATTTATTTATTTATTTATTTATTTATTTATTTATTTATTTATTTATTTATTTATTTATTTATTTATTTATTTATTTATTTATTTATATATTTATTTATTTATTTATTTATTTATTTCTTTATTTGTTTATTTATTTATCTATTTATTTATTTATTTATATATAATATACTTTACAAATACATTCATAGAGTATATAAAAAAAAAGCGCCGGTAACCAGACCATATGCGCTCGTCTTCTTATTAATTACAAAAGTCAAATATTAATAAAAGTAATAATAATAGCTAAAAAAAAATAAACTTCCTGAATATTGTGTTGCTGCATACATCTCATTATTCTCTGTATGTTGTCAGATCTTCTACACTCAAGTATATTCTCTAGTGGGTCATCCATCTTTGAAATGGGGCATTTTGCTACATTTCGGCGGATCAGTTTTATCCAATAGTGTGGGTAGACACCAGCCGCCAATATGTTGTAAAGTTCGCAGAGTCGAATTTTAAGGCTTTTAGGGGCGTCTTTAATCATGCTGTGAGTTATTTTATCACGTGCTGGCGTGGATCCTCTCAGTGATTTCATTGTTTCATCCAGTTCTGAAACCAGAATCTTTTGGGTTGTTATATAATACTTCTGGCATGTCTGTTGCATATTGTAAATATTCAAAATATTTTTATTTCTTATGATATCAGAGTTGAAAGCTTTATCGGAATTCAGCGATGACCAAAAAGTAGCGAAACTATCACCAATCTTATGTGGATGTGTTATATTGCTTTCATTTACATAAATAGCTGCAAAGCTTTTGATGCGATTTGCTCTCAGTTCATTAACCTTGCCCCAAAGCACACGAACATCCATGTTTTATTGTTTATTGTATGGATATCATGTTACAGAGTATAATATGTTAAAAGCAAAAGTTATGAGATACTATCTTGCGATTTTAAGATATTTCAGCATATAGATCATAAATAAAACTTAAAAATACAGAGATATTAAAAAAAATTTGTAAAGGAAAAAAGATATAAAAAACCCTTGCATATTATCAGGAGGTAAACTGTGCCAGAGGAACATTAAGTCAAATTTTTTGCATGACACTTGGATGGTTTACAGTAGTAAACTAAAAAGTGTCTTCTGAAAGGTGTTTGGTTAAATCGTACTCAGAATTCCTGCATCTGTTTGTAAATGCAAGATTCTGAGTATCTATTACATCTCTAATGGTTTGATGTGAATATCTAATGTGAAGGTCACGAGTGCGGTATAGGCGAGGAAGTTTGTTTTTGGGGTTAAGTTGAGCTTTTTTAGTGAGCAATGGATATAAAGCTCTAGTGCATTTCGTTGCTTTGTCCGCAATGTGTTCGATATGCTTAGCAAATGTAAGTTTTTTATCCAGATAAACTCCAAGGTATTTCACAGAATCGCTAGATGGGATAACATTGTTTTCGATTCGAAGTGGAATGGATGGAATACGTTTTGGAGACTTGTTGAAAGGAAACAAAATAAATTGTGTTTTATCTGAGTTAATTTTGATTTTCCACTTTTTGTAATATTTTATACATATTTGTAAGCATTTTCCAAGCTTATGAACTATTACATTTGATAGTTTACCCTTTACAGCCATACCCATATCATCGGTATATAGTGCTATATCAGTGCCTCTACAAGGAGCGAAATCTGATATATAGAGCGAGTACAAGGTTGGGGAAAGCACTGCCCCTTGAGGAACTCCAGCAGGAATATTCCTAGCGGATGATTCGGCACTGTTAATACACACTTTAAACGTTCTATTTGTTAGAAATGACTTTATTATTTTAACGATATATAGTGGAAAATTATAGCTTTTGAGTTTATAAATCAGCCCATCATGCCAAATGCTATCAAAAGGTTTTCTACATCCATTAGTACGACACCGGTTGACAATCTGTTCCTTTTATTTCTTTTAATGGTATTTGTTAATCTTTTTATTTGGTGCACTGTAGAATGTTGTCTTCTGAATCCAAATTGTTCTTTGTTAATTAAGCCATTGTTTTCAATGTAAATATTCATCCTCGAGAGAATTATTTTTTGAAATATTTTGTCTACACAACTCAAGAGGCTTATTGGTCTGTAGCTACTGGGTAATCTTGGGTCTTTCCCTCGTTTATGTATTGCTATAACCTTAGCACATTTAAAAGTAGAGGGAAAATAACCAAATTTCAGACAAGCATTAAGTATGTTTTCAAAAATTCTAATGCAATGTTTGGTAACTTTTTAAGAAATATATTCAAGATACCATCAAAGCCTGGCGCTTTGTTATTTTTCAGTTGCCTCACTTGTAGTCTAACTTCTTCTAGTGTGATAAGATTTTCGGTATCAATGTTTGTGATTTGTTGTAATTCTAGATCATTAACAGTTTTGAGTACTTTTTTATCCACGCTGTGTTTCATATTAGATGTTAGTTGATGAGCTTTTTCAAATTGATCAGCGATAATTCGCGCTTTGTCAGTATCTAATTCGAAATTCAGATCATTGTATTTAAGAGTGGATATGTTGTTACACTTTTTACCTCTAAATGCCTTAGTGAGGCACCAAAACTTTTTTGAACCGATTGGGAGCTTTAAAAGAAACTTATTCCAGTTCTCATTTCTGTCTTTACGAACATTTTCATCGATGAGTTTATTTAGCTGCTTAACCGCAGACTGGAGCGATGTTTTAAGATTGTTATTATTTGTTCTTTGTGATTGTCGTTTTAACTTGTTTCTCATACGTATACAAAGTTTAGTACTGTCAGATATCTGTAGCAAGTGGTGGGACGAAGTTTTCCTTGGTAGTACTGACTTTGCTCTGTTGATGATATGGTTAAATGTTTTTAGTGCATTTTCTATGTGCTGCATGGACGAAAAATTATTTATATTGACATTAACTTAAGAAAAAGATTGCTCAATACTCTGTTTAAACTGATTCCAGTCTGCGCTTTTAAAATCAAGTCTTGTAGTATCCTCCATAATTGCCTGAGCTTCTATTTTGAAGGTGACAGGACAGTGGTCTGATGGCAAAATACTGTTGTGTGCTAGCAGTGGTGTTATATATAGATCAGAGTTTGTTAACATCAAATCAATAGTGGTTGGGTGGCCAATAGATCCTTGTGGATAACGCGTGGGCCCAGAAGGGTAGTAAATGAAAAAATTGGAGTTTAATTGTAGATTAAATAAAACATTACCAGCTGTGTTTGAATTTGAACAGTTCCAGCTAGAGTGTTTCGCGTTCAGATCTCCACAAACAAAAAATTCTTTATCAGAAGGTGTAATTTTGTTGATATCTTCTTTAAATTTGTCATCATATTTTGGAGAATAAACTGATGTAAGAACTAAAGATCCATTTTGAAGAAACAGTTCCACTGACACATTTTCAACCCCCGTTGTCGTGTAACTTGGATAGTTTTTGGATTTATTATTGTTTTTGACGGCAATAGCCACTCCTCCACCTCGTGTAGTTCTATCTCGCCTGTAGATATGGTAACCTGGTAAAGAAAAACTAGTGTTTTCATATAAAAGTGTTTCACCAAGAAATAGTACATCTATATACTTAGCTTCTAACACTTGTTGTAATTGTATTTTTTTTTGATATAGAATTGATGCCTTGCGCATTCCAAAACATGATGCTTAATTGTGAATTAGACTGCATATTTAAGTAGACTAACAATGATGCTAAGTTGATCTAACTTGGATGAACATTTTTTTAATTGTAATGTAGCATTTTTAAATATCCATTGAAAATAACTCCTTTTGAGATGTGTTATGTTTTAATTGATTTGCGTACGATGTAGTCTCATTCAGGTCCTGAGCAGGCAGGCCAGTTGAACTAGATAAATTGGGGAAATTTTGGTGGTCTGTATGAAACAATGGTGTTTCTGCTTGCTTTCTTTGGTTAGCAGTGTTTTTATTTGTGGCTCTTCTACGGGCTTCCAAGTAGTTAGCTCTACATGGACAATTTGGGTCATCAGCTTTATGGGCAAAATTAGTATAACCTTTTGAAACGCAATTGAAACATTTATAGATTTTTCCCCCAGGGGTGTGGTTCATTACGCATTTAGTAGAATCATGAGATGAACTGGAACATAAGAAACATAAAACTTTTCTGAAACAATTTTCAGTTCCATGACCATATACCCCGCATTTTTTACATTGAGTTGGGCCTTTATTTGAGGCCGATCTTTGATTTTTCCAGGTGATAGAGATGTTTTGTATATATTTGATTTTGTAAAGTATCTTTTTATTGACTTCAGTTCTATTGAATGTAAGTAAATATAGAGCATCATTATTTGAAGACTTTTGGGTAATAATTTCCTTAATTTCTGTACATTTAACACCATGATATTTCAGCAGCTCATCTTTGATTAAATCTATGGGGATTTTATGTAGACCCTTTAAGACCATTTTGTAAGTTGAGCTGTCATATATTTTATGACATGGAGGGATTAAGAGAATATAGAAAATTTTCCCATGGGCTTCTCTTTGCAGTCCTACATTCTCTCTTTATTTTTGCACATATATTCTTATTATTAATTCTATTTTCGTTATTCCGTATTATTTTAAACAGTTTCCATGCTTCATGTTTTATACTAATTAATTTTAAGATTTCATAATTAAACCATATCGGACTATTCTTACCTCTGGGCTTACGGCTGATTGGAATGGATTTGTTTCCTGATTTTCTGAAAATGCGTTTTAGTTGGGCTGCTTCCTTGTTAATGTTGGAGGACTTTTCAAATTGTGTGGACGCTAGATCTGCGCTTCTTTCTATAAAACGAGGTGAAAATTTTCTTGTGATCACATCGACATCATTTGTAATTTTAATGGGGAAGTGATCAGCAACTTCCAGCATAAACAAACATGTCCATTTCAAGTCAGGAGTAAAGTTAGCGGAAGACATGGTGACATCTACAGCAGTTAATTGGGCAATTCACAACAGGTGTTGTATGTTGTATTTTGTGTTAAAATACACAATACAATCATTAGTTGTGGACAGTCAGTTGTATTTTCATAATGTAAACGTTTTCTTTCGTAATTATCGAAAGGTCGCTTCGTCACTTATGTTATTTCGTACAAGAGAAAGCACGTGTCGGTGTTTGCTTTTTATACCCTCCACTCCAGTGTGCAGAGGGTATATATAAGTTTGTCATTCCGTTTGTAATTATTAGAAAAAAAATCTGGACCCCATAAAATATATATATTTGTGATCCTTATAATAAGCGGAGTTGATATAGCGATGTCCGTCTGTCCGGCTGTCCGTCTGTGGAAATCACGATGACGGCTTCAATCGGGCAACTAGGTTGCTCGTTGGTATAAAAAATGATTCAGTAACATGCTGAAAAGTTTGCTATTTAAAATCGTCCAAATCGGTTTATCTGGTCCCGAGAATTGAACGATGGAGTAAAAAAAGTAAAAAAAATATGATTTGACTATGTTGTTCTTGTCACGATAACGTTCTCAATAGGACAGCTAGGGCGCTTGTTGTTAGTGAGAATGATACACCAACATCACGAGAAGGTTTCTGTTTTTTAAATCGTGACAATAGGTTTCATAGGTGCCGAGAAATCACTGAAAAGGTAAAAAAAATATGATGTTTTCCTATATTGTTATTCTAAATTTTGTATTTTGTCACAGCTGTACTTGTTGTTTTTATGGTCGTTGTGGTAGTAATATAAAAATTCACCAATATCAACATTTTATGGTGTAATATTTAAGTTAGTTAATTAATAAAAGAAACTATATAAAATCAATATCAATTCTGCGATTTGTATAAGATCACAAAATATTACAAATTGATACATACAGACTACTGTTGCAAATATCAAAATACTATAAAAAACATTCATATATTCTGTATATGTATTTCGATAATAAGCGCATATTAAAAATAATAAAATATAAATTATTTTATTTATACAAAATATTGCAATTTTTAGGGTTGCAAAAAATAGTATGATTTTAAGGGTTCTACTTTTAGTACATACTTGCATTCAAAAGTAGTATTGAAACCATAAAATTCTACCCTGTTAAAAATTGGTGTTTAAAAAAAAAATTTTTCTCTCAGATGATAATAATATAATGTCAATAATATTTAATTATAATACGTTTTTAAAATTTATTATTTAATGTTTGTCGCAGGCAAACGCTATTCCCGGACTACCGAGAATTTAATGCACGATTTACTCCGCATTAGGAATAATCGCGGAGCTCAGCTCAATCAAAGTGCAATGATTAAGCCTCGCTCTGGGAAACAAATGTTCATGCTTCCCTTTGCACAAACGCCATTCCCAACTACCAAAAATTGTAGGCACGAGCTATCCACATCAGGAATAGTCGCGGGCTCAACTCAATCAAAGTGCAATGATTAAGCTTCGCCCTGGGAAGCATATATTCATTCATTTCTTAGCACAAACCGAACTTCTTATGTCACATTAAAAATAAACTAATTGAGAAGTACAATTCATCATTACGCTGTATTATGATACTATTTTCTTATTTTTCTACTAGCTAGTAAACAAAGTGATCGTATCATTGTAAACGAAATAGAATTGAAATTGTGTGCAGATTTGTTTTACTCAAAAAACTGTTTCTACAGATAGTGAATAAAATCCCAGTAAACATTTTATGCAATAAGTGATCATGTGGAGTCTTTTTTGACACCTCTGTGCTATTAAAACAGTCATAAATGCGCTCTTTTGCTGATCACAAAATATTCTTTTGTTGGGAGGAAATATTACCTTACCCCCGACTCTTCTTGAGAACCTTTTTTTATCCAATTTTCTGATTAATTTCGACTTATTTTTGAGTCATATTTAATGTAATTTTTCTATAAATCACTTTTTAAGCGTAAGCAAAAATCATTTCTTAATCTTTTTCTAATACCGCATGTGATTAATCAGTTTTTAATCATCAAAAGTGCTCGAAGAAGACACAGTAAGATGATTTTTGTTAAAACAATCTTCGAAATGATTACTGGGATATCGTATATTTTTGTTTACACACACATATCCATAATGGCACCAGTTAGCCGAACTCTCTCATGAAACACATAGACGACAGCGACTACACGACTACAGCCTGTCAAAAAAAAATACACACGTTTATATGAAAACGATTATTTTGACACCAACACAGCTACACGACTACATGACCACTTTTGCTGCTGTAGTCAACTTAGGCTAATTTCTGTTTTTGTTGGCTACAAAATAAAAATAGTGTTGACAATATAACAAAATATGTAAAAGATATTAGTGCTATGAAATATTTTATTTTGTTGAAAAAATTAATCGCAAAATGAAATGCTATAATAATTCTATTAATAAGTAAATTTATTTATTTATTTTTACGTTATAATAATGCATTATAAATAAGTAATATATTTAAGACAATTTTATATAGAATCATACATGTTTTTCTATTTTAATAAAGTTAAAAAAAAAATATAATTGGCACTACTGAAATAAAAATGATTTTGTATAAAAACAGCCGTTTATATTGTTGTTATATGTTGCTGTCGTTTTCAAAAAAATTAAGTACTACAATTGTAGCCAGCAGCATTTGTATCCGTGTGTTTGTGTAGCCTCTGTCGACTATGTGTTTCATGCATAAGTAACAATTTCATTTAGTCTTATGAAAGCTTTTGAACAAAGCAGATATATGTCGCATTGTTTTGTGTAATCTTACATTGTTTTTTAATAGGTACCAGTGATGCCAGGAGATTTTTACAGAAATCTCTACGCTAATGAAAAAAAATCCCTTTCTTTTCCCTACACCCACTTTTTTTCTCTACATTTTTCCCTACACTACTTTTTTAAATTTTTCAAAAAAAAAAATTATTTTTAATTTGTTAATTTCAATTTCAATAATGCAAAAATAACATAAAAACGAAAAAAATATCGTAAAAAATAAGATAAGAATATCATTAGAATTACATAAAAACAATATAAAAAATCAACAGATATTATAAAAAAAAATATTTTTACTATTCTGTATAATTCATCTTTTATATGACTAGATGTGCATTTAAAATTTACACAATTAATTAAAATGGCTTGCAAATGGGATCTTATAACGTAAACAGAATTTTGGTTGTTGGTTTTAAAAGATATTTTTTTAAGACATTGGTTATTAGCATGTATACTTAGATCTGATTTATCGCAATTTAATATTTTTTCACAAGCCTTGCATCTGTATTTAAAGTCGTCATCTTTGACCTGTTCTATCCCATTAGCTTCTCGTCTCTCAACTAACTTGAGTAAAACCTTTGTTTTCTGTATTTCTTTGATGTGTTTTCAGCATCATCGAAAAACGAATCGGACATTCTTCTAAAATCAATTATGTTTACATTTATAATATTTTAATATTCTTTTTATTTACAAACTTACTTAAGGTGTGTTTACACTATGTGTATTTTCCATGTGTAAATTCAGTTTTACGATCCATACGTAATTGTGTGTGTGTCAAAATTGCCGTTTTACATACAATTCATAATTTTTGCGTTCAAACGTACATATGTATTTCCGTATGGCATAACCTCTAAATGTAAACAACAGCTGATTTAATTTGTGAATTTACAAAAAATTATTGTTAAAAATAAAGTTATATATTTTATATATTTTTTAATTGTTAATTATTATTAAACAATTTATTTTTCTCTCAATATTAATCTTTATAATTTACTCTGTTTTTCTTTCGCCTCAAGCAGTGTTGTGTTTTCATATGTTTATCTTGCCAAAATAGAACCTGCTCTAATTGAAAATTTTACATATGTCTTGCAAAATGTGTTGTACATAAACAATGTTTGAAAGGGTTCACACTATGTGTACAAATTACACGTGCTAAGAAAATAAAACACGAGCAAAACACGTAGTGTGAACGCAGCTTTAAGGTGCTATTACACGAAGTGTTTTTTACATATGTACTGTCACTTTTTTTATCCATATGAAATTCCTCATGTCTGTCAAAATTGTCTTTTACATACGATTCATAATTTTTGCTATCACACGTGCATATGTATTTCCGTATGACATAACCTCTAAGTGTAAACAACAGCTGATTTAATTTGTGAATTTACAAAAATTTATTGTTAAAAAAAAGGTTATATATTTTTTAATTGTTAATACTAAACAATTTATTTTTCTTTCAATATTAATCTTTAAAATTTACTCTGTTTTTCTTTCGCCACAAGCAGTGTTGTATTTTCATGTTTGTCATGCAAAAATAGAACCTGTTCTAATTGAAAAATGTACATGTGACTTTCTTCATGTATTGTACATAAACAATGTTTCATATGTATCACACGATGTGTACAACTTTTGTTGTGGGAAAAAATTGACAGTACATATGTAAAAAACACATCATGTAATAGCACCTTTAATATAATCGAAGAGATCTACAAAGATGGCGTACTTATGTATGTATTAAAAAAAATGCACAAAACAAGTAAACTGCACAAAAGTGTTTTTTACTTGTCATTCTTATTAAAGAAGCCACGAATTTACTATCTCCATATTATAGAGTTATTACCAGATTTAAAAAAGATAGATATTTTTAATTTTAAAGTTTAAAATTGAAACGTATATAATATTAAGTTGTTAAAAAAATTTTTCAAAAAATCCCTACAATTCGACGAAAGTAAGAAATCTTTTGCATTAAACACATAGACGCAAATCCATTTATCGATGCGTTACAAATGGAATGTCATAATAAGATCGAAAAAATAAAACTGATTAGCGCTAGTGCTTTTAAAATATAAGACATGGTCAAGTATTCCGAAAAAGATCCGAAATTTAAAAATATATTTTGTTTAATATCTTCTATTGACTTTAAAATTGTTAAACGTAAATGCTGAAAATTCAGAGTATTTGTTGTAATAAATTACTAAATTGATCAAATTGTATACATTTTCAAATATTTTATCTAAATTTGTTACAAATAGTGGAAGAAAACCTAGGTGGAGGGTTTCAAAGATTCGGCATAGCCGAATTTTACACTCCTACTTGTTGATCATAAGATATACCCTGGAGTTTTAGTTACGTACCTCTTCCATTTTAATTTAGAATACAAAAAAATTAAAATGTTTTGGTTGAGACTGAAAGAGAAAATACATACTAAAAATATAAACATTATTTTTATATACATAAACTTTGCATTATTTGTCATTTTTTATTTTATAATTATAATGCTGTTAAAATTGTATGTAAGTTAACACGAGTCAAGCGAGTGTTCACAAGTATACAAAAAACCAACAACAAGAATTTGCTTCTACAGCAGTATACTCATGCATTGCGAAATAATAACAATAAATGAATTATGTTGAAAAATACAAGCCAGACGCTGACACTGCATAAATCGGGTGTATGGCTGTTCATTATAAGTTGGTTTTGGGTAGTTAGTTGTGATTAAGACGTAAGATTAACAAAATGTTATTTTTGTAAGAAAAGAAAATAAATAAATTTCAATAATACCATTAATGAGACGTCGTGTGTGTAATAGTTAATTCTGAGATCCTGAATTAGTTAGTACTTATAATTGGCGCCCAACAAACAATCGAACCACCAATTAACTACAACTCAAGGTTACAAAGGAAAACCCAACAAATTTGTAGCTGTAGGAGACCACTGGCAACTGCAACCTAAAGGGAAAAACTAAAGAAGCAACGACACCAACGGATATTAGATAAGAACTTACCATTGATAACATGTAAGTAGAGTGCTTATTATATTTGTGTTTTGGTGTAAAATAAAAGTAAAATAGAATAATAAAAAACTGGCAATCTTTGTGTGATTATCGATGGTTTTATGAACAGTGAAATCGATATTTTGTTGAAAGAATTTGTGTTTTGTGTTTTGGTGTAAAATAAAAGTAAAATAGAATAATAAAAAACTGGCAATCTTTGTGTGATTATCGATAGTTTTATGAACAGGGAAATCGATATTTTGTTGAAAGAATTTGAAGGTTTAGTCGTTTCAGAGGACTTAGATTTAGAAATGGCTATAACACCTGATCAATTAAAAACCATTGTAGAAAGCGCTGTTAGTAGTGCTCTTGTATTGCAGGAGAGACAGTTTGATATTGGGTTAGAAGAAATAAAACAGAGAATAACCAATCTGACTGTTAGTGCACCTGAAATATAAACATATGAAGAAGCGCAAATCAGGGAGGGGGCGGTTTGCAAAGAGACCCTAGATATTATGAAATCTTTACCAGATTTCGAAGGTAAACATGAAACATACGTTTCATGGAGGAAGGCGGCTCACACCGCATACAAAGTATATGAAAATCATGTAGGTAGTTCTACTCATTACCAAGCCCTTGGCATTATAAGAAATAAAATAAGAGGACCGGCTGACATGGTATTGGCTTCCTTCGATACCCCTTTAAATTTTAAAGCTATTATAAATAGGCTTGATTTCACCTACGCTGACAAGCGACCTATATATTTGATATAACAAGAATTGTCCACCCTTCGACAGGGAAATATGACACTTCTCCAATATTATGATGAAGTGGAAAGAAAGCTCACGCTTCTTATCAATAAAACGATAATGACATATGATAATACTCTGGCCGCATCTCTGAATGAGAAATATAGGATGGATGCTTTACGGGTGTTTATATCGGGTACAAAAAAATCTTTAAGTGATGTACTTTTCTCGGCAAGACCGAAAGACCTTCCATCTGCCTTGGCATTGGCTCAAGAAGTTGAGTCAAATTATGAGCGTTATATCTTTGCTAATAATTATGCTAAGAGTTTGGAAGATAGGGCTCAACAAAAACACCAAATAAATAACAAAAATTTTAATAGGGATAAGAATAATACCCAACAGGAAAAAAATCCTTATTTTAACAAGCGCCAGGAACCTGGTACTAAACATCAACAAAAACAAGAGGCGGAACCCATGGATGTTGACTCATCATCGCGGTTCAAACAGCCCCAACAATTTTATAATTTTATAACCACAAAATAACGTGAATCAGGCAGCAAAAAGGCCAAGTAGTGGCACAGCAAGATTTACAGGGCCAAAACACCAAAGAATTAACCACTTGGTGCAAAATGAAAATACATTTGATCGGGGGGATTCTGACTATCAGACTGAAGCAGATGAAGAAGTTGAGAACATTGAATGTGAATTTTCGGCACATGACCAAATTAATTTTTTAGTCATGACTCCCTGCTCCCGTACATAGAAAGAAGGGAGGGTTATTAAATTGCTGATACACACGGGTGCGTCAAAAAATTATATTAAACCATTACAGGAGTTAAAACACGTAAAACGGGTAGATCAACCGTTTTTAGTAAAGTCGCTTCATGGCTTTAATGCAATTGAACAAAAATGCATTGTAAATCTTTTCAACACTAACGCGATTTTTTCATTCTGCCCAGTCTCACAACGTTCGATGGAATAATCGGACTTGATTTACTAACCGACACAAATTCGAAACTGGATTTTAAAAATAAGAAGCTGGAAACCAAACCAATACTGGGTCAGAACCCATTCAGTTTCTTAAATGCAAAAATGTAAATTTCACAAGTGTGGAAAAGATTGAAGTACCCCAGGGAATATCTGAAAATTTTCAAAAAATGATTAAGGGCAGAATGGGTGTCTTTGCTGAACCTGATGGGGCACTACCCTTCAACACAAATATTGTTGCAACCATTCGCACAGAAAACGAAGATCCTATATATTCCAAGCTTTATCCCTATCCAATGGGTGTAGCAAATTTTGTGAATAAGGAAATTCGTAACCTTTTAAAAGATGGCATCATCCGACCATCTAGATCACCCTACAATAACCCTGTGTTGGTGGTGGACAAAAAAGGAACTGACGAGTTGGGAAATACTAAAAAGCGACTTGTTATGGATTTTAGGAAACTGAATTCCAAAACAACATCTGACAAATATCCTATTCCAAATGTGAATGTTATTTTGTCGAACCTGGGGAAAGCTAGATACGTTACCACATTAGACCTCAAGTCGGGATTCCACCAGATTTTACTGGCGGAAAGGGATCGTGAAAAAACCGCTTTTTTGGTCGGAAATGGCAAATACGAGTTTTGCAGACTACCTTTCGGACTCAAAAATGCTCCAGCATTTTTCAAAGGGCCATCGACGATGTGCTTAGGGAACGAATAGGAAAGTTCTGTTATGTTTACGTCGATGACGTAATTATTTTTTCAGAAAATATGAAAGACCATGTTGACCACATCGCTTGGGTCTAGTAAAATAGAGGCAATACGGAACTATGAACAACCCACTACGCTTTTCAATGTCAGATCTTTTCTGGGACTGGCAAGTTACTATAGGTGTTTTATTAGGGACTTTGCTTCAATAGCAAGACCTTTGACGGACATTCTGAAGGGTGATAATGGCAAAATTGGTTCCGGTCAGTCCAAAAAAATTAATATAAAGTTTAACGAAAAACAACTTCAGGCTTTTAATAAGCTTAAGGAAGTTTTAGCATCCGAAGATGTTATGTTACTTTACCCCGACTATAAAAAACCATTTCACTTAACAACTGATGCTTCGGCTTACGGCCTGGGGGCAGTTTTGTCTCAAAACGGGAAACCAATAACCATGATTTCAAGGACTCTTAAAGAAAAGGAACAAAATTTCGCGACCAATGAGATGGAATTGCTCGCAATTGTCTGGGCTCTAAAGGCGCTTAGAAATTATCTTTATGGGGTAAAGGATTTAAATATTTTTACCGACCACCAACCGCTTACGTTTGCGGTTTCAGACCGAAATCCGAACGCAAAAATAAAAAGGTGGAAAGCCTTTATTGATGAGCACAATGCTCAAATTTTTTATAAACCTGGGAAAGAAAACCACGTTGCTGACGCGCTGTCACGGCAAAATATTCATGCCTTGCAAAATATCCATGCTTTGCAAAGCAACCACAACTTAGAAGAAGATGCAAATTCTGACATTGCTACAATTCATAGCGAAATTTCTCTGTATTATACTATTGAATCTACTGATAAACCTCTCAACTGCTTTCGGAATCAAATAGTAATTGAGGAGGGCACAGAATCACTAACACGAACGTTCATTATTTTCGGAAAGAAAACTAGACACTTCATTACTTTTTCAGACAGAACAACGCTAATGAAGAGGGTATTTGATGTTTTAAAGGAGGACGTAGTAAACGCAATCCATTGCGAACTCCCAATTTTGTCATTCATACAACATGGATTAGTAGAAGCGTTTCCCTCAACAGCATTTCGTTTTGCGAAACATATGGTAACAGATGTTACTAACAAAGATGAACAAAGGGAAATTGTTGTAACGGAACATAACAGGGCTCATAGAGCGGCTCAGGAAAATACAAAACAGATTTTAGAAGATTATTTTTTTTTTTTTTCAAAAATGACCCTTTTAGCAAATGAGGTTGTCGCAAATTGTAAAATTTGCAAAAAGGCAAAATTCAACCGCCATCCACAAAAGCAAATAATCGGTGAAACACCTATTCCCTCATGTGTTGGGGAAATTCTGCATGTAGATATATTTTCCACAGATAAAGTATATTTTTTTAACATGTGTAGACAAACTGTCTAAGTTTGCAATTGTTCAGCCTATAGCCTCGAGGACTATAGTGGATGTAAAATTACCGATTCTACAACTTATGAATTTTTATCATCGCACAAATACAATATTCTGTGACAATGAGCTTTCTCTTAATTCGGAAACAATAAAGTCACTCTTAGCCAATAGTTTTAACGTTCAAATATCAAATGCACCACCACTCCACAGTACTTCAAATGGACAGGTGGAAAGAATACATAGTACCCTTTTAGAAATTGCCCGGTGTCTTGGGCTTGAAAAATCTATCAATGATACAGTACAATTAATACTTCTGGCAACCATCGAGTATAACAAAACAATTCATAGTGTTACGAATAAACGACCTATTGACGTAATTCACTCAACTCATCCAGAAAATTGAAATCGATATAAAAAATAGGTTACAAAGAGCGCAAGAAGTTCAAATGCAGCGACTTAACGAAACAAGAAAGAATCGAGCATTTGAAATGGGCGAAAAAGTTCTCGTGAAAACAAATCGGAGATTGGGCAATAAGCTTACACCATTATATGCTGAAGAAGCTGTTGAAGCCGACCTGCGGACAACGGTTCTCATTAAAGGGAGGGTGGTCCATAAGGACAATTTAAGATAGTTTAGTTTTATTCATTTTTCTTTTTATTTAACCTAGGGTTCTTATGGTGCTGCTTCTTGTCATGCCAGCGACGGCAAAATTGACTGACTATTCCGGTTCGGACTACATTCCCGTGTCGGACGGCTATGCTATAATTTGGCAAAATTTTGAATACCTACGGCATACGAGGAATCTTACAGTGTATTCGGAGATGCTTGAGGATACAGAAAATCTTTGGAAACATTTTCCCCAGTCGCATATGAAGAAGATACTAGACGCGGACATACGGCACATAAGGACATTGCTGGCCATAATAAACGTTCACCACAGGTACGCAAGAAGCATAAAACTTTTAGGTACGGCCCTTAAGGTGGTCGCTGGGACACCGGACTATGATGATATTGAAAATTTAAAATTCAAACAGAGGGAGCTAATTGACGGCGAAAATAGGCAGATTCTCATAAAAACAAGAACACAACAACAAATAACAACCTTACGGACATTGTTAATTTCGTTGTTAAAAGCACAAAAGCTAACATAATTGATAGTGACCGTTTGTATGAGACTCTGCTTGCAAGAGGTAGAATTTTGATTTCGGAGCTGGAAAGCTTAATGCTATCGATTACCCTCGCAAAGTTAACCCACAGATTTTAGACTCTAATGATTTGAATACACTAATAAATGAGCACTCTACAAATATCACCGTAGCGGATTTAATGGAAGTTGCTAACATAAGAGTTCTATTAGATAATAAGTTTTTACATATCTTAATTAAGTATCCAAAACCAGATTTGTTTTGCAAAAAGGTGCCCTTATACCCGGTTCAGCATAATAATACAATTCTTCATTTTGGTGGTGAACAATGTGGCAGACTGTGGAGATCAACTGGTAGCAATCGGAAATTGCAGCACTACACTAACAACATCATTTTGTAAAAAGTTGGCTTATGCAACATGCGCACTGCAGCTTCATTCTGGTGGTCACGCATACTGCACTACTCGGCCTTCTCACCTCGAACCTATTACAATAATTGACGAGGGTGTTATCATTATCAACGACGAAACTGTTACCATTAAGACAAATGATGGTATCGAGAAGACTGTCACTGGCACCTTTCTTCTTACTTTCGATAATGAAGCAAAAATTAATGAGACCCTATACAGAAACCAAAGGAATATCGTAAAGAAGTTACCGGGACCGCCATCATCCGCTCTTCTCAACATTACGAGCCATCAAACAATATTGAGTTTGCCATATCTCAGAAGATTAAACGCAGAAAACTTGCGACATTGAAAAGATTAAAGATAAGCTTATAATTGAACCGCTGTTGTCTACCTGCAGTATTTTTGGCATTATAGCTATTGGCTTTGTTTGCTTTAAATTTCGTCAGAGGTTTAAGAAGACCCGTCAGCAGCACGCTATTCAATCTGCTATTGAAGATCTAAGGAAGTCCGGGGACGCCCTTCACTTGAGTGAGGGAGGAGTTAACACGAGTCAAGCGAGTGTTCACAAGAATACAAAAAACCAACAACAAGAATCTGCTTCTACAGCAGTATACTCATGCATTGCGAAATAATAACAATAAATGAATTATGTTGAAAAATACAAGCCAGACGCTGACACTGCATAAATCGGGTGTATGGCTGTTCATTATAATAAGTTGGTTTTGGTTTTGGATAGTTGTAATTAAGACGTAAGATTAACAAAATGTTATTTTTGTAAGAAAAGAAAATAAATAAATTTCAATAATACCATTAATGAGACGTCGTGTGTGTAATAGTTAATTCTGAGATCCTGAATTTAGATAGATACTTATAATTTGTATTTGTTTTTTCTTTTTGTTTCTGGCATTCACTTGGGACTGATATGTTATGATACAATATACAACATTTACTAAACATAGCAAATGAAGTTGTATCGCTGTATCACATTTTTCAATGAAAATTACCAATAACAATTTTACACTATTGTAAACCCAGTTGGCCACGTCTTTAAGACATCTTAAACGACAGGTACAAGACAATAGTAAATCGTTGAAGACAAATTGAGGACAGTTCGAACAAGACGTTGACGAAATTTTCATACAAATGTCCGCGGAATCATACAAGACCATAAGAGAGACACTGTAGCTTATCTGGTCGTTAACGATTGTATGAGCGAAAAAAGTGCCTCATTATCGCTAACGACCATATAATCGACAATATGCTCCATCAGTCTACGATGTGATCGTTGACCACCATTCCGGCGACAATATCCTTCATATTGTCGTTGACGACAATATAAGAGACACATTCCCTCACACTACGTCAACGACAGTTTGAGGGATACTTTCGCCCATACTATCGTCAACGACAGTATGAGGGACACTACCCTCAATAAAGTAAAAGTACACATTTTAAAATTTTTAAATTTAATTTTAATTTAATCGTTTTAAAAAATTAAAAGATAATAAAAAAACACAAAAACGATAAAAATAACTTTATTTTAAAAATTACTTAATAATAACTTAATAGGTATTTTAATTTTAACTTATTTGCTTTCTTTATTTTCTTTCCGTGGTTTTTCTTTATTTGCAGTATTTTTAATTTTTCGCAAAGCCAATCTTAGCTCTTTGGTGAATTCCTCGTAGGTTTCGCCTTCTTATTTTTTGGCTTCTATAAAAGAAAATAAACAGATTTAATTCATATGGAGTCTAAACAAAGAGTTCTCTAATTAACTTAGTGTTTCATTTTTTATTAACTTACCATATAAAGCATTTAATACGTTTCCGTATGTTTGTAGGGATTTTTTGTTTTTCTTTCCGTCGTAATTAAAATTCATGATTATATTTTTATCTAAAATTCTGCTTATATTTTGTATGCTGCCAGCTACGATGCGTTTCATCGCACCAACCTGAAATAGTAAAAAATACAATGAAACATTATTAAATTCAATAGCCCCATAATTTTACTTGCAATCTGTATTCTTATTATTATTTTATTTTGTCTTGTAGCCGTTTTGAAGTCCCGTTATATATCTTAAGAAAAATTTTTTTTGATCACGCCAAGCATATGCACAATGAGATAAATGCAGTACGTGAACAATTTGAAGACATTGTCGCACATGCTGTCTTTAACGGTGTTCAATTTACGAAAACCTTGACGTCATATTGACATCAACAGACTCATAACGACGAAACCGGTTTTTGTCACTAATTTGTCATCGTTAGAATGGAATACACGACCATATAAGTTATTTGTCATCCAGCTGGTCGTTAATGAAATTTTTTATTAAATCTCTGCACGAAAGCCTCATAGACATTGTCGCTTAACTTGTCGTTAATAAAGTTCGATGTATGACAAGTACAAGACGTTGTCGCTCATATGGTCGTCAACGGACCTTGAATATATTAAAAATATATTTTTGTCGCTGAATTGGTCGTCAACGGGATGTGATACACGACCATCTGAGTAATTTGTCTCCCAGCTGGACGTAAACGACAATGTCCATTATATCGTCGTTACAGAAAACTTCATCGACAAATGTCGTGCGTGAAATATTATAAAATATCTTAAAGAAATCGTTAAAGACAATGTCATCTAGGACGATTTTGCCAACTGGGAAGTAATACATGATACAACAGATACAACGATACAACACCTGTTGTGATTTTCCCAAATGTATTTCTGGTGTTAAGTATAGTAGGAGAACCATCGTAAAATTACCAGGTTATTATCGTTCGCAAAATCTTCAAAGATTCCGCCGTTTGATGAGTTAGAGGAAGAACCCCACAAAATATTGTGCGAATTTAAGTCTCCTAGTAATATGTGATGTGCATTTTCAGTAATTGATATATCATATACATTCAAATTGGATAAATTAATGTGCCCCTCCTTGTATATATTAGTTATATAGAGATCTTCGTTTGCACTTATTGCTATTGTTTGTAATAGCAAGCTATTAGTGGATTTAATATGGTGGGTGACGTTCAAATTATTCTTGACTAATATAGCTATACCTGATTTTGCATAATCGTAGTCACATTTGTTATGGTGAAAAACTCGAAACCCCGGAAGATGTAACAAATGTAAATTTTTTTTACTATATGTGTTTCTTGCAATGCTATTATATTTCGGTTATGCCTTGCAACTAGGAGCTCCAATGCAAATTTGTTGTTAATAAAACCTTGTAAATTCCACTGAAGTATAGAAATGTTTAGGTTTATAATCATAGAGTTTATTTTCTCGTATTACCCCCTGCGGGCTATTTCATTGCACTCTTCAGAGTTTTAGGAGGGATGATTACACTTAGCTGCGGAAAATTTTCGTACATCTGCGAGCATGGTGATTTAATATTGTTATCAGTGCTGTTGTTAGTATTTTCTGTTGGGGAGTTTAATCCCAAACCGTCATTTATATCTTGTATAATCATTTCTTCAGTAATATCTTCATCGGTAGCTTGTTTGAAGTAATTATCACTTTTATCGTCACTAAAAAGCCAGTCATCATCAAAAAAGTCATTTTTGTTTGAGTCATTTATTGTTGCGTTATGGTTGTGTGTGTTTGTGTTCTTATTGATTGAAATTGTTTTAGAATAAGACTCTAAAACTGTTGAGTGAATTGTGTCTGTTGTATTATTTGCATTTGTCGATTTGTTGTTTTTGATTAAGTGCTGCTTAAAGGCTTTTTTTATAGTGTTTGCTAGTTTATTTTTAATTTCTGCGTTGTTAACGGTTGATGTGGTTTGTATTTGTGTTGGCTGTATTGCTATGTCGATGTCAATATGTTTTGGGAGTGTATATGCTGTATCATTTTCTATTTTGTCTGCTGGTTGTATCTGATCTTTTTTTAGGATTTGTTTTGTTTAGCATAGGTATTTTATGTGCAGAATTCTGTTTAGATGAAGTGGTATCGGCGTTTAAAATTTTTGCGTACGTAGAATTTTGTTGGCATTTCTTGAAACTGGTTTAAGTGTATTAAGGGCGGGATTGCCATTGAAAAGTTTCCATGCTTCTCGTGTCATACATCTTTTGCCACAATCCCGGCATAGCTGAACGTTTCTGCACCACTTTTTGGTGTGACCCAGGTCAAAAGTGGTTATAGCTGCGCCTGTTGCGACTATTTTATCATTTTCCTTCTTAGTAAGTTTGCGTACTTCAACTACTTTTTGATCTTGAAGCAATTGTTGTAGTTCCTCGTGAGGGATGTCCTTAATCTTTCTTGAAAATATTCTACCCTGTACGGTGTTTAGAGTTTTGTGCATTGAAATTTTTACAGCGATACTATCGATGAAGTTAGCTTTTAAAAATTTTTCAGATATTTTATTTGGTACCTTAATAAGTAAATCACCACTTCTCATTTCCTTAACTTCTAGTGGGTCTCGTGATATGTAGCCTAATCCTCTTTCCACCTGAAATACGTTATGCGATGCTAATGGGGGAGCCTCAACTTTTTTGTCCATTGACACAGTTGATGCAACCAAATAACGTGGGAGGTTGAGTTGATTGTCTGTTGTTTCTGGTAGGGGTATAAAATCTTCTGCTCGAGGTCGTTTGTTTCTGTTGGGTTTGCCCTTTCCGGATGAGGAGGCAAGCTCCCTAAACCGGTTATAGTACGGGGATGAACCCCGTTCATATTGTCCACTCACGATTCGATTTATTAAATTATTTAAATGTTATTCTAAGAAACAAAAACTAGGGTAAAGTAAAATAGCAAAGCAAAACTTTTAGTTTATCTCTCTCTTCCTTGCAGAGAAACACGCACGATGTCTACAAACGCAAAAAAGCCGACAGTTAAACACACGTCTTTACACGGCGACTGCCTGACGGCAGTTGATTATATATATTTATTGCGGTTGTAATTGATAGTTTATTTCTTATTCGTTTGAAAATTCCGATTTTATTTACCTATTTTTTTTTTTTTTTTACATATACACATATTCAAGATGTTCCTTGAAATTTATGCCTGTCTATTAAGAAACCCAGATATTTAATGTTGTGAATTTTTCTATTATTACATTATTTATTTTAAATGTTTTGTTAGTTTTCACATTTATTTCCATTAATTTCGTTTTACTTTCGTTAAATTTAATTTCTTCATTTTTATCCAATTATTGATATTAGCCATATACGTTGTTAAATTTTCATGACACATTTCTTCAGTTGTTGCTTCTGTAAAAATCAGAGTATCGTCTGCATATAGAACAATTTCACATATGTTTAAAACTTTTTCCATATCGTTAATGTATATAATAAATAAAAGAGCTCGTAAAATTGAGCCTTGGGCACTTCAAAATCATTGCATTTCATTCAACATTATTAGTTAAATATGATTTAAACCATTCTAATTCTTTATCTTGAATAGCAAACTTATACAGTTTCTGCAGCAGGATACTTCTGTCAATTGTTTGAAACGTTCTCTTGAAGTCTAGGAAAATAGCCAATACTTTATTACTCCTCTTCTTGTATTTCCATCTATTAATAACATAGTTGACCGCTGTTTCACATGAATATCTCTTTCTAAAACCAGATTGATACTTTGACAGTAACTTGTGTTGTTCCATATAATACTCCAATTGATTTTTAACTATCTTTTCAATAATTTTTTCACATTTTTTAATGTGTTAATTGGACGGTATTCCTCACATTTGATAGTATTTTTACTTTTTCTATTGGTGTAATCATCGATTCCTTCCAGTTGTTAGGGAAGACTCAATTTCTAAGTGACTTATTTATAATATTGAGCTTAATATTGCCTGTTATGTTGCAGTTATCTAAGATTATTTTGTTTGATATTTTATTGTAGTCTGGTTTATTTTGCATATTTTTACATATAATTTTTAGTTCTGGTAAAGATATTGCATGAAATTTGAATTTTGAGTCTATCACAGATATATTATTGTTATATTGCACATTTTCAATAGAGTTTCTTATTTCCTTAATACTATTAACAAAATAATTATTAAAATTTTCGCATATTTCAAAACTGTCCTTATACTCTATTTGCTCAAATATCACAGTTTTTTTTATCACATTTCCTGGTTTTCTTAGTACTAACTAGTTCTTTTATTTTGCTGCACATTTCTTTCTGGTTATTTGTATTGGTTATTTTATTGTTTATATAATTATTTTTTTCGTTTTCAATCTTAACTTTATATGTATTTCTTATTAATTTATAACTATTCCATGCCGCAATGGTGTTTTCCATAATTGCCTTTTGGTATTTAAGAACTTTCTCTCTTTTCAATATTCTGAGTTCGTTATTAAACCATTTATTATTTTTGCTTTCATTTATTTTTTAATAGTTAATTTTTTTATTATATTTTCTAAACAGGTATCAAAATTGTAGATTGTTCATTATTAAAATTAATTTTATTATATTAAAAAAATTCTATTTCTTTAGTTTGTGTTTCCCGGTCTCTACTTTCGTATTTAATAAAAATGTCTGTGGATTTCTGATCCGTTATTTTATTATTTGTATTATTATACCCTCCACACTTCAGTGACAGAGGGAATATATGTATAGGTTTGTCATTCCGTTTGTAACGCATCGAAATAAATTCCTGAGACCTCAAAAAAAATATATTTTCTTGATCCTTACAACAAGGGAAGTTGATTTACCGATGACCGTCTGTCCGTCTGTCTGTGGAAATCACGATCACGCCGTCAATATCTAAGCTAGACCGCTCGTATAAAATCGTTTACTAACATCCCAAAGGAGTTGCTATTTAAAATCGTCTAAATCGGTCAAAGGGTTCACGAGCTATGAATGAAACTTTGAAAAAACTCTTGAAAAAATAAAATTTTTCAGTGTGTTTGTTGTTTTTCTTAAGATATGTTGTATACATACATATGTTGTAATTCTTTGTATTGTTGAAGTCATTACAGTTGTGTGTATATTAATTCTGCACGTGTCACATTGGCCTAAGCAAGTTTTACCACATATTTTTTTATCATTAAAATAAAATATTAAAAATTAATAAAAAATAAAAAATGGAAAATCAAAAATGGAAAACGGAAAACGAAAAATTAAAAATGGAAAATGGAAAATTAAAAATGAAAATTGGAAAATGGAAAATGAGAAATGAAAAATTGAAAGTGAAAAATGGAAAATGAAAAATTAAAAATGGAAAATGAAAAATGGAAAATGGAAAATGGAAAATGGAAATGAAAAGTGGAAAATGAAAAATTAAAAATGGAAAATGCAACATGAAAATTGAAAATTGAAAAATGAAAAATGGAAAATGAAAAATGAAAAATTAAAATTGAAAACTGGAAAATGATAAATGGAAAACAGAAAACGAAAAATTAAAAATGGAAAATAAAAAATGAAAAATGAAAATTGGAAAATGATAAATGGAAAATGAAAAATGAAAAATTAAAATTGAAAAATGGAAAATGATAAATGGAAAGTGGAAAATGAAAAATGAAAATGGAAAATGAAAGATTAAAAATGGAAAATGAGAAAATGAAAATGGAACATGAAAAATCAAAATTGAAAAATGGAAAATGGAAAATCAAAATTGAAAAATGGAAAATGAAAAATGGAAAATGAAAAATGAAAGTTGGAAAATGGAAAATGAGAAATGATAAATGGAAAATGAAAAATGGAAAATTAAAAATGAAAAATGGAAAATGAAAAAATTAAAAATGGATAATGAGAAATGGAAAATGGAACATGAAAAATGAAAATTGAAAGACGGAAAATGGAAAATGAAAAATTGAAATTGAAAAATGGAAAATGGAAAACGGAGAACGAAAAATTAAAAATGGAAAATGGAAAATTAAAAATGAAAATTGGAAAAAGGAAAATGAGAAATGAAAAATGGAAAGTGAAAAATGGAAAATGAAAAATGGAAAATGAAAAATTTTAAATTAAAAATGGCAAATGAAAAATGAAAAATTAAAAATAAAATATAAAATGCAATAATTAAAATTTATATCAATAAGTTAAGTTAAATAAACAAAAACAGTATTAAAATTTTAAATAATACTGAAAACAAAACAAAAATAGAAAAGAAAAACAATACATATATTACTTTAGTCTATGAAGGTTTTTGAGTTTTCTGTTATTTTCTAGTATATTCGTCCATTATTTGTTTTAAGTCGTTATCATTTAGCATACTTTCCAATTTATTTTTATAAAAACCTTTAAACAAATCTATGTTGAAATCATTAGCTATTATATTATCGCAATTTTTTTTCACATATTTCTTCTAAAAAATCTTGAAACGCTTCACAAAATTCCGCTATATGACTGCTTGGTGATGTATATATACTATTATAAAACAAGTAAGAAAATTATAGTCGGTCTAGACCGACTATACGATACCCTATACCATGCGTTTAGAGACCCTATATCTCAGGCCCAACTAACTGGATATAGAAAATAAGCATAAATCAAATTTGAGTGGGATTTTTATTAATTTTTTTGGCTGCAGATATGAAAAAGTTCATATCGGATGATATATCTATATGGGGACTAGGTCCAAAAATGGACCGATCGTGACCATGTTTGGTAAAGTCTCTTGTATTTTGCAAAAATATAGATAAACAAAATTTAAGAATCATCAGTGCAATATTTTTGTTTTTGATATATTTAGGTGAAGATCGGGAAGCAGTTCTATATGGGGCCTATGAGTAAGAGTTGTCCCATAGGGATAATTTTTGGACTACTGATTAATGGATATAATAAACACATACAAACCCAATTTGACTAATATTTATATGATAATTTGGATCTTATGGCAATTTATGTTGATTTCATAGTGGTCATTTGTATGGGGGCTAGGTCTGAACATGGACCGATTCTCACCAATTTCAATAGCGTTCATCCTATGGCCGACAAAAGCTTATATACCAAATTTTATCAAAATATATTCATATTTGCGACCTGCAGTTTGATTACAAGCTTTACATGGACACACAGACGGACGGACGGACGGACATTGTTAAATCGAATCAGATAGTAATTCTGAGTCGATCGGTATAATAAAAGATGGGTCTAGGTCAAATATTTTTGGTAGTTACAAACAGCAGCACAAAGTCATTATACCCAAACCACATAGTGGTATAGGGTATAAAAAGTTTTTACACATTTTGCCATATACATATTTACTAATCCAATAATTTGAGTCATTTACATTGTCTTTAATTTTATTTAAATTCTATTGCTTTTTGAAATAAATAATTACTCCACCAGTTTTAGACGAATTTGATAATGTAATATAATGGTCATATTGTTTTATTTCAATCTTTTCATCATTTTCTAAATCAAATGGGTTTCAGTCAGAATTATAAAATCTGGTTTAACGGTTTCAGCAATAATTTCCAGTTGATTAAAGTTGTTTATTAGTTTAGTATATTCCATGTGTTTTCTTTGGTTGTTAGGTCGATAAACATATTCTTATTTTTTATACCCTCCACACCTAAGTGGCACAGGTGATATATATGTTTGTCATTCCGTTTGTAACGCATCGAAATAAATTCCCAAAACTCCAAATCCATATATTTTCTTGATCATTATAACATCTTTCCGTCTGTCCATCTGTCTGTGGAAATCACGATCACGCCGTCAGTATCTAAGCTAGACCGTTCGTTTTTGTATAAAATCGTTTATTAACATCCCAAAGGAGTTGCTATTTAAAATCATCAAAATCGGTTGAAGGGGTCATGAGTTATGAATGAAACTTTGAAAAAACTCCTGAAAAATAAGATTTTTCAGTGTGTTAGTTGTTATTCTTAAGATATGTTGTATATGTTGTAATTCTTCTTATTGTTGGAGTCATTGCAATTGTGCGTATATTAATACTGCACGTGCCACACTGGCCTAATCAAGTATTACCACATATTTTTTATCGTTAAAATTAAATATTAAAAATCAAAAATTAATAATTAAATATTAAAAATTAAAGATTAAAAATGAAAAATGAAAAGTTAAAAATTAAAAAATGGAAAATGATTGTGTGGAGGGTATCAAAAATTCGGCACAGCCGAATTTAACACCTAGTTGTCATCAAGTCCTTTATACATTTAACACATTTCATTATAATTTCCTTTTTACATTCTTACTCTTGTGTTTTCCATGGCATTTGTAACACATTTCTTACTTTTTGCATTCCGACGATTTATGATTATATCCTTGACATTTAAAACACTGTATTATAATCGTACCATCCAAAACTCTACATCTATTCCATCCAATATTTTTTGGCTTTTGGATATGACTCATTGTCCTTTTTTATTTATTTATTTATTTAAAAGATATTTTACAAAGATTAATTTGTAAAATACTTATAGGAAAATAGTGTAGGCTACTGGGCCATGACACTATGTATGTTGAATTTAAATTTCATTTAATACATTGGCAGAGTTTTGAATGTACTTAATTTTTTTCAATGAATCTTTATTGTTGCAGTTAAATATTTCTTCTAGCGGTTCATCTGTTGTGAGGTCTTCCAAGCAGTGTTCGCATTGCCTAGGATGTGATTGTTCGTAGAAATGCTGAGTACTGAATCTCGTGGTTCCGAGTCTAGTTCTAGCAAAGGTTATACAGTCTTTTCGACTGAAATTCATATTCTAAGGCGGTCTAGTTATGATCTTATTGTGCGTTCTTAGGAAACTATCTGAATTATTCCATAATTGTTCCAGTTGAGCTTGCTGATAATGTTTATGGATGTTGGTTACTACTTGCGAAAGTGGTGGAACCTCAATTATTAGGGGGTGATTAATTGCTGTTTTTGCTGCTGAATCAGCGTGTTCATTCCCTAAGATACCAAGAAGTCCTGGAATCCAGAGAATCATAACTTCTTTCAGCAGTTGAATATCATTAAGGAAATATTTTCTTGTTTCACCATCCCGCTTTAACGATTTTACTGCGCTGAGACTGTCGGTGCAAATTAGCGCTTTTTGTTGTTTTTGTGATGCATAACTTATCGCATATCGTATGGCAGCTAGTTCCGCAGAGAAGATTCCTGCATTATAGGACAGTATGGATTGATGAATGATGTTGAAGTTACCATTTTCTTGTTCAACTGCAGCATACGACGTGTTTCCATTCGAGAAAGACCCATGTGGAAATATTGTAAGGTTTGCATTGTAGTTATCTCTTTCTTGTAAGAAAAGTTGTTGGAAAACGTGTGGGTTCGTTCCTTCTTTTTTTTACCAAATTCAGTGAGGTATTAATGATTAAGTTTGTTTCTGATGAGGTACTAGTTGTTGTTGTCTCCTTGTGGATTGGCAGAGGTATCTTAATTTCTTTGGCGTATTTTATTATATTTTGGAGACCACAAGGGTAAGGTAAGTCGGGTTGATTCATTAATTGCCAGAGTTGTTTGTGAAGTACATGGTCAGAATTGATCAACCCCTTAGAGAGCATTTTGATGGATTGTTTGTTAAATAAAGACTCAAATTGATTTATTTTTGCTTCCACTGCTAGTGCCGCGATGCGAGTTGCCTGAAGTATGCCCGTCGCCGTGCGAAAACACCTGTTTATGCCTGCGTTTATTTTTCTGATGTTTATACAGTGTTGTATTGATCCTTCTACTAGTGCACGGCAGATTGAAATAGCTGTTTCCATATGGGGGCCTTTGCGTTTTGTACAAATTATTTTCAGGAGATTATTTACTTTTTTTAATTTATCAATAGTGTTTTTAGTTTGATCATTCCAGAGGATATTTTTTGTAAATGTGAATTCTTATTTTCTTTCTTATTGGGACAGAAAATTCTTGTATACATATGGGCGACAAGTTGCATTTGTATTTTTTTGCAAACATGAAGAGCTTCGCATTTGTTTATTGGAATAACCGCTCCTACATCGTTGGTCCATTCGTTTATGATTGAGTCACATGAATTTAGTTTTGAAGTCATTTCTTCATGTGATCATGTGACTATCACGAATATGTTGTCTGCATAGATGGATATGTGGTCAATTCCATTGACTTGTGTAAGCTTATTGAGCAATGAATTGATATAAGCTACGTACAATACTACAGACAGTGGAGAGCCCTCTGGTACTCCATTATCCAGGTTGCATGTATTGGAGAGGAAACCGTCAACTCTTACTGTTATTCTTCTATTTGATAGAAATGATATTATAAGCTTCGAAATATTTTTTGGTACACCCCATTTGTGTAATTCTTCTATTATTGCAAAATGTACAACTTTATCGAAGGCTTTCTCAAAATCTTCTGATAAGACTTGTGACGACGTGTTTTCCACCTTTAGCCGGGATAGCGTCAGCGGGATTCCGGGGTCGTTCACAGAAATTAAACTCTCACATTTACTCGTTATAATGCGTAAAACTCAGTTTATTTACAATTTTTTTACGATACAACATTCTCAAATATTTTACGAATTTTAATAATAAAAAAAAAAAGTGACGATAAGCGTCCAGGGTAGAGTGGCGTGGGGAGATGCGTTAATTGGGAGTACGCGAGATTTCCACCACGTAGTGGTCGAAATCACATGTCCACCCAATTCCTGGCCTCTCGAATATTTTTATACTACGTATGTTAATGGCCGCCTCGTAAATCTCCACGCAAGAGGTAGCCCAACTTAAACGCAGAGAGTCACGAGGTTTTAAATGTAAGAGTTTTCCTTATGGACAACAATAGGGTCGGTATATTGAGTTCTTGATACAAGAGTGTCACCGCAAGAGGTAGCCCAACTTAAACGGCGAGTATCGAGTCTCTTTCCCTCAATATACGTACTCTACAGTTTTTAGACACAAGATTCTTACGTAAGAGGTAGCCCAACTTAAACGCAGAATCAAGTCTCTATCCACTTCACTTCTCTTATTGAATATAATTATACGTAGTATAATATTCAACCGTCGGCTGTAATACCAAAGTGATGTACCCGTATGGTATGACAGCTATCGCAAGACTGATCCCTTTCTACTTTGTGTTTCTGCTTTTATAGCCGACCACTTCAACATAAAACGACGCGAGCAAATGACGCTTACACATCAACCAATCACAACGATGCTGACGTGTTGATTGATTGATGGTGGTCGTTTGCTAACGAGCTGTTGTTCATTGGTATGAATACAACCTTATGATAGCTGTCACCGGGTGTTACTAATTTATATAAATTTTAAACTCAAATATGATATTATAATTAATTATAACTAAGGTAAATTCAATTTCCAATTTAAACAAACTAATAAATTTTTAAATTCAAATATAATATTCTAATTGAATGGAACTAGGGTAAATTCAATGTTACAAAATTGTTAATGTATATGATGGAAAACTTTAGAATGCACTGGTAATAAAGAAATATTACATCATATGTAAAAAAAATATAAAATAAGAAATATTACAATATATGGTGTAATAGTATCAATGATTATACCAAGATAAATATGAAATGTATGTGGAAAGTAAATGGGTAGATATATAAGGGAATATATAAAAATGATATAAGATGAGTGGTTGCTTACATATTAGTGTGGGCCAAAACGAAGTATTGACTTTGGTCCTCACACGTCCTCTCTTCTTCAGGTAGTGGATGATGATGGAGGTGGTCCGGCTGGACGTTGTCGCTTACTGACGGCTAAAGCCACTGATGTCTTCGGCGCATATGATAGGGGGAAATTTTTTTTTTTTTTTTTTTTTTACCTCGAAGGGTTGTTGGTGGTGTTCGATGGCCCGGTGGGGCGTTGTCGCTTACTGACGGCTAATGCCACTGATGTCTTCGGCGTAGATGATGGTTGAGATATTGGTTGGGGTTTATTGGCGGGTGATTCGAATGACCCCAGATGTTAGGATCTGGATCCGATATCGTCCTAGGTGGGGCAGGTGAATGATAACGCGTCTGCGCCTGGAGCGACCAACGAGGATGTTTGGTAGGAGTAACGCCATCACTTCTGTAGGGATCCCCTCCGCCTCTATTGCTATGTTGGGGGCCCCTGCTGAGCGGTGTTGGTTCTGTTCCTGGACCCATCTTTCCACATCGGTTTGGGTGGAGATAATCTGTGTTTGTGGGGCGACCCCAGTGTCTACCTCGGGTTCAGCGATGACACCTGTCGTGGTTGCTGGTGTGGAGCCCTCGGTAGCGGTTATTGATGCTGGCCTATCGTGAGGTTGACTATTTGGGAGTGTCGGTGGAGTACTTTCCCTTATTGGTGGTTCGTCTGTGCCCGCTGTCTCGGTCTTTTCCGACAGGGACATAGTGTCGAAAGACCTAGTGGTTTCATCTAGCTCGTTTTGGACTGGGTCCTCCAGTGGGCTGTGGGGAATTTGTCCGCGAAGGTGCATCGGGACCGTCGGTGTCCTAGGAAGTAAGGATGAGCGTGAGTGGAGCTTGGGGAACTCAAATTGATGGGTTTCATGCCGTCCCAGAGTGGGGAAGCTCTCGTCCAACCGACGGGTTGGGAGCGATCAAATGTTGACCCTGGGGGGAGGGTGCCCTTGCGTTTAGGTGATATGTTGGGAGGTCTCTGGATGGCTTGCCGTGGCGCTCGTTTGGTGAGATAACGATAGCGGATTGTACCTTCGACCAATGTTAGGTTACCGAACGCCGGCTTCTCTTGTTCTCGGGCATCAAATGCGAGCATTAGCCGTTTCGGCGGTTGGTCCTCTATGTCTGATATATTTTGGGCGGAGGTGTCGGATGAAGCGGTAGACAGTTCAATCGGTGAAGATGCCCTTGATGAGGTCGTCGAGGACGATGATGATGATGGTGGTGATGACGGAGGCAATCTCTCGCCCGATGGGCTGGCTTCCATGTGTGATGGAGGGGTGAATGAACGTGGCCCCTGGTATGCTGTTTGTTCATCGTGAATGTCTCCCGGGGGAGAGTCAATCATGGTTGGAGGGGAAAGTTCAACCCGGTCACTATTTTGGGCCAATGGTGATGGTGACGATGATTGTTCTTCGGTGTCCCCTATGCTTGGCTCAATGTTTACGAACCACGGAGGACTCTGTGGCCTGGTAGCTACGCTGATGATGTGAGGTTCCTCGGTGGGATCCTCTCTTTCCAGCTGGGTGGTGTTGGTCGCATCGCTGGATATTTCCTCGATTACCGGCTCATATGGTGACCGGCCCCCTGGTAGCATAACATAGTGGGGTGGTGTCGGTATGTCATCAAGATTTCCCTCTATGTATTGTATTGACCCGTCGCTCGATGACGAGAGAGTGATGGGGTTTGGTAGTTGTCGGCTGTACAGTGTGGATGATAGAGGGCTGATGATGGCGGTGAGGGGTGCTGGGCGTGGTAGTTCTGTCAGTGGCAGGGGACTTTGATTCGGCAATAATTGTTTTTCTTGTGCCCGTGCCGATGTAGTGGGTGCATCGGGTACTGGTGGAGGTATAATGAACGCCGGATCTGGTGGACCGTTTGGAGGAACTAGTAAGTTGGTGGAGGCCTCCCGATTTGGCACTTGTAGTTGCATTGGTCGTACGACACAACGCATGGTTGCTCCGGGGTTGTTTTGTCGTCGCCTGTTGGGGAATGGCAATACATCTTCCAAAAGGATGGTACGCCGACCCTGCGCCTGCTCTTCGAGCAATCGTCGGCGGAACTTTTCTTTGGACATTTGGTATTTTTCGTCCGACATCGTGGTTGGTGGTTTTCTTTTGTTGAAACGTGAAATTAATGGTTGATGATTGACTATGAAAAATAAAAAAGACAATTATTAGAGTGGGCTATTATAATGTAGTCAACTAAGAAACAGTTAAATTTTTTTCCTCGTCTACAAAGGGTTTAAGCTCGCTAATATGTGCTGTTCTAATGTCATGTTTATCTCGACCCACTACTTTGACTATAACTCGTGATGGTATTTCTGTGATGGTATAAGGTCCGTCAAACTTTGGGGCCAGTTTGGCGGCGAACTTGTCGACGGCCTTTGACAGTTGGTGCTGACGTAACCAGACCTGTTGTCCAATCGCAGGTTGCCATTCTCGCCTACGGAGATTGTAATGTCGCCGTTGATCTTGCGATGCTTTGGAAAGATTATGGCGCACAATCTTGAAGATTTCCTTTAACTGTAGGGCCCGTTCATTTGGGTCGCACATGGCGGTGCCTGTGCCCGGAGTGACCTCATCATACAGGGCCCGTGGTAACCTGGGTTCACGACCCTGTGTTAGGAAGGCAGGTGAGTATTCTGTAGATTCCGACGAGCTGGTGTTTAGGGCTAGCATGATTTCGGGCAGCATGTCATCCCACAAAGTGTGCTTATTTTCTGCAAATTGGGCGATCATAGTCTTTACGACCCTGTTGGTTCGCTCGGTTGGGTTCTCTTGAGGCGTGTATGGTGCGGTGAACTGCTGTTTAACGCCTAACTGCTCCAGAAACTGTTTAAAGCTCTTGCTGATGAATTGGACCCCGTTGTCGGTAATGGCTACTTTTGGTACACCAAACCGGGCTAATACGCGTTCTCGGAATGATTTCACCAAGCTTTCAGCGGTGGCTTTGCGTAGTGGAATTAGTTCGGACCATTTTGAGAACCTATCCACAATGACCAAAAGCATTGTGTTGCCGTGCTTCGACCTGGGTAGTGGTCCCACGAAGTCTAGGCATACTGTGGCCCAGGGTTCCTCAGGTACTCTCATTAGCATCTCCCCGACTGGCTTCTGTTGGCTTACTTTGAACTGTTGGCAGGATTTGCAGTTCCTGACATATCTGCTGGTGTCACGGAACAGCCCAGGCCAATAATAGCGGTTGCATATGCGGCTGATGGTTTTCCGTATCCCTAGGTGGCCAGCTGTTGGGTCATCGTGGTTTTCGTGCAGCACACGCTCACGTTGGTCCGATCCCACACAGAGTTTCCAGGGGTGGCAATCTTCGTCCTGGTGGTTCCTAGGGAAATGGCGATATAGATTATTTTGTATAATAGAAAAGTCAGAAAATTTTTGGGGGTTGTCCTGAACCTCCTTTATTTTTTGTTTTAACCATGGACAATTTGATGGCTTTGTGTCGGTTACCACCCGTTGAATCGCCTCCAATGGTTGCCGTGATAGAGCGTCCACTATGGTATTCTGTGCTCCCTTCCGATATTGGACGGTGAAGGTATACTGTTGTAGCTCGAGGGCCCATCGTGCTAGTCGGCCGGTTGGGGTCTCGATTGAATTTAACCACTTCAACGATAAGTGGTCCGTGATGACGGTGAATTGGTACCCCTCCAGGTACATCCTCATCTTACGGATGCCCCACACAATGGCCAGGCATTCCTTCTCGGTGGTGGTGTAATTTTTTTCGGCCGGATTTAAGTGTCGGCTGGCGTATGCAATTACCCGTTCGACACCTTCAAGCTGCTGGGTAAGGACCACTCCAAGGCCAAAGTCGCTTGCGTCGGTTTGCAGGGTGAAGGGTTGAGCAAAATCGGGGCAAGCTAACACTGGTGCTTCCGTTAATTTAATTTTAAGTTTATCGAAGGCATCTTGCTGTTCGTTGGTCCATTTAAAATGTTTGCCCTTCTTGAGAAGTGAAGTTAAAGGTTGAGAGAGTTTGGCAAAGTCTGGTACGAACCGTCTATACCAAGACGCGACGCCTAAGAATCGTCGAACATCTTTTATATTCTGTGGAGGCTGTATTTCTCGGATCGCTGCCACTTTATCGGGGTCCGTCGCAATACCCTCACCACATACCACGTGACCCAAATACTTTATCTCCCGCTTAAAAAAATCACATTTCTCGGGGTTAATTCGTAAATTGGCCCTTCTTAGACGTTGGAACACTTCCTTTAAATGCTTGAGATGGTCATCTAGGGTTTGGCTGGTTATAATGATGTCATCTAAGTAGGCGAACGCATGGGGCTCCATCTCGGGGCCGATTACACTATCCAATGTCCGCTGGAACGTTGCTGGCGCTGAATGAAGGCCGAAAGGCATCATCTTCCATTGGTATAGCCCTCGCCCAGGCACTGTGAAGGCAGTAAACTGTTTGCTGGTTTCGGCCATCGGTATCTGCCAGTAGCCATTTTCAAGATCTAGGCAGCTGATATAACGAGCCTCCTTCAACCGGTCTAAAATATGGTTTATGCGTGGTAATGGGTAGGCATCGGGTACTGAGCGAGCATTCAGTTGCCGGAAATCCATGCATAACCTCCAGGAGCCATTCTTCTTTTTTGCTAAGGTTATGGGGAAGCTATATGGGCTCTTGGAGGGTTCGATACAGCCTTTGGTCAGCAAGTTGTTGATTTCAGCGTCGATAATGGACTGCATGGCCGGGTTGCGATTAGCATATCGAATCTTAATGGGCCGATCGTCCTTCATATAGATGTGATGCTGACTGATCTTCGTGGTGCCTTTAACACCCTGAAACTTTCGCAGTTCCGTCTAGAGGAAGTTATGCACTTTGATTTGTTCGTCGGAACTGAGATTAAGGAGAGTACGGTTAAAAAAATTTGGACTTGTTTCACTTAAGCTGCTTTACAAAGTCGTGTGAGGGCTGGGCGCCGTCGGGATGGTGGTGTCTTCACACGAAGCCTTTTCATGCACTATCTCGCATTGTCGGTTCGGGGTGGTTAGGCGCTCGTTCATGCACAACGATAATTTCCCGAAAGATATGGTGGCGTCGAGTCGTCGGAGCAGGTTTAAGCCTATAATCATGTCCTCGATGGCGTCTGGCATTATCAGGAAGGTAACGAAGCCGCCACTTCGGTCGGTTAATACTTCGCACTCGATCGCGTCTCTGATGATGGTGGTGGACCCGTCGGCAAGCACAACTTCGAGCTCTTGGGGAGTGCGTGGGTGGTGATGAAAGATGGTTTCTGCCAGTCCGCTGCTAATATAGTTGCTTGTAGCCCCAGTGTCGATGGTTGCTAGGATGGTGTGGTCGCCGATCGTTACCTCTGAGCTAAGCCGGTTTTCATCACACCTCAGGTTGAGGATTTTGTTCGTAGCGACCATTCGGGGTATTATTCTGGTTGGGGATGCTCTCTAGATCGTCTGCCAATGCCAGTAGCTCGGTAGCTCTCTCCGTCTGATGTACCAGAGATAGTTGGGATGTGAGTTGCGGAAGATTCGTTCCAACTGCTGGACCTCTGTCATGTCGGTGTGTCGCATTAGGTTTTGTAGGGACAGCACGTAGTCCTTAAAAGGTTCGCGAGGTCGTTGGCACCTTCGCCGAATGTCATCTTCCAACTTCTCAAAATATCGTGCCGGTAAGAAGAATTTAAGAAAATCTGCCTTAAAGGTTTCCCATGAGCTCCAATGCTGGTTATTGCTTCGGAACCAGACAAGAGCTCGTTCTTTAAAAAATTCTGGCATTGTGCTGGGCAAACAGGACTTTTGAACGCCGTACATGTCTGCCATTTCTTCGACACGCTCAATAAATGTTAGCGGCTCCTTGCCACCATCGTAACGGATGCCCCACCGGCGCACACAATCGATGATGCTTATCTGTAAGTTGTTTCGTTCGGGCTTGGGGAAATTTTCTTCTTTAGATCGCCCAGATGCCAGTTGTGTCGAAATAAGATCTAATTTAACTTGGCTGCTTTCTGTTTTTGCTGGGCTGCTGTCGGGTTTGGCTGGACTGTTGTCCCCAGAGATGGTAATTTTTGGTGTTTTGTTGGCAGGCTGAGTACCGGGGGTATATTTTTCCTGTAACTCCAACAACCGCTTCATACGTTCAGGGGAGTGTTCGCCGCCGACGAAATGCGCCAACTGCTTTCTCATTTCTTCTACCCCACTTGCTGGTTTGATGTCGAACTCATGGAGGCACGTCAGCAAGTCTTCTTTCCGCATCGAGTAGGCCCACGAAATCCTTGACATGATGTTGGAGGCTGCGGAGTGGACAACGGAAAGGTTCTAGGGAGAAAGTAAAATGTTAAACGTGGTATATATATAAAAAAAAATCACACAAAAAAACTTTGGTTATAAAATCGTCCTTTATTCAAATTTTGCTGGGATGGATTTATAATGTTGTGCCAAATTTTCCAATTATAAAGAACCACGTTTCTGTTTGCAATCTCTTCTTTTCCAGCCACAGTTATTCTCACACTATCGCGTTTTTTTTTTTCCTCTAACCACAGTTATTTTTTACGGTTACTTTTTTTTCACGTTAAAAATCCAGTTTCTGTTTCTAGTTTTTTTTTTTTTTTTTTTTTTTTTTTTAAGCACAGTTATTTTCCACAGTTTCTTGTATTTTAAAGAGTAATTATTTTAATTCGCAATGCATTTGACAAAAATTTGTTTTTGTTTTCAAAGAGTTAAAATAAATAAATTTTGTTTTTCCGCATGATAAATTTTTTTTGTTTTTCATTGCGTATTTCACCATCGTTATTTAAGTAATTGATCCAAAAAAAATTTTTTTTCTGTTCCGAAATTTTTTTCAGACAGTCCCTGCTCGGGCGCCACTGTGACGACGTGTTTTCCACCTTTAGCCGGGATAGCGTCAGCGGGATTCCGGGGTCGTTCACAGAAATTAAACTCTCACATTTACTCGTTATAATGCGTAAAACTCAGTTTATTTACAATTTTTTTACGATACAACATTCTCAAATATTTTACGAATTTTAATAATAAAAAAAAAAAAGTGACGATAAGCGTCCAGGGTAGAGTGGCGTGGGGAGATACGTTAATTGGGAGTACGCGAGATTTCCACCACGTAGTGGTCGAAATCACATGTCCACCCAATTCCTGGCCTCTCGAATATTTTTATACTACGTATGTTAATGGCCGCCTCGTAAATCTCCACGCAAGAGGTAGCCCAACTTAAACGCAGAGAGTCACGAGGTTTTAAATGTAAGAGTTTTCCTTATGGACAACAATAGGGTCGGTATATTGAGTTCTTGATACAAGAGTGTCACCGCAAGAGGTAGCCCAACTTAAACGGCGAGTATCGAGTCTCTTTCCCTCAATATACGTACTCTACAGTTTTTAGACACAAGATTCTTACGTAAGAGGTAGCCCAACTTAAACGCAGAATCAAGTCTCTATCCACTTCACTTCTCTTATTGAATATAATTATACGTAGTATAATATTCAACCGTCGGCTGTAATACCAAAGTGATGTACCCGTATGGTATGACAGCTATCGCAAGACTGATCCCTTTCTACTTTGTGTTTCTGCTTTTATAGCCGACCACTTCAACATAAAACGACGCGAGCAAATGACGCTTACCCATCAACCAATCACAACGATGCTGACGTGTTGATTGATTGATGGTGGTCGTTTGTTAACGAGCTGTTGTTCATTGGTATGAATACAACCTTATGATAGCTGTCACCGGGTGTTACTAATTTATATAAATTTTAAACTCAAATATGATATTATAATTAATTATAACTAAGGTAAATTCAATTTCCAATTTAAACAAACTAATAAATTTTTAAATTCAAATATAATATTCTAATTGAATGGAACTAGGGTAAATTCAATGTTACAAAATTGTTAATGTATATGATGGAAAACTTTAGAATGCACTGGTAATAAAGAAATATTACATCATATGTAAAAAAAAATATAAAATAAGAAATATTACAATATATGGTGTAATAGTATCAATGATTATACCAAGATAAATATGAAATGTATGTGGAAAGTAAATGGGTAGATATATAAGGGAATATATAAAAATGATATAAGATGAGTGGTTGCTTACATATTAGTGTGGGCCAAAACGAAGTATTGACTTTGGTCCTCACTGACTACGGAGCGCCTTTTTTTTCCCTGATATTCTCTTTAATTTGGGTCTCAATTTGGTGGCATAGTGTAAAAACTCCTCTATTCGGCAAGTATGCATTTTGTTGGTTGACAAAGTTTATTTTACAGTGTTTCCACAGCCTTTGGGAAACAATTCTGTCCAGTACTTTAGATATAACCGGAAGGAATGATATTGGTCTGTATCCTTCCGTGCTGTTTGGGTTTTTGCTGGTTTTGGTATTGGAGATAAAATCGCTTGTTTCCAAGCGTTTGGATAAATTCCCTTAGAAAAGATTGTTGTGTAAAGCTTGCATAATCTACTTTTAAGGGTGACTGATGAGTTATTGATCATTGGATATGTTACTTTATCCCGTCCTGGTGTCGTGCCTTTACAATTTTTTAAGGCTTTTTGAAGATCATCTAATGATATTGGGTTGTTGAGTCTTATTATTTCCTTTGGGTGGTTTACTAATTGATCAATATTTAGTTGATTTTTTTTTGTTGATTATGTAGGGATGAAATGAATTATCTGATCCAATTGAGCACCATGTTCTTGCAAAAGCGTCTCCAATCTGATGATGAGACAGAATTTCATTTGCCAGGAATATTGTTGGAAAGCTAATTCACCTAGAGCTTGTTATTTTTTTTACTTTATTCCACAAAGTCCTAGCATCTGCTAAATTGTTAATAGAATTTAAAAAAATTGTCCAAGTTTTACGTTTCGCTTCTTTACATGCTTTTCTTACTTGCGCGCATAATTTTCTGTAATTTACTGTATCTAATACATTTGTTCTTTTTCTGAAACGATTCCATGCGTCGTTTTTTTGCTTGATTAGTTGAGCAATTTCTGTGTTAAACCAAACAGGGCTGTTGTTTTGTTTCCCGTGTTTTGGGCCTTGGCTTACAGTCATTGCTTTGTTAGCGGCGGTTCTGATTATTTTACCTATTGTGGAAGCTTCTTTATTAATATTTTCAGAAAAAGGCATTAAATTCGATAATTCGCAAGTCTTTTGCGAGAATGCAATCCAGTCGGCTAGTTTATCGTTAAAATTTTTTACATATTTTTTGTAATTGTTGTTAAAGTAGTTGTGGATAAAAATTGGGAAATGATCACTCATTTCATGACTATAGCATTGCCAGTTTAGAGAGGTTGCAAAATCGCTTGTGGCCATTGAAACGTCAATCGCTGTTAAAGAATTTCTTGTACTCAGCAGAGTTGGAGAGCCATCATTTAAAAACGTTAGATTTCGTTCATTTGTAAAAAATTCCCATAGGTGGCCAGTTCTAGATGTATATTGAGATCCCCATAATGTATATTGTGTGTTTAGGTCACCACATAAAAGATCATGATCATAATTAAAGCTCGGTATAGCATCTAATAATTCTTTATTTATTGATATTTCCGACTCCTTATATATGTTAGTTATATGAAGGTTACTAGTTCCGCGAAGAGTGATAGTTTGATGAAGGAGATCCCCTTCAGATGTTGAATGTTGTGTAACATTAAGCGAATTTTTTTTTATCATTATTGCGATTCCTGATTTAGCATAAGAGTATTCGTTGTTATGGTGAAACATTTTATAGTTCGGCATGTGCAGCAGTTTTTGTGTTTTTCTATAATGTGGGTTTCTTGAAAGATTATAATGTTTGGTTTGTTTATTAATATTTCTAAGGCAAATTTGTTGTTGGGGAAACCATGAATGTTTCATTGAATAATGGATAAATTCAGTCCTAAATTCATAATTAGTGGTAAAAAAATAAATTTAAAAAAATAAATTGTGGTTTGTTTTTATGATCTCATTTTTAATTTTGCCCATTGTTTGTAGTGTCGCCAGTCATTTGGCTTTTAATGTCATAATAAATTGAACGCGAGTATGGGGTAAGTGATGCTCCTGGATATTCTTCAATTGATATCCTGTTTTTTTTTTTGGAGTATCAAAACCTGATTTAGATTCGCTGTCAATATCCATTGCATTATTAGTATTTTCGAGAGGATGTATTGTGTATTGTTTATTAAGTGATGTTTTTGTTTGTTGTGTTTCTAGTATTTTTGTTTCTGTAAATTTCGATGCTGTAGTTAATGTTTTTGTTGTCTTATTTATTTTTGATGTTGTATTACTTGTAGTAGTAGGTTTTTTAGTGTTTTGAGTGAATTGTCTTTTTGAGTTATTTGCATTTCAGTTTCTTCAACAGTTATATTGTTTTTTGACTATTTTTCAGTTGTTTGTTGTGTTGTGGTTGTATTGAAACTTTTTCAGTTGATGCGCTGGTTGATTTTTTTGTGATGTTAGCAAAAGTGGGTTTAGGGTTACTTTTTGAATAAATTATATGTGCTTCGGGATTGTCGTTATATGTTTTCCAGGCCTCTGTTATGGTGCACCGTCTGTTTATTTTTATTTTTAAAACTGCTTTATGCTTTAGGAACGAGGGGCATGTGCTTTCATTAGAGGCATGTCTTACTATGCCACAGTTGACACATCATTTCCTCTCGCAGGTGTTATGGGGTACTAATTCACCACATTCTTTACATATTTCTGCATTTCTACAGCGGTTTTTAGTGTGTCCCAGTTTTTGACAAGTTTCACAACGCATTGGATTTGGTACATATTCGTTAACTATGACCCTTTCCCATCCGAGTTTTGATATATTCTGGGCGTCTTATTAAGTCAAATGTTAGGATAGCAGCACCTGTTGGTTCTAGTTTATCTTGTTCACCTTTTTCATTCTTTTTCTTACTTCCACTACCTTTTGATTCTTCAATCCTTCTAAGATTTCTTCTTCAGAGAGATAAATTATAATTTAAATTTTTATGGAAAGTTATTGACACCGGAATATTATCGAAGTAATTAGCTTTTATAAACTTTTGGGCAATTTTTAGGTTATACGTTTTTAACATCAGATCACCTGATCTCAATTCGACAACGTCTGAGTAATCTTTAGATATGAAATTTAAACCCTTTTCAATTTGAAAAACATTGTATGAACCGATTGGTTTGGGCATTTCATCCTTCTTTGAGCTTCTTGCTGATACGATTATGAAACGTGGAATGTGATCATCACATTGTCTAAATTCTGGGAGAGGAATAAAGTCATCGTTACGAAAACGTTTATTTTTGTTGGAAATGTCCTCGATGGAACCAAGTTCTCTGAACCGATTATGGTTCAGGGATTCCGAGCCATCCATATTTGGGCGGCTCTATCCTTAGATGGTGAAAAATTTTTAAAATAATATTATTATTGTTGGTATTATTATACATATATTGAAATGTAAAAAAAAAAAAACGCGTTGTTGTTTATCAAAGACAAAATGAGAAAACCGTTATCCGATATTAACACAACTAGTAAAAACGACTTTACGTGGCGATTGCCTAAGCAAGACTGAGTCATTTTTTATTTTTGCATTAAATATTGTTCTATTATATCTTTTTGTTTCAAATATTTTTATTAATTCCATTTCACAATTCTTTATTTCATTTTGGTTTTTTAAAATGAGGTGACACTCTGTTTGTTAATGCAAAAGAAATGTATTTTCCCTTAAACAAAATATTGCAGAATTTTATATAAATAAAATAATATACCAATTTATTTCTAACATGCGTTTATTATGGATATACATATATAGAATATATGTGGGGGGTTTCATGTCAAGTGCACCAACTTATGAAACCGATGTCTTCCGATCGGGATGAAATTTGCACCAAGGTTAGTCCTATTGGATAATAGTTTAGACACAATTGTTCAACAAGATCGGTCAAGATCTCGCTGAGTTAGAGGGGATCAAAATTTGACATTTTGGCCAAACAGATATTTTTTATCATCCATGTAACTTATTACCTATTGTTCTTAGAAAATTTTCTCCCAAATAGTTTAGATAGCTATTTCTTCAATATTTCGGGAAAAAATACTTAAAAAAAAATTTTTTTTTTGTACACTTTTTTTTTGCTAAATCAAAGCATTTTTTGCCTTTTTTTTCAAAAAGGGCATTTTTTTTTTTTCATAAGAAAGCATAGGATTTTTCCTTTAAGAGCTTTTTGGTTGCTTAGTGGGATGGGAGCGGGATATCTATCAAAATAAATGTTTTGTAACTCAAGACAACGGTTTTTCAATTTTTTACAAATGTACTATTTTGAATTTTTGCCTATTTGTGTGAAAACCCTTACAAATAAAACATATACTAAGAAACTAGACAAATTAACCTTTCCGAAGGTATGTAACATACCTAACTAAAATTTCATAACCTCGATACTGTAAAAATTTAACAAGAGATATTTATTTCACTTGATGTCATATCTCTTTTTACGAACATCCCTATTCATGCGGCCATAAAAATTATAATGGGAAAATGGAACGTCATAAAAGATCACACGAAAATACCCAAATCTACGTTTCTTAAAATACTTCGGTTTTGCCTAAGTGATAATAATTATTTTGCTTATAATTTACAACCAAATCTTTGGAATGCCAATGGGCAACCCACTTTCTCCAACTATAGCGGATATAGTATTAGATAACCTACTGTACGAAGCTCTTAAAGAATTAGAAACTAAAAATATACGCCTTACATACATAACCAAGTATGTAGATGACATATTGGCTATTGTTAATACTGACGACAAGGATGAAATACTGAGGACTTTTAACAAACATCACCCGAAAATACAATTCACGATGGAAATTGAAAACGAAAAGGCAATCCCATTCCTGGACACAAAATTATATAGACAAGATTACCGAATAATATTTGATTGGTACACGAAAGACACTGCATCTGGTAGAATTATGAATTTTAATTCAACACAACCTATAAGCCAAATAATAAATACAGCAAAAAACTTTATACGCAGAGTTTTAAGCATCAGCGATCAACAATTTCACAACACAAACATCTACAAAATCACAAAAACATTAACGGAAAACAGTTTTCCTAAACAACTTATTTATTCATGAAAAACTGCGGCTGACGTTTAAGTGAAGCAGACATACTTTTTTTAGCGCGGATTAAATTTTTATTAATTTTATTAATTTTAAAGTTTTTATTTTTTTTTTTTTTAAACAAAAATACACTAGAAGTGTAGTTGTGCATTAAGTTGCAATTGTGGTACCAGTGCTCAGTCCAATCATGGAATTGAGCTTTGTGGACGACGATGACACGATTTTTCAACACCCGTCTATTGAAGGCAAACAGGCTCACATCACTCATGCAAAGCGCAGAAGATCTGAGGTGGTATTGTCACCGGCAAACATTGACGTCACCCATCTGGGTGAAAACAGATTTGCTGCACTTGCTGGACTGGAAATTGAGAATGAAGAGGCTACTCCCAAGCAGAGGAAAGATGAAAAAACAGCCAAAGCCAAAAATGCAAACAGTAAAACCTTTTGCCCGCCAATATTTTTGTTTAACGTCAACATTAAAAGGTTAGTGGACCAATTAGAGGCAAAATCGCCCAAGATTATGTTTAAAATTAGAAACGTAAATAAACATAAAAGTAAGTTGTACTTGGCTGATGCTACAGTACATGCTGAAATGATGGCACTACTGAGGGAGAAGAACATTCACTCCTATTCATATACTCCTAAGGAGCTCAGACAAGCCTCTTTTATATTGAGAGGACTCTATCATGGTACTGATATTGAAGAAGTTAAATCTACAATGGACAAAACAGCTCCTAATGTTGTCTCAAAAATTTCAAAATTCACAACACCATATTCAGTCAAAAATTCTTTCGACACGGGCCTGTTCCTAGTGACATTAATCCCTGGCAAAACAATATCCGACATTGCACATATTAAATACCTACTAAGCCAATCAATTTATTGGGAGAAACCTAAAAGAAAAGATAAGGAGGTACAATGCCACAGATGCCAACGTTGGGGACACATTGCTAAAAACTGCAATTCCGAGTTTCAATGTGTAAAATGCGACACAAGACACCCTCAAGGAGAATGTCAGCGAACAAACACAGAATCATCAGAACCCCACTGCGTAAATTGCGGAGTAAATGGCCATCCAGCAAACTGGAGGGGATGCCCTGCGTATAGAAAATATCTTGCAGTACGAAGAGAACGCATTAAAAAGGCTAATGAGGTGAAAATTGTTGCCAAGAGCAATGTTAACAAATTAATGAGCCAATCTTTTAGATCTCCAGGCAAATCCTTCGCTAGCCTTTTTCAGGTAAATACTACCCAAACATCATCACAAAAACCATCAATAATTGTGGAGTTTTTAAAACTTGCCAATATGTTCATTGTACCAGAAGAATTGCCACTAGAACAGCAAATTGCAAATTTTCTAACCAATTTCAAAACCATGCCAAAAAAATGAAGCAAAAGCAGAGTTCTTGCGGCTTCTAAAGAATGTTAATAGTAAATATGGCCCATAGAATTATTACGTTTATGACATTTAACGTCCGCTTCCTTATAAGTACCAGTCGCCAAATTGAATTGTCAAATATCTTACATCAAAACCAAATTGATGTAGGATTCATTCAAGAATGCCATTTACATGTAAATAGAAAAATAAAACTAAATGGATATAATTTCATTTATGACAATTCGGATTTAGGTGTAGCAATCGCCATCAAAAACAATATACAGTACAATAGAATTGTTTGCAATAGAATACAATTTAATAACATATTTATTGAAATAGAATTAATTATAAACAACATTAGAAAAAAATATTTATTGGGGTCTATTTATATTCCCTGTGTATATGCCTCACAAGATTTAAACAACAGCTTGGACCAGATTCTTCAATTAAGCAATAATTATGATGGGTTTATACTTGGTGGTGACCTAAATGCGAAAAGTTTAAACTCGGGTGATTCTGCAGAAAACGCCAATGGAAAAGCTCTACATGACTGGTTACAGAACAATTGCTTAGATGTAACGCGCGTTTGCGATATATCTCCATCGTTTCCAAACGGGTCCTCTTTTCTAGACCACTTTTTACTAAGTCCCAGCATAATTAATAGAGTCCAACCTAATTATCAGATCGGAAGTCTTCCAACATTCTCAGACCATTTCCCATTAGTACTGAAGCTTGAAGGTGATGCAGCCAGTTTACAACTAAGAAGTCCTCCGGCAATAACTTCATATAAAAACACCAATTGGAACGCATTCAGGAGAGATTTAGAAGAAGCCTCCATTGCCATATTACCTCCCAACAACTGCAATTTAAATAATGATGACTTAGATGTACTCATAAACACATTTAATGATACACTTACCTCAATCCATGACAGTCACTCAATCAAAATAGAAATAAATGATCGTAAACGTCCGTATCCAGATAACATCAAAAAAATTTTCAAAATAAAGTATACATGGCAGAAAAACCTTAAGAAAATATACCACAGAACTGGCAATAAAATTAGCAGTGAGTATAAAATTCTATCAAAACAAATACAATTATTAAAAACAATAATTAATGAGCTTATAAATCTTGAAGATGCTAAAAACTTTAGACTTAAACTCTCAAAAATAAAACCAGGTCCTACTGCGTTTAAAGATGTATTTCAGATCATTGGTAAAAATAAGTCTCCATTCTGCCAACAACTCTTACATGATGATACCATCACAACAAATAGCTCTCAAATATCGGAGATTTTTAGATCCCATTACTCTGAAATTTTCAAAGAAGTAATTCCTGAAAGACCAGTCAATAATATAGAAAATCAAATCTCGTCCTGCGTTAATAGACTCCCACAAAATATTTATACATTTGATGAAACGTTCCCGGCCGAAGAAAACGATGATAATTACCATTTCACAAACGCAAATAAAATTAGAATACTCATAAAAAACATTAACAGCAAAAAGTCCTTTGGTTTTGACGGTGTCTCCAATTTTATCATCAAAAAATTTCCTGATTCAACACTAAAACTATTAGCTACCATTTTCAACAATTGCATTAATAACGGTTATTTCCCATCGGTCTGGAAGAAAGCCAAAATACTACCGATGAAAAAGAAGCAGGACAGTAAAAAGCCTGAAGATTTCCGCCCAATATCCCTTTTATCCAACGTTGGAAAATTGTTTGAACATGTTATTAAGGAAAAACTGGAAAGTGAGTTCATTGTGGAACCAATATCAGATTTCCAATTTGGATTCAGAAAAACTCACTCAACACAACATGCATTGTTGAAATTTCATAACGACGTAACCTGCAATTTAAGGGATAAAACATGCACCGTGGCAATATCCTTGGATATTGAAAAGGCGTTTGATTCTGTCTATCATAACGGAATACTTTATAAGCTTATAATACTTGGCGTGGACCCGTTTTTGGTAAAAATACTTTGCAGCTACTTCGAAAATAGGAAATTTGGCATCCAAATCAACAGCATAACCTCAGAACTAGGACATGTGAAAAGTGGGGTACCACAGGGAAGCATACTGGCTCCCTTATTGTTCAATATTTTCCTGCATGATTTTCCTCACCAATCTGGAAATTCAAAGGCTATCCTTTACGCTGATGATTGTCTAATTTACTCTCACAACAAATCACCAATACAAGCTCTGAATATTGCTGCTTTTCATCTGGGAGAAATAAGTGCCTTTTACATGAAATGGGGCATGAAAATCAATGCAGCCAAATCAGAGGCAATATGCATCAGGAACGCATCGGGTAAATGTCCAAGATACGTTGTGGCGGAGAGTAAACTCCTACAACTCTCACTGGATGGCGTAAATATACCATTTAAGAACACCATTAAGTACCTCGGGGTTCACTTTGACAAATTATTGAAATTTAATGCCCACGCTAGAAATCTCCTAGAGAAAACGAAAAGAATCTCTGGAATGTTTGCAACACTAATGAACAACACATACTTACCTAAGAACACCAAGCTTTTACTCTACAAGGTCGCCATTAGATCGGTTCTCTCCTATGGATTCCCAATCTGGTTCACTATATCCCCTATAGTAGCTAAGGAATTGGAGATATTTGAACGAAAAATCCTAAGAAAATGCATCGGAAAGAATTATGAAAATTTCATAAAACGATTTTCAAATACCTACGTGTATGAAAATGCAGATGTTATACCCTTCTGTAGATACGCCATGTTGTTGCAAACCAGATTTGTGGTAAAACTTGCGCTTCACGACAACGCTCTAGTCAGCCATATATACAACACAGAGAGAAACATCATCTGGACTGGGTCTACTTACCTCTCACCTGTTGGAATCATCAACGAACATACTGACGACGATCCAGTCCCCCGTGACCTCCCCTCATTCTATATGAGCTCAGCTGCCGGCAATCATAGGGGCTGAAAAAGAAGATTGAATTTAATTCTGCACAAAATTTACATATGACAAAGTAACTACCTACAAGAGTTTAACTCTATTCGCTGTGATATTTATATTCTATTTATTTAATTATTTTTTTACTCTGTACCTGAACAATCTGTTTTGTTTTATTGTTAAACTTACCATTTATGCATACTCGATGTATTTTCTAATTTGATACGTCCACATGAATTGTGATATGAACATGTTTGTCAATGTATATAACAGATCTTTTGTTGATTATTATTAATTGTTATTTAGTTTTAGTATGTTAATTACAGACATTTGCTCTGTTAGCGATTTTAAAGGCCGAAAGCAAGCCTTGTTAAACTATTCAGTTTGTACATTTTTTACATTTACACATCTCACTTTAGCAATGTTGCTTGTTACATTTACTTAGCTATTAGAGTAAGACAAATATAGCTCTAAGAATATTATTGTTCTCATCGTATGTAAGACAATCTATGTTATCGAAACAAAAAAAGACTTAATAAAAATTTTACTTACTTACTTAAGTAAGTAAGTTACTTATTTATTCATTGATAAATGAAACCCAAAACAAAATAAAAAACAATAATATTGAAAATAAAAACTCTAACGACACACAAGATAAACATTTTTACAGTGTACGTTATGTTCCTGGATTGACAGACTCAAAGAATATAAGAAACACAATAGAAAACAAAAACATCAACTACGCATACAAACCAAACACAAAACTTTTCAATTTTTTTTTAAATTTTCTCAAACAACATCGACAAACAACAACAAAATAACATAGTGTACGAAATCAAATGTAAAGGGGATACCGACCACAGCTGTGATTTAATTTATATTGGTACAACCAAACGCACACTATTATTATTATTATTATTATTATTATTATTATTATTATTATTATTATTATTATTATTATTATTATTATTATTATTATTATTATTATTATTATTATTATTATTATTATTATTATTATTATTATTATTATTATTATTATTATTATTATTATTATTATTATTATTATTATTATTATTATTATTATTATTATTATTATTATTATTATTATTATTATTATTATTATTATTATTATTATTATTATTATTATTATTATTATTATTATTATTATTATTATTATTATTATTATTATTATTATTATTATTATTATTATTATTATTATTATTATTATTATTATTATTATTATTATTATTATTATTACTATTATTATTATTATTATTATTATTATTATTATTATTATTATTATTATTATTATTATTATTATTATTATTATTATTATTATTATTATTATTATTATTATTATTATTATTATTATTATTATTATTATTATTATTATTATTATTATTATTATTATTATTATTATTATTATTATTATTATTATTATTATTATTATTATTATTATTATTATTATTATTATTATTATTATTATTATTATTATTATTATTATTATTATTATTATTATTATTATTATTATTATTATTATTATTATTATTATTATTATTATTATTATTATTATTATTATTATTATTATTATTATTATTATTATTATTATTATTATTATTATTATTATTATTATTATTATTATTATTATTATTATTATTATTATTATTATTATTATTATTATTATTATTATTATTATTATTATTATTATTATTATTATTATTATTATTATTATTATTATTATTATTATTATTATTATTATTATTATTATTATTATTATTATTATTATTATTATTATTATTATTATTATTATTATTATTATTATTATTATTATTATTATTATTATTATTATTATTATTATTATTATTATTATTATTATTATTATTATTATTATTATTATTATTATTATTATTATTATTATTATTATTATTATTATTATTATTATTATTATTATTATTATTATTATTATTATTATTATTATTATTATTATTATTATTATTATTATTATTATTATTATTATTATTATTGTTATTGTTATTGTTATTGTTATTGTTATTGTTATTGTTATTGTTATTGTTATTGTTATTGTTATTGTTATTGTTATTGTTATTGTTATTGTTATTGTTATTGTTATTGTTATTGTTATTGTTATTGTTATTGTTATTGTTATTGTTATTGTTATTGTTATTGTTATTGTTATTGTTATTGTTATTGTTATTGTTATTGTTATTGTTATTGTTATTGTTATTGTTATTGTTATTGTTATTGTTATTGTTATTGTTATTGTTATTGTTATTGTTATTGTTATTGTTATTGTTATTGTTATTGTTATTGTTATTGTTATTGTTATTGTTATTGTTATTGTTATTGTTATTGTTATTGTTATTGTTATTGTTATTGTTATTGTTATTGTTATTGTTATTGTTATTGTTATTGTTATTGTTATTGTTATTGTTATTGTTATTGTTATTGTTATTGTTATTGTTATTGTTATTGTTATTGTTATTGTTATTGTTATTGTTATTGTTATTGTTATTGTTATTGTTATTGTTATTGTTATTGTTATTGTTATTGTTATTGTTATTGTTATTGTTATTGTTATTGTTATTGTTATTGTTATTGTTATTGTTATTGTTATTGTTATTGTTATTGTTATTGTTATTGTTATTGTTATTGTTATTGTTATTGTTATTGTTATTGTTATTGTTATTGTTATTGTTATTGTTATTGTTATTGTTATTGTTATTGTTATTGTTATTGTTATTGTTATTGTTATTGTTATTGTTATTGTTATTGTTATTGTTATTGTTATTGTTATTGTTATTGTTATTGTTATTGTTATTGTTATTGTTATTGTTATTGTTATTGTTATTGTTATTGTTATTGTTATTGTTATTGTTATTGTTATTGTTATTGTTATTGTTATTGTTATTGTTATTGTTATTGTTATTGTTATTGTTATTGTTATTGTTATTGTTATTGTTATTGTTATTGTTATTGTTATTGTTATTGTTATTGTTATTGTTATTGTTATTGTTATTGTTATTGTTATTGTTATTGTTATTGTTATTGTTATTGTATTGTTATTGTTATTGTTATTGTTATTGTTATTGTTATTGTTATTGTTATTGTTATTGTTATTGTTATTGTTATTGTTATTGTTATTGTTATTGTTATTGTTATTGTTATTGTTATTGTTATTGTTATTGTTATTGTTATTGTTATTGTTATTGTTATTGTTATTGTTATTGTTATTGTTATTGTTATTGTTATTGTTATTGTTATTGTTATTGTTATTGTTATTGTTATTGTTATTGTTATTGTTATTGTTATTGTTATTGTTATTGTTATTGTTATTGTTATTGTTATTGTTATTGTTATTGTTATTGTTATTGTTATTGTTATTGTTATTGTTATTGTTATTGTTATTGTTATTGTTATTGTTATTGTTATTGTTATTGTTATTGTTATTGTTATTGTTATTGTTATTGTTATTGTTATTGTTATTGTTATTGTTATTGTTATTGTTATTGTTATTGTTATTGTTATTGTTATTGTTATTGCTTATTGTTATTGTTATTGTTATTGTTATTGTTATTGTTATTGTTATTGTTATTGTTATTGTTATTGTTATTGTTATTGTTATTGTTATTGTTATTGTTATTGTTATTGTTATTGTTATTGTTATTGTTATTGTTATTGTTATTGTTATTGTTATTGTTATGTTATTGTTATTGTTATTGTTATTGTTATTGTTATTGTTATTGTTAATTGTTATTGTTATTGTTATTGTTATTGTTATTGTTATTGTTATTGTTATTGTTATTGTTATTGTTAATGTTATTGTTATTGTTATTGTTATTGTTATTGGTATTGTTATTGTTATTGTTATTGTTATTGTTATTGTTATTGTTATTGTTATTGTTATTGTTATTGTTATTGTTATTGTTATTGTTATTGTTATTGTTTATTGTTATTGTTATTGTTATTGTTATTGTTATTGTTATTGATATTTGTTATTGTTATTGTTACTGTTATTGTTATTGTTATTGTTATTGTTATTGTTATTGTTATTGTTATTGTTATTGTTATTGTTATTGTTATTGTTATTGTTATTGTTATTGTTATTGTTATTGTTATTGTTATTGTTATTGTTATTGTTATT